>QTSX02005064.1:0-307862 GCA_014839935.2 Entomophthora muscae | reverse complement strand
AGACCTACTATCCCAAGGATAGCAAGCTTGAGCATCTCCAAGCTATCTCAGTTGCTCTTTCAACCAATGTATGATCCTTCCTCAATAAACACCACTCTATCTTCTCTATTATTTCCTTTACTTTTATCATTATTTTATTTTATTTGGTACAAATATATGTTTATTTTAAAGCATAGTTCATAGTTAAAATATATGAAAATGGTTGTTTTTGGGATTATTTTAACTTTTGGACTTTACACAACCTTGTTGCTAATAATTGACCCCATTTTTTATTGCAGATTTGGAATTCTGAGGCTTTTTTAAGCCTAGAAACGTTTTTTGATTTTTATTTTTGGGAATTTTTTGGGGTTCAAAAAATCTAAAATTTTAAAACCGTTTTTTCTTAGTCGAAATGCCATAAATCAAAATGGCATTTTTACTAGTAAATCAAGATAGCAGAAATTTGAGATGCCGTATTTTGAGATGGTATTTTTTGAGATGACGTTTTTGAAATGGCGTGTCCTACCATTAATATATATAAAAGTGATTCTTTCATTCTATAACGTCACTCAAGTACATTTAAGCCATAAGGGATCAGATCGATTTTTCCATATTACCTAAATTTAAAGTTGATGACCAAGCCAAATGCTTGATTTGACTTATCCTTACATACAATCCCTTACCAGCCTCTTTGAAAGCATGAAGGTTGAATTTGGTGAGTGTGGCTAAGATTGCATTGGAACGAGAATATATGTCACTCAGATCTTAATAAATCCATATTTAACTGGGCGATTATTTTAAAGTGGTGCATTCCTTGCAGCCATAGCAAAGAGGCGTATCTGTATAGATCATGCAACTCCAGAAACTGTGGATTAAAATTGAAAATAAACACCAGATTGTTTGACATTTCATGATTGGATATTTAAAACTCTCTGGGGAGGATTGGCTGAAGGAAAGATAGCTTGGTCGATTTATAGGGATCCAATTCAATTAGATACCAGGCATAAGTTTGAGCAAGAGATGCTGGCTTGCACATTTCGATTATATTTCGTCTGAATTGCAGTAATAGAATATTCTACTCAGATGCATCAGCTGACCCAAGTGGCTGCAGATTGTTTGAGAGTTAACTTTGCTTGTTAATAAATCAGCCTAATGATGATGTGAGTAGAGAAAGCAAGCTTTAATAACGTAAAGCTCAATAAAACCTAGAGCACCCAGATTATATTTCCAAAAAAATTCCAATCATAACGGTAATGAACATGATAGCTCTAGATACCGAGATATAGAGTGAAGTCTGGATCAATCTTGCGTCATAATCAAAGGCCTTATCAACTCAATACATATAAATTTACTCCAAGAACACATACAAAACTAAAAAAACATGTTTCTGCGAATACTGAGCGGATCTTCATATTAAATGACTTAATTTAAAGCTAAAAATCAGCTCTACATTTTGTAGGGATTTAATAAATCAAATTTTAATTAAAAGTTGTTTTTTAGCTTTACTAAACTTAACCATGATACTCCACTTATTTATATTCATATTTTATTTATACTTGGAATGTGCAAATTTATTAAAAATAGATATAATTTGGATTAAATTTTATATGGTCCTTTTAAATAAGCTTTTTTTAAATCGGTGACGGATAATCCCAACCTAAAATTGCAGTAAAATATATCGAATTGGTATAGTAAATTCTATACCTGTGCTTGGACGGGGCACCGCCCAGTTGATTATAAACCCATGCCCCTATATCGAAGCGACAAGAGTATACCGTATACGGCAGGAAAAACAAATTGGCATTATTAATTTTGGTGGATGGATGTTATTTCAACAGCACGTGAAAAACAAGATCCACGCCGGGGAGTTCTAACTTTCATGAGCTTGACCTTAGCAGCACGCAACCTGATGAGCAGACCTGGCAGGGGCTTCTGCAGCCAATCCAATGCGATTTGCGGGCGGGTTCGATTTCACCATCCTGGCACGGAATTGCACGATGCTTTATATGTGGTAGTTACTAAAGGGGTATCGACCGGAAGTCGTGTCCAATCGTTGTAGCTGAACTATATTTCAAATGTTTACCAGTGAGGGCTTATGACTAACCTCCAAGAACCGCAAATCGAGCTTGGTGGTGATATCTCTTCTGGTGAGTCATTTGCTTCCAATTTCGGGAAGTGGGGATGGTTTCAAATACTTGGCAAGGTCAGGTGCAAGTCCGGTTAATTTCTATACAGCGTATTTCACCTCCAAGCCCAGGCAAGCGATCTTCAGATAACCAGCAATCGGACCAAGCGTTGGCTATCAGATTCGCACTTTGGGAAATCATATCGCCCAGCAGGTCAATAATGTTTAGGAATGATGAGATTGCAGCTCTGCAAGTGCCACTGCTATGGCCTTTGATTGGAAATGAGGCCAAGAGATGATAACTCCGAAAGAGGAAATGTGCCAATAAGTTTGTTGTATCAGGTGACGAGGGATCAGAATCCCTGATCATGGGTTCGATCCTCCAAGATCTGAATCCATCAGATTGGTGAATTCTACAGCGCATTAAAACCCAGCAAATCCTAGCTTTTAACCCGTCAAGTGAAGGGATAGCAGATTATACAAGTTTTTGTGCGAAATTTGTAACCTCCGAGAAAGAAAATAGGGGCTCGACTGGGTTAAAATGGGTGCTGGATAAAAAATATAAAAGCAATGTTCATAACGCGGAACTTGGAAGAGAAATACGATTAACGACTTGATCAATAACGGTTTTTTATCGCGTTAGAACTTCCGGCAAGAATCAGCAGCTTTGGAGTGGAAATCAGATGGCTAAACCTTTATTGCCTCGGTTTACTAAAAATGGAAACCGGGGCGTTACAAAAGAAAATAGATCACTTCAAGGCCAAAAGGGTCGCTTGGTTTCACACCAAAAGCCGATATCGCTATACAGTACGGCCTTGATAAGCTGGAGACTTTAACAACATCTTCAAGAGTAAAGTACCCAATTTAGAAATCGAAATAACAAAACCCAAAGATAAACCTTAATAGATAAAGTGACTCCAAAAAATCTATAAAAAACCCAAACATATACCACCAATAAAAAATTAAAAATCCCTTTTTGATGATGTAGAAAAATAACATCGCCACGCCAAGCCATAGGACACTGCAGCCAAAACCATCGGAAATCAGACAACAAAGATAAGATCCAGAAAAAATCAACAATCTATTTTATTTTTAAAACTAATCAAAATATGCTACCAGCTATAAAAAATTAAAAAAATGTAAATTAAAGCAAAGTATAAAAACAAGTTAAATGCTGTGCCACACCTTTAATAGAGTTTATAAAAAGAAAAATATATAATAAGAAGAGATGGATAATTCTATTAAAGCAGAAGAGATGTTGTATGTAGCTAATTTATCGCCACTTTAATCATGTAGATAAGGCGGTATGAGAAAACTGTGATCCAAGATAATATACCATCCCCTGTGTGGAAACCTAAGTACTCTAATATTAGAAATGTACAGAGAGAACCACTGACTTTAACATAGACACCAGCACTTAAGGTTATCAAAAATGTGCATCCAAATCTGGAATCAAAATTAATTTGGATTATTATATTGTACATTTTTCTCATCTGGTCATCAGATATTTCAGATACCTATCAGCAGTTTCCTGACCTTATTCCAAATCTCCCATGATCATATCCAATACTACTCTCATTCCATATCAATCACCAACCAGTATAAATCCAACATTATTATTACAAATAAAATATACTTCTTCCCTCTACATTTTTCTTTTTCAAAGTAGTTCAACCAATATCAACACCTCTCCTGCCAACATATTTCACAACACACAGCAAACGCTCACTGCGCTAACCCGTGAGGTATCTAACAGCATGAGACATTCTGCTACCAATTTCAAAACAAAAAACTGTCAGGGATCCAACCTGTGGGGGTTTCCTGAGAACTCAGGGGCAGACGGCCCGCAGGCCCAGCAGGGAGAGCCCACCACAAGATTGGGGCTAACTTTACAATATAAGATAGCAATTTTTCAAGAACTGCCCAAGGTCCATTCATAGGCACCATGAAATCAACCAATCCAGTGAGGGTGATATACATCACCCCAAATATCTGGGTGGAAGTGGATTCATTAGTGGCAACAGATTCTTGCAGGCAGTTGGGCCGCGGGATGTGGGGCGGTGTCATTGAAATCAAATATACAGGCCAAAAATTATACTTGTCTCAGAATAGCAGAGGGGGCCAGATGACTTTGGTACCCTCTCTGTAAAGGACTTTCATCTCTCTAGTTCAAGCTTTTCAGTCGTGAATCAGGATTTTCTCTAGAGTAAACTCAGAATACGCCGGGTTGGGTGGGTACTTGGTGAAATGTACTGGGCCAAAAGGAGCTCCTGGTGGATGGTAAAGGTTGGGTGGCTGGTCCGCGGATTCTTGGGGCAGGGGTGTGTGGAGTGCAGAACCGCAAGACGTAGGCTGGAAAAGAAATAGAACTAATAACAAGTATGGTATGATCTGGTTAAACCAAAGGTTCATGTCACTTTATTGCAAGAATGGCAATGGGCATCTTCCTGGCAGTCCAGGGTATAAGTATGCCCATCTGTCATGGTAAAACTTTCACAAATTTCCTTGGCCCAGGTTTTTCCGTTCACCAGGACTTCCCAGTCTTTGGTGGCATCAATTGCGAGAGTTATTCCATTGGCTGGCTCAAACTGAGAATGCTTGACTTTCCTATTTAGGTTGTGAAATTAGTCATATCTGGATGGCCCATGTTCTATGGAAAGGTTCTCAGTTTTTCCTTCCGTGTGGGCCCAAGTTATCCCAGGATCTGTGGCTGAATCCGCCTGCTGATTGGTCAAGTTGTCAGGAGCCTTTGGCGTGGAAGGTATCAATGTAGGTGAATCTGATTTGCCAAGCTTCAAAGGATTCTCCAAAGTTGAATCCTGCTCTGGTTTGAGCCCAAAAAACTGCGGGTGGCCAGCCCTGCAGGCTGGTGGCCCGCGGAGAGCCAGGGTTCAAATCCCAGTTGAGGCCTTTCAATAAGCATAGTTGATAACAGTTTGTCACTTGTGACAGAAACAGCCTCAAATTAGAAACAAACCCAATCCCAGACAATAATCCTTCAATAAGTTATTTGTCATTCACACCATATTTAAGCCTGCCCCTTATTATGGGTCGGTAGCTTTCTTTTGCATTGTATTGGTTAATGCTTTATAGTAAAGCCATCATCTTATATTCATCCTCTGTCTTCCCTCTTTATTTGTTGCTCTGCCAAATCAAATACCTAGCTGAAGCCAGTCCAGCTGCAAGTAAAGCGCCCCTGCAGCAGTATGACTTTTGCCTGTTAGTATCCCCAATGGCTTTATAGATGATGGGAGGTTTTTTATATGGTGTGAGCTGCACAGTTCAGGCAGTTTCAATCCAGGTTGGAAGCCTGCAGCTATGCCAGCAAAGGCCAGCACAGCTCCACATTCAAGCTCCTAGTTCCCAGATTTCACAGATGGGGGTACAATAACTTCACCCAATCCCCAGACCCCTATCCAACTGGTGCAGGTCCTAGTAAGATTCTAGGCCGTTCTCCCGGCTTACCAGCAAGTGGTCCACTTTGCAGTAGGCTATACAATATTTGACCCCCAGAACAGATTTAAAGCTTATCAATCAATTTTTTGGCCTATATCTGCTGCAGCACCTTTTTCTTTGTATAGAGGGGAGCTGCTGCTGTGTACCTAGGTGAGGTAACCAGGATCCACTTGGTCTAGGACTGTTAACCGAGCTGTGAGGATTGGGGAGGGGGTAGTAGGGAATTGAACCGATCCCTCAACCAGGATAAAGATTGCTGTGCCAGCAACAACTGACTGGCCATTGCCAAAGGTTCCTGGGACAAAGGGGGGAGGGATTGGCTGGAGACCCAGAGCAGCAGACAACCCTGAATGGCCAGAGCTACCGGCAAGCTTTGCATCTTATTGGGGTAGAGGATGATGGGGCAAGGTCTTTTACAACTCCTGCATTCATTTCAACAAAAAGATAGGATCTGGATGGGGAGCTGAATGTCCAAAGCTGATAACAGATGGTATGAGGAAATAAAATGCCTGGTTTGAGCCAGGAAAGTCCAGAAAAATCCCAATGGGAAGGATCAAAGGGAGAACCGCCTCGGCTAAAATTCAAGGGCCCTGGCTTGAACGCAATCCCCACTGCTCAAGGCAGCCCCTGCACATGATATCTGACCAGAAGTGTCTCTTGGGTAGGTCAGGTGGGGCATCATCAACCCAATTCAGCAATCAGTAGTGTGCAGGCCTTTCTTACGGCTTCCAAGTAAATCTTTGGGAAATATCCAGGGATAAGTTGGCCAAGATCCTCAAGCGTTTGGTGCAATCAAAGTTGAGGCCCAAGGTGGAGGTGTAACTTTACGCAAGCAGGCCTGATTTGGTTGCAGCCTGGTATAAACTCTGTGATCTCTGGCTTGCTTTTAGGCCGCGCCAGCCCCGTTTATTACAGAAAGTTGTTGATCTTAAGTACATATCCCTTGCGCAGGGGATCAAGATATTTATCTGTGATCCTCCCTTAGGGCTAACCCTTGGCTAGCTTGGACCGGAACCCTTTTTTTATCAAGGCCTTTTCAGTTGCCTTGAGTGCTGCCCAAGATTTAAACCCAGCGGCCTGGCTTGATACCGCAGCGGCCTTGTGGGGGTCAGCAGAGCTATATCTTAAAGCAGGACCAGATCAACAACTCCATGGCTTGGAAGAGTTGCAGCTTTAGCAGTCCAGATTGGATCCCAGCTCACTCCAATCCCGTCTGCACCCAGCAGGGGTTCTGAGCTCTATGAGTTAAATGTTCATAGATCCTTCAGGCTCAGAGAGATGGCAGAACACTGCCAGGATCTTGTCCATTGATCCTGTAGAGTTCATTGATCAGCCTTGCAGGTAGGTTAAGATAATTCAGGTGCACCAACAATAACTTGACCCATCTAGGGAGACCTAGATCAACCAGCATCTGCCGTAAAGGCTAGCTTCACCTTGGGATAGGCCCAGGCCCTAGCCAAACATATTGGGTATTCTGCACAGCGTCACCAACCCTAAAGAGTTTAAGGTGGTGTAAAAAAACATCTTGGAAAAGGATGGATGCCCGCCTCAGGCTAGCTGTCTGTTCTAATTAGAATGGCCGGCTGATTGTCATTAAGGCTGCATAGCCCATGCATGGTCAGCTGCTGAAGCCCTGGTACACTGTTTAAGAACCCGGACAACCCAGCAACATCTGTAGCTAATGCCAGCTAAGGCAAAAATGCCTAACTCTGAGGGCTGAGGCCAGCTGCCTGGGGGCAGGTAAGCTGGCCGGTAAATGTTAAAAGCAGCCAACATCAACCCTGACAACCGGCCTGCAGACCCAATTTATGGGTTCTTTGCACGATACAGTAAAGCCAATGAGATCATTCCAGTAATCATAGGGTAAATATCTGCTATTTTTCACTGGTTATCACTAATGATCCACTTGCTAGTAGTAAGGGGTCCAGGTACTAGGCATACATTGCTGGTACTTGCAAGATGTTGAGTACCTGGGTTTGTGTCAGAATTCACATTTTCTTAGTTATTTGCTGCTAGCATTTCTCACATGGAATATTTATTTTTAATTATCCTTATCCTTGGTTTAAACCCAACAATTCAATTTCCAACAACTTTTCTTTTCATTCCTGGTTTCTACTGTTCAATTTATTCTATATTAACGGTTAGATCTCCTTTTGAAGTTACCTTTTTGCTTCAGAAATTTTTTTTGAACCCACGGCCTTTACACTAAGGTTAATTTGAATCAGTCGGAACCTTTTACCTTCTGCTTTTACCTTGGCTTACGCCAGCAGCTTTGGATTTAATTTTCTGTCTTCCTGCTCTTGCCTTTGCTTAAACTTCACTTCCAAAGCAAAGCCGCCATTCCCTGTCTTTCCCTTAACATTTGCTTAAATTGTAAGGATTAGTTCACCAAAGACATGTGCTTGTTTGTCCCTCCTCACCTTTCCAAACTACCTAACTACCTTTGGTTAGCTGTGTTTTTCCCAAACAGCGCCTCAATAACCAGGCTTTAATAAAAAGCCTGAGTTCTATCCAATCTCAACTCAGGTTGAGATGGTTTGACTTGCACCCCAAAAGGGTACTGGTTAGGGGTTGTGGCTGGTGCTTCTCTTTTAATCACTCTTACATTCCCTCATCTTAGCTCCATGATTCCATTTGATGACCTTTTTCAACAGTTAGGAAATATTTATAGTGGGGCTCACTCTTTGATTGTGGATAGTTTTAATCCCTTGACTAGTGGGGGTTGTTTCCCAGACTTAGAGGGTGACCTTTTAACTAAATTATCTGTCATTAAGACAGGCCTTTATTCTATTTTCCTAGGATTAATCACCCCCCTTTGCCCCTACTTTACTTCATATAAGGGTTTAGAAGCCTGTGTCCAGGTGTTGTTACAACCCTTACCCACCTCCTTATATTTAACCAATATAAACATTCTTGGTTTAAAGGCTTTAGTGTACAACAATCTGCCCCAAGCCTTCCGACCTTACAGCTTGCTGATATGCTGCCTTATTTGAAACTGAGGGGTTTGTATCTTTTCACCTATGAGGGTTGATGTTGCTCTGCTAGCTTGCTGTATCCTGAGCTGGTTGGTAGCTAGAACCTGTCCCTGTAAAGTTCTGACCATTGCCAGCAATAGATGAATACAATGGTGAGGATGATCTTTCTGAGATTTAAAGCTTTGCCAGTATTGGAGTTGATCTGGATTGATGGGCCATCTCTGAATACTCCAGGACCTTTCTTGGAAGCGTACTCAGCAACCCTCTCTCCCCCCTGGATGGAAAAACTTGGGACTGTCTATCCTTATGAGAGGTGAGGCTGATTTAAAAAAAGCTGCTGTATCTGGATATTCACCCCTCAAACTTCAATCCCATATTTTGGATTGCCCTACTTTACTATCCCTGGTAGCTGTCCCTTGTAGTAAATATCTATACATTGCTGAATAGATAGGTATTCTATTAAAGAACCTATACCTTCTACTGGGACGGTTGCTTCCTTTGGTTTGGATCCTGAACTAGAGTTAGTTCAGCTGCATTGCCAAGAAGCTTTTTCTCATGATGTATTGGGGCATATGGACTAGTTTTCCTGGAGAAACTTCAGGGGTTGGTTATAGCTTCACTGGGGAGTGTTTTTTTATTTGACTGAACCTAGCTACCTCAAAGCACGAACCATCCCACTAAATGGCGGTACCAACCGTTTTCCAAAGTTATGAAGAAAATATGTGGGGCTGGTTATAGACCATATAGTTACCCTTAAGGGAAAGTTGGGATCACCAAGGAGAAATGTCCCGAGTGGGGTTGAGAGATTTCTCGGTCCTACCAGGGATTAAAAAACCCCTATCCGAGCTAAGGATTTAATGGTCCTTGAATGGGAACGGGTTACTTATAGGGTTTATGGTGGGTTTGATAAATTGTTTTGAATAAGATCGATGGTTAGGGTTAGGGTTAGGGTTAGGGTTTGGATCGTATTCTGTGATATGGACTTGTTTAGAGAGATCTATTTTGGTTGGTAAGTTCAGTGATTGGTTTTATTGGGTGGTGGATTAAATTTATTTAGGGATGTGGTATTTAAGGTGAATTAGGGGCATGTGACTCGCTGGTTTCCAAAAGGTATTGGCTGCCATACCGTTTAAAGTATCAGGTGATAGGGGGAAGGTAGGACTCAATATCGCCATTCTCATGAGGTTGGAGTAAAGGTCAAGCTAGCTGAAGGATTTGGAAATGCATGTACGATCTATCAGGGATGTATCTGATTGGCTCTAGGCAGCATCTATTGATTTTCGGGAATAGTTGGTTTGAGATCGGGAGGGATCTGCTGGTTCTGGTCCAGCCAATCAGCGTAGGGAGCAATTCCATAAGCTTCAGGAGGGTACGGGTTTGATTGGAGAGTCGCGTGATGGCCAGCTCGTCACTGAAGCCACCCTACGTGGGATGATGGCTTTATAAGCTGAACCGTTTATTGAGTTGGTTGATTAACCATGGCAACGCAGAAAGACTTTGGGATAGCTGAGGTTGAAGAGAAACATCCGACAAGGGCAAGTGACTCGGATGTCGACTCGTACCTCGAGTACCCCGACGATGGCATCGAAACTCAGTTCACTTGGCGCTCTGCCGTTATCGGCTCCCTCTTGGGGTGCGTCGTTGCTAGCAGCAACATGTACTTGGGCCTCAAGATAGGCTGGAGCTTCTCAGCAGGCATCTTTGGAGCTATCCTGGGGTTTGCCATCCTCAAGGCAGTTGTCAAGCTTCCTCTTGCTCTTGGTGGAGGACCCTTTGGTATGAAGGAGAACTGCAGTGTTCAAACCGCTGCCACTGCCTCTGGTGGTCTAGCGGCCGGGTTTGTTGCGGGGGTGCCAGCCATGTTCCGATTGGGGTTGATGCCACCCTTGCAGGAGTGCTGGCAGCGGTTCTATTTATGGACCCTGGCAGCCGCCTTCTATGGCATGTGCTTCGCGGTGCCCCTGCGCAGCTACTTTGTCATTAAACAGAAGCTGGTGTTCCCTTCGTGCGTGGCGGCTGCCCATACCATTCGCACGCTGCACGCGGACGGCAGCGAAGACTCAAAGAAACAGACCAGATGGATTATTTGGTCCTTCTCCCTAGCCATCCTCTACAAGTTCAGTTCATACTTTATTCCCTTCATTGTCGATATGCACCCGCTATATTGGCTTTCGCAAGCGTTTGACTCGAGCGTCCTTGCCACGATTGATTTGACGTGGGGATGGAAGGTTCAGATCACCACTGCGTTTATTGGTGCAGGTATGATGGTGGGAATGAATACCGCCTTATCTTTCTTTGGCGGAAGTGTGCTCGCGTGGGGCATCTTGGGGCCTGCCATGATGTACGGCGACAACCCGGATATCCTGCATGACACGCCACGGGGCTTCTCTATGGACGGGGTGCGCGTCATGTACTGGAACTTGTGGATTGGGATCGTAATCATGGTCTGCGCCTCCTTCACCGAGTTGGCGATGCAGTACAAGTCTCTTTGGCATGCTCTTGCGGGAGGGCTTGTCCAGCTTTACAACCTTATGGCAGGCGTCATCCCCGGGATCACGCCCATCCCATACGAGGGCGCCAACAACAAGGACCCTGTCCGCAAGGAAGAGCTCATCCCAGCATGGATGTGGTTGGGCGGTCTCCTTGCTTCCACCGTCCTCACTATATTTGTGCTAGTAGAGTATTTCGACATGTCGATCGGTGCAAGTATACTGGCGGGTATCCTTGGCTTTGTCTTTTCCTTCATTGGCTGCCAGTCCTCAGGCGAGACTGATATCAACCCCACTGGCGTTATTGGCAAGGCTTCACAAGTGGTGTTTACCACCATCCCAGCCCCTGACCTCCGCACCCATCAGCTCAACAACCTGATTGCGGGGGTTCTCTCATCTTCGTGTGCATCCCAGGCGGTTGACATGGTGGGGGATCTCAAAACAGGCCATCTCCTCAGGGCATCCCCACGTTCTCAGTTCTTTGCCCAGACGGTTGGCACTTGCTTTGGTATCGTTGTTGCTGTATGTCTCTTCATGCTGTTTGCCACTGCCTACCCATGCATCTTGGTGGAGCCCACCGAAGGCTCCAAGTGTGAGTTCACTGCTCCTGCCGTCTCCGCCTGGGCTGGGGTGACTCGTGCTCTAACGACCGACATTTCCAAGAACATCCCGCCCTCCTGCCGCATCGCATGCCTTGTCTTTGGCCTGGCCACAATTGTGACGACTGTCCTAAAAAACACCGTCCTCAAGAAGTACACCAAATACATCCCCAACTGGAATGCCATTGGTGTTGCCTTTGTTAGCTTCGATCCCTCCATCCCGTTGGCCAACTTGGCTGGAGCCACCATCGCTGCGGTATGGTCCCAAGCAAATCCCAAGCTCTGGGAAGTTGTCGGCATCGCTCTCGCTTCAGGCCTGATCGCGGGGGAGGGGATCGGCGGGGTCCTCCATGCCGTCCTCAACATCTTTGGCATTTCGCGAGAAGCCTTTGCTACCGGGTTCGCCTGCCCCGGCAACGACCCAGAAGGCTGCTAACTTTAAATAAACTCCACCTCCCCAATTAACACTTGCCATGGATCCTCTACCAAATATCAAAATCCTTATTGCCCATCCACTCATACCCAGGACCCCGATTAAACGTTTCTAAACCTCCCTTTAAAATCCATTTTTAAAATACATATTTCAAGCAAACTGTGGCACTTTACCCAAAACACCCATTCCACCCCGGATCATGCCAAATCCATCCCGCGCCCGATGATCCAAACTATATACACAAACAAATCCAAAATACCCATCTCCACCAACCCTAACTTTGCCCAGACTTCAACCCCAAGATACCATTGTTAATCAACCAACATGCACATCTATGCTTTGTTACCTACACCAAACTTACCGAACCAATAAGATTTCACAAATCATACCCAGGAACCATAATTTCCAACCTGCTGCCACCATATCAAACCAGCTTTTTTGGAACCTTGATAAAACGAAATACTCTTCCAATCAAGTCTTCTATGCATGCGGGATGATCTGGAATCTTAAACCTTCTATATTTATTTTTAAACTTTAAAAATACATCCTCTAATTCGTCTGAGATCTGGGACGGAGTACTTGGATGCACTGGACAAGTCAGAAGACGTCAAGGGAACCCCAGGTATCCCGTAACCGTGCCTCCAGAAGGGAAATATTTGGTTTCGTGGCCGAAAGTGGAAATTTCCTATCAAATGGATGATACAACTGTACATCATGAAATAAAAGACTCTGGGAGATCTAAACCAACACCTTCTAGGGGAAATAGCGATAACTTGATCAACCACTCGAGATCAACTTTACCGAGGAGTACGCAGAATTTTGTTAAGTGAGTTGACGGTAGAACCCAAACCCATAGAAAAGCTCCCTGCCCATCATGAGAAAGAAGAGATTTCAAATAAATCATTATTCTATTACCAATCCTCTAAAAGGTACCCCCGCAATAGCAAACCTAACAGGGATCGGTCCCCCGACAAAAGGTCAACCCCGCAAAAGTTCCAAAAACAACTTGCACCACGGTTTCAGCACCTGCCCAGCCAACACTATCCCGAACCCCAATAGATGCCGCTTGCAGAAATTTATCGAGCGGGATATGCAGCATTCCAGGGCAGTTAATTGGATCTGATCGATTTCCACCGTCAATCCAAACTACCCCAATTCAACAGTTAAATCTTCGACCAGCACTGATCTCTACAATAGCCTTCCCTCCCCCAATATCCTCCTGGGTGATCAATACATACCCTAGATCAGACATATACAATCCCCATATCCATGATCCCTAGTTACCATCCCCCAGAAATCCTGGTCTTCCAAACTCAGGTCAGCCCTGTCAAGTATATACTTCTGGGAAATATATAAAACAATCCTTTATTTGATATCAATATAGGATAATATACAGTATCATTGAGGCCACATACTGTCCATGTACATCATAGTCGTCATGGAGCTTATCCAAGCAGTTGTTCCTCCCAAGTCACCAGGCTTGTCCAAGTTGTGTTCCGCTTAGGACCCAAAATGTTTGATCCCAGTAGTAGATAGCTGAATGATAACAGTGCCACCAGCTTGGTGATTAGTTTGGAATCATTCAGCAAGTCACTCAGGAATTAGTTTCCCGAGAGAGAGTAACCATAGATGTTGCAACATCCCCCTGGGGTGCTGCAAGGTGGGACCTCAGGGATTTTCTTGAGAGGGTCAGGGATTCAGGCTTGGTACTGATCCAGTTTCACGGTGGGTACCCAAAGTCAGGGATCATGTTTTGCTGTTCTTGCTTCGCATAGGCAGAGGCAGCCATGATGCATACCCTTGAGCTCTGTTTGACCCCCAATGCCCTTAGCGGTAGGGGTTATTTGGCTTGACTTCCATGCCAATGCCACATCCTCGTAATCCTGGATCCAACTCATGCATGCCATAGTTAACAACCCAGATCTTGTTCCTAACTTGGAAGCGCTCCTGTTTTGGTGGGATTACTTCTCTCTCAACTTTTTCTCTTCCCTTGTCCTCTTGGTCCTTCCTGGCGCCCTGTACATCCATATCACTATTGTCTGCACCTTCTTGGGCAGGGGTAAACATGGTTGTGAGGTAGTGCTAACCATGGCGGGTTTATACCCATAGACAAGTCAATACCGGCTTTTGCTGGGATTGTGGTTAATCCATGTTCTGCACATAGTAATTGCTGTTGGTAGCATGTCAACCCAGGCTTTTGAATTGCTGGCAGATAACTTACTGAGGGCCTCTACTAGAGAGCCGTTTAGTCTTTTCACTCTTACATTTGCTTGTAGGGATAGGGGCTGGCAATGGTGTGGTTTATTCCATTCTTGGTGAGAGAGATGTTGGTGTCAATAGCTTCTAGTTCAGTGCCTCCATCTGTGATTAAGAGGCTGGGCTTTCCAAACTTTTCTATGATCTCCTTGCCAATGAATTGTATCATGTCATTGCCTTTGTGCTCTTTTGTGGCTTGTGCTACGGGCCATCTGGTTGCATAGTCAATGGCTGTGATGATGTACTTCTTTCCTTTGCTTTCACCAGGCATAGGTCCCACGATATCCAATGGCCATACCTTGCATCAGGCATAGGTCCCACAATATCCAACGGCCATACCTTGAAGGGTTGTATGATGGATACAGGTACTACTTTCTTGGGTGGAGCTTTGGTTCATGCATACTTCTTACAGACCTTGTATTGTCCCAGTACCTCTCCAATATCATCTAGCATGTTAGGCTACCAGTAGCAAATCTTGAAATATTCATGCAAGTTTCTGCTATGGGTGTGTCCCAAGTCTCTGTGATAACGGAGGATTGTGTCAATCTTTTAGGTTGACAGAATGTAGGGTACTGTATTATCATTTGGAAGGATTCAGTGGAGGGTACCATATACGTTTTTGAACAGATGTTTGTTCTAGAGGACTTTCTCTTGGATGTCCATTGATGTGCCAGGTGGGAACCCTTCCTGGAGATTCCCCATTATTAACATGGGCCAGTTGGGGTCACCATCAGTGCAAAGGATGTGTTTATTTTATAGCCTTGATAGGGCGTCTGCAGTAAGCATCTCTCTGCCTGGTTTGTATTCAATTTTCATGGGATATCTCTGTATGAGATTCATCCATTTGGCTTGTCTTCTTGACAGGTGTTGTTGTGTTTTAAAGAATACCAATGACTTGTGGTTGGGGAGTACTTTGAAAGACTGAGCTCCTTCTAGATAACATTGCCATTTCATGAGACAGTGTATGATAGCAACCAACTCTTTATTGTGTATAGGGTATCTTTGTTTGCCGTCTGATAGCTTCCTAGATTCATATGCTACAGAGAGGAAGTCTTTCTGGGCCGTTTGGATACGGAGGACTCCTCCTATGGCATAATCAGAGGTGTTGGTTTCTAGCTCATAGATACCCTTGCAGTTTGGATATTGCAAGATGGGAGCAGTGACCATGCACTCTTCCAGCTGGCAGAAATGTTGATCTCGTAAGGATGTCCAGACAAACTTGGTTGTTTTCCCAGTGATGGCTGATAGGGGGCTGTTAGGGCGCCCCAGCCAGGGATAAATCTGCGTACATAGGCTACCATCCCAAGGAAATTGCAGAGCTTGCTCTTGTTCCTTGGGGCTGGCATATCTGTTATGGCACATATTTTGTCTAGATCCGGTTTGATACCGTCCTTGCTGATGATATGGCCAAGGAATGGAAGACTAGTTGTGAAAAACTCAAATTTGGACAGTTTGGAAATCAGTTGGTTTTCCTGCAGGGTACAGAGGACTGCACAGATGTCTTCCCAGTGTTGTTGTAGGTTAGGACTGTAAATGATGATGTTGTCAAGGTAAATTATAGACCTTTTCCCAATTTGATCTTTAAAAGCTTCATTCATAAAGGTCACAAAGATTCTAGGGCGTTTGTCATGCAAAAGTTGAGGACAACATATTCAACCAAGCCATACTTAGTTCTGAACGCTTTTTTAGGTATGTCCTCTGGTTTAACGCAAATTTGGTGATAACCTGCTGTTAAAATGATTTTTTTGAAGTCTTAGGAAATCCCAGGGTGTCAAAAAGGTCATCAATCAGGGGTAGGGATACCTGTTCTTAATTTTGACCTTGTTGAGTGCCCTTTATTCTGTGACTAGGAAGAGTCCTCCATCTTTCTTTGCTACAAAGAAGACAGGCACACCAAAAAGAGATTTAGAAGGTTGTATGAGTCCTTTTTATAAGTGCTTTGTCTAGGTGGGCCTTTAGTATACGTTCTTCTTGTGGTGTTAGGCGGTAAATAGGTATGCTTTTAGTACGCTTCCCTTGTGGTCAATTTTGTGTTGTATGCCCTGATTAGGCAGTAGTCCTGGTAATGTTTCTTGGAAAACTGGAGGGAGTTATAGGGCTAGCTGTGCTTAGATTTGGTCACGTTTGTGTGAGGTCTCTACATTTTTAAAGTGGATAATCTCATATGTGCATTGTTTCAATTGATCTTTACAGGGTCTTTCCTTCTTCTGTTTCTGTAATTTTCACAAACATGTGGTCTCTCATACTGTAATAAGATGAGTTGGATACACATGATGGTGCACTTTGCCTTGTTGTAAGGTGAGGGTAGCACTATCCCAGTTGATATGAGGTTTAGTCTTTTTATCCAGTCCAGGCTAAGTATAACATTGTACTTGGGGATTGGTATGATTGGGGAACTAAGTGTAGTTTGTACGTCTCCTATTTGTTTGTGGAAGGGTTTTGCTTCTTTAGTGACTGGTGTACTTCTATTATCTGCCATGATAACTCTTTTGATAATACTTTGGACTGTGGGTAGTTTCATGAGGTTGGCAATTTTTTTGTCAACAAGGGATTGGTCTGCTTAAGTATCAAATAGTGCTGTGCCCTGATATCTGCAAAATTGGAAAGAATAAGTGAGGTTTATTTCCAGATTGGGCGCAAAGAGTAGAGGATTGCTAGAGGGTACTTGGATTATGGTGATTGAGTCCACTCTTGGTCTCTATACAAGTCTTGCAAAGTGGGGGTGGGCGGCTTGCCTAAGCACTCCCCTGAGATTTTCCCTTCTTGGTGGTGTTATCAGTGCTTGCATGGTTAGCTTGTGTAGTGCAATTCCCATTGCAAGGATGTGTATTATTAGCTCGGTTGTTCTGTTTATTAGGACAGGGGTCCTTCTTGGCTGTAGGATTTTCCTTGCGCTTGTTTGTTGCATGTAGGTTGTCAAAATTTTGAGCTGCACATTTTCCTTCCAAGAATAAATCTTTGGGGTTCTTACAGTGAGTCATGTCAAACTGGCATCTAATGTGTATGAGGAGGCCATTGTAGAAGTCTAAATGTGGCCCAGGTTTGTTGAAGTATATGTTTTTGTTGCAATTGACTCTCCCTTCTTTCCTGCTAACATATCTTATGATACACAGGGGGAGCTCAAAGAGCCGCCCCTTGACATATCTAACGGCATGGACCAATCTGATGGCAATCTCAAACTGCGGGCACTTTCTCCTAACTAGGAGCGCTGCCAATTCAACCTTGTTAATCCCCACACAAGTTATTCCTTGGCTCCAAACCTTACATGGAACACACCTCTATGCCACCCCCTGTGGCCTTGTGGCTTTCTCCATATAGTATATTAATCACAATATTCTATAATAAACAACACCTTATTCTATTAATTTCTTTCCTTTCTATTGGACTATTGTCTTCCCCAATCAAGTACTGAACTCTAATTGGTTCAGTTGCAACATTGAGTCAGGATCTCAATCATTTATGTCTTTGATGCTACAAGTATACTCTTCAATGGTTCCTGTGATTTTCTGAAAATTTCTGAGTTCTGTCATGATCACAACCTCAGAGTTCTTTATTGAAAATTTCTCCAGGAATCCGTTCTTAAACATGTTGTAAGGTCTTGCCCAATAAGGTGCAAGATTATATACTATACTGTGAAAAGTATTTGGGTTTGGGTTTAAAAGGTAAAGAAAAGTGGGTAAAGTTTTCAAAAAGACCTTTAGAAGGCCTACTAAAAACTTATTATTTGACACAAAAGGCGTCATTTGTAAAATCACCCCCCTTTGGCCCTGGATAGAACCATTTTCCCTTGGTGCACCAAGAAATCTGCCCACATTCAAGCTAAACCCCTTAATTATATTGGTGATTTAGCCCACACAATTAAAAAACAATTTGTCCAGGCGTACCCTTCTCAGGTGGCAACCACCAACAATCAGATTTGTGTTCCCACCTGGGAGAAATCTCTAATTAATTTAAACTATTTTTTGGCTTGGGCTTGCCCACATTTAAAGCAAATTAAATAGAATCAACCAGGTTGCGCTACTGTGGAATCAAAACCCCCCAATTCTACTGGACTAAATGCTGACTTGAACCATTCCATTATTGCCAGCCAATCAGATTTAAAGCCAGAAATTATTGCAAAATTCCCCAACTCAATAGACTTGCCTTTGAAAATTTCTCTTGCAACCAATCAGATTTGCAACTTGAGTCAGATGACTCCTGAATTTCAATCATGTACCTTAAAGCAAGACAGGGGACTTTCAGTCCCCTGCTTGCTCACTCTTACAAAATAAAGTTTAAACTTTCAAAACTAAAATTTTAGTGGTTCTTTTAGGTCTTTTATTTGGCCCTTTAATTATCTAAAGTTGTTAGTAAGGAGTTTATCTTTTCCTACCTTTTTCCTTTACTTCTGGGCAACCCAGTGTCCTTTCAAAGCTCCTAGAGTTGTTGTTAACGTTAAAGTTAAAGCTTATGTTGAAATTGTGCTGTTTTAGCAGAGTTAAATGGGGAAAATATTTAGAAGATAGATAATAATATTTATTGTGAGATAGTGATTATATAGTTCATGTAAATAAAGGATAACAAGAACATGATTGGTGATCACACAGCTGGATGGAAGAAGGGGGTGGCTTGATCCTAATAATGAGTCAAGTGCCAAAAAAGGTATCCACTGTAAAGGATCATCATCTGTTCATGTTGTTGGATTTGGTAATTCAAGTTGACTTCCTTGTCTGGCTTTGAGTGAGCAGATAATTGGATTGCAGGTCACAAACCCACTTGGTTAGAACCTTGCTGGCGGGTTGAGCCTGAAGTTTTGACACCCCCCAACTGAAGGTTGGCCTCCTCTGGGGGCAGGTTTTCAGGGAGGTTGTCAGGAGCCAGGGTGCTGTATTGAATTAGTTGCTGTTCTGTGGCGGGCAGGGCGGTTTCTTGTTGCTTCTGCCTTGCTTTACAGGGTTGTAGGCAATCATGGTTTAGGGTCTTGTCTTGCTTACGTTTTCCAAGCCCTTGCATGATGTCAGTGTTATTGTTGTTTACCTTCAGAATGATTGCTGGCCCCACTTTCTTGGGTTGTAACTTGCTCTTGTCAACATTCATGACCCATACTTTGTCCCCAACTTCATGTCTCTGACAGATGGGTACAAAGGTTTTTTTGTAAGTGTTCCTTTTCTTTGGCTGCTTGTTTGCTGTTGGCATCTATTACTTGAGGGTCTGAGTGTGGAGGGACTTCACTTGAAATTTCCAGTTTAGGTCCTGTCAATGCTTGAATGATATTTGGCTGTGTGCTGTATACCAGTTCAAACAGGCTTTTTCCGTTGGATCTGTTCACTCAGGTTCAACACACAAGTAGTGCAGTTGGTAGCTGCTTTTACCAGTCTTCAGGTCTCCTGGCAGTGAGTTTGGCTAAGGCTTGCACAAGGCTACCGTTAAGCCACTCCACGTGTCCATTGGCCTATGGGTGGTATGGTGTTGTCACAGTGTGCTTGACCCCGTTTTTGGTGAGTTATACATTGGTGTCTTCAGAGGTTAATTCTTTGCCTCCATTGGTTATCAGGAGTTCTGGCTTTCAAAACTTGCTGATTATCTCTTTGCCAATAAATTGTCAAACATCATTGCTGATGTGGGCCTTCACTGCTTGGGATACTGGCCATCTTGTCACAAAGTCAATGGCAGTGATGATTTATTTCTTGTCATTTTGTTTTCCTAGCATGGGGCCAACAATGTCAAGAGCCCATACTTTGAAAGATAGTTGTGTGCAGATGGGAAGTACCAGCTTTGTAAAGCCCCATAAAATGAGGGAGTATTCTAGCTAGGTAAGGCACCAAGTTGGTGACTTGAAATCCCCTGAGTGCCATCAAGATGGGTAAGACCGTCATCATCCATCTAAAGACTTTGTCATGTACGTTAAAACGTCTGAAATTACCGGCAAAATACGTAAGCACATAGAATACAAAGGAATATATTGCTACGTGCTGGGTGGAGCGGGGCAACACCAGCGTGGGCCAGGAGTACGTCTGGGAGGAGTTGAGCTGTGCTGGCTCCTTGTAGAAGTACTTATTGGGCGGTTTGTTGTAAGGCCCATGCTGGTAAGAGTATTAGTGGCCCCCAATCCCAAGGCAGGCTGTGAGAACAGCAGAGAAGATTAAGTGGTTCATCTTCAGTTCCTGGGAAAGGGCAGACAAAGCTTAGTGTCTTAACTTTCTGTAGTGTAAAAGCTTTTGGTATTGATTTATGTGATACTATTGAGGGGTAATTTCACTCAATGATAGCACAAACTACCATCAAGTGATTGAGATTTATTATATACTGTCATCCTTAGTGGGGCATGAATAGTACAAAGCATTGGATAGGGGACCCCAAACTCTTGGTGTTGTCTGGGATTCCCTTTTGGGAGTTGAATGGGAGTGGTTTGGCAAACAATGAATTGTTATACTTGGCATGGCATGGAATTGGAGCATCTACAGGCACAATAATGCATTTCAATTCAACTTTTGCAGTTGATGCATTATTTGTAATGCTGGACTGCTTGTCAACCCCCTCCAAATTTGGTAGATTCCAAATTTGGGCAGCAGTTCCCCCTCCATTTGGGTTTGGGAAAATTGCCTTTTTGGGTTTCCCCTTTTGGCAATTTCCCCATTCAGCGGGCTGGGTGGGGGCTGGCAGGCAGGCTGGTGGGTGGCGGCCGCGCGGCCCGCGGATGGGGTATAAAACCTGTCTGAATTAAAAATTTTATTTTTAATTCCGCTTTCAAAATTACAGCTTCCTGCAGAAGTTTCCCCAATAAGGGGGGACTGCTGCCTTTTTTATCTTGTTCTTTACACTAAAGTGTGCACAAAACATCATTCTGAACGCCAGTGCTGTCAGGAATATTCCTGACAGCTTTGACGGGGTTTTGCTTTTGGCAAACTTTTTGCATACCTCACATTGGTCTAAAACTTCTTAAACATTGTGGTATAAGGTTGGCCACCAGGCTTTATGTTTAGGAACTCATATAGGTTTTGGCTCTTGGTATGTCCAAGGTCTCTGTGATAGTGTAGGATGGTGTCAACTTGCTGATGCGTGGGAATGTAGGGAATGGCCATGCCGTCAGTCATCTTTCTGTGTAGGGTCCCATATATGTCAGCAAAGAGGTGTTCATTTTTGATGACTGTTTCCTTTGTTATGTTGGTGGTGCCAGGGGGGAAACCTTTGTCCTTTGTTTGTAGCACTAAAAGAGGCCAGTCTGGGTTGAGCCCATTCTCTCCTCTGAAAGCACAGACATACAGGCAAGACAGGACGTCTGCCATGGCAAGCTCAGCCCCAGGTTTGTATGGGATGAGCATGTTAAGCTCTCCAATAGTTCCATCCACTGTGCTTGGCGGCACAAAAGGTTTGCTTGAGTTTTGAAATAGATGAGTGACTTGTGATTGGTTAATGCTGTGAATTCTTCCTGTTGTTCTAGGTAACAGCGCCATTTGACTAGGCAGTGTACAATGGCCAAAAGATCTTTGTCATGGATAGGGTATCAACACTTGCCATCTGTCAATTTTTGCAATTAATAAGCTACGGGCAGCAAGTCACTGTCATTACCTTTGATTTGTAGTACTCCCCCAATGGATGCATCTGAGGCATTAGTTTCCATTTGGTATTCCCTGTCACGTTTGGGGTATTGTAGGATGGGAGCTGTAGTGAGTTTCTCCTTGAGGCATCTAAAACAGAAGTCACGTTGGGGGGTCCACACAAACTTGGATTAGGCGCCTGTTATGACGGATATGGGGTCAGTCAGAACGCCACAGTCAGGTATGAAGTGTCGTACATAGGCCACCATTCCCAGGAAGGTGCAGAGTTCCAACTTATCCTTGGGTGGTGGCATCTTGCAGATGGCCTGTATTTTTTTACTGTCAGGTTTGATGCCGTCCTTTGAGACTATGTGTTCCAAGAAGGGTAGTTACTCACGGAAGAACAGGCACTTGGAGGGCTTGGTCAACAGTTTGTGTTGTGCCAAGATAGCAAAGACTGCCTCTAGGTCTTTGTGGTGTTGTTCCACCAAGTGGCTATAGACAATAATGTTGTCTAGATACACTAGGGTGTGCTTGCCTATGTGGGGCGCAAATACTTTGTTCATGAAGGTTACAAAGGTGGACGGGGCATTGGTCATGCCAAAGTTGAGCACCACACATTTGTAGGAACTGTACTTGGTGTGGAAGGCTGTTTTGGGAATGTCTTCCTCCTTAATAAAAATCTGGTTGTAGCCTGCAGTTAGATCAATCTCGGAGAAGACTGTGGCTCCTCCCAAGGTATCAAAGAGGTCGTCAATCAGTGGTTATGGGTAACGATTCTTAATAGTAACTTTGTTTAGGGCGCGGTAGTCTGTGACCAGACGTAAGGTACTGTCCTTCTTAGCCACAAAGAATACGGCAGCCCCAAAGGGAGACTGTGAGGGGCAGATAAGTCATTTTTCCAATGCCTCCTTGAGGTAGGCATGTAAGGCGTTGTCTTTATTTGGGGTCAGCCTGTAGATAGGGCGCGCCTTGGGTACAGCCCCCTTGAGTTGGATGGAGTGCTGGATATGCTTTTCAGAGGGCAGACTGGGTAGCGCTTCCTTGAAGATTTCTGGATGGCGGGCCACAATGTTGCGGTCCTGAGGCGTGGAGGCATCCTGGTGATCCCTGAAGTGTATGATCTTGTACTGGCAGGAGTCCCAATCAATTGCCTTCAAGTTTTTATTCTTGTTCTGGGTCTCTGTGATACGTACAAAGAAGTGATTGCGTAGAAGTTGGTCCACGGAGTCAGGGTAGATCTGGTGGTTGACACCTTCACGCTTGATAGTCAACACTGAGGTTGCCCAGTCTATGTGAGGGTTGTTCTTCTGTAACCAGTCTAGTCCCAGTACAATGTCAAACTTGGGAAAGTTGATGACAGGACTTTGAATGGTGGAGTGAAGGTTCTCAAGAATGATGGAGAAGGTGGCAGTTTCCTTTGTCACACCAATGTGGTGTTTGTCAGTCAGGACCACATTTTTAATCCGCAAAGGATTAGTGGCCAGCTTGAACTTATCCACAAAGCTACTGTTGACTAGGGTTTGGTCTGCGCCTGAGTCCAGGAGTGCTGAGCCTGTGTAACTGAAAAAGCAGAAAAGATAGGACATCAATTTATTGGGATTTCTGGCGATGGTGTACAGTACCGGGTCCTCCAAGGGCACTTGGATCATTGGGCATTGGTCCACGTCCTTGGGTCAGTATTCATCATTGGGCAAGTCAGGAGTTGCATGGGGAGAGCTTGGCTTGCTTAGTGCTCTCTCCGGGCTTTTCCCTCATCTTGGTTGCCTTGTGTGGCGGTGACACAGAAATGGGTACAGTTTGACTGGCCATTGTTTCCATTTCCATGCCTATTTGAGCCTGTGGGTTTGTGATTGGCGTTGTTCCCATTTCCTCCAGGAGGTGGTTGAGAGGAGCGCCTGCCTGGGTGGGAATCCTTGGGTCTTTCTTGTTTCCCAGTTTGTGCCTTATGCAGTGCATTGAATGTTTGCTCTGCTTTCTCCGCTTCACAGTACAGGCTTTGCAGGTTGGTCACCTGATCCAGGTTCACATGCCTCATCACATGTAACTTAAGAGTGTTGTAATAAATGAGATGTGTGGCTGGGGTGTCAAAGGCCATGTTGGATGGTGCACAAAGACAGAGTTCCTCATAGACACGGGTGATTTCCTTTACAGTGCCTTTCTGGGTCAGATTCTTTACTTGGTGTATGATCATGAGTGCTGTATCTTTAAGCACAAATCTTGCCAGGAAATATTGCTTAAAGGTATCCCAGTTCTTTTTGGTGTGCTCCTTGTGCCACTTGTTACACCAGGTGTCAGAGTCATGGGTCAGGCAAATGGAAATTTCTGCAATCCAAAATTGCTGTGGGCATTCCATCTGGGCCAGCTTGCTCTGGGCGGACTGGATCCATGTGGTAGCATTGTTGTGTTGGCCCTGGAAAAAGGTTCCAAGGCAGCGCTTCATAGTCTTTGATCTACATAGGCAGGCATGGTAGTTTTGTTGGCTGGTTGCGGCATTGAGGAGGGAGCCTGAAAGAAACCTTGTGCAGACATGGCATTGAAGGCGGGTAGCAGGATCACCGTGTTTTGGTATAGGACAAAACCATTGGGTATCTTGGCACCAGGAGTGTATGCAGTCCAGTCAGGCGGGAGGCCAGACATAATTCTTTCAAGGATTTTTTGGCCACAGCATGTGCGGGCAAAAGGCGGAATTTTTCAAGATAAGATAGGATGGAGAACCTACCTGTGCTACCAATATTGTAACTATGCTGTTTTAGCAGAGTTACATGGGGAAAAATATTTAGAAGATAGATAATAATTTTTATTGTGAGATAGTGATTATATAGTTCATGTAAATCAAGGATAACAGGAACATGATTGGTGATCACATGACTGGATGGAAGAAGGGGGTGGCTTGATCCTGATAATGAGTCAAGCGCCAAAACAAGGTATCCACTGTAAAGGATCATCATCTGTTCATGTTGTTGGATTTGATAATGTGAGTTGACCTCCTATTCTGGCTTTGAGCAAAGGGATAATTGGATTGCGGGTCACAAACCCGCTTGGTTGGAACCTTGCTGGCAGGTTGAGCCTGCGGTTTTGACACTTACCAATTTTGCTTTAAAGAAATCAACTCAAACTTAAAAATTAGTAATATATTTTATATAATTACCTATTTCAAGTTCAAGTTCAATTTCATTCTCCTTTTGCTTTTGCCTCTGTTGTTGCTTTCTTTAAGTTCTGCAAAGCTTTGCTATATGCTTTCAAGATCCTTAGTCTTTGGTTGCTGTTCCCCTGTATACCTCCAGTGTTTTAGAGGATTTACTATTGGTTTTGGTGTCCCTTTGTCTTTTATTTTGGACTCAATAAAGAAAAATCACTATAATTTCACTGGGCTCCATTATTAAGACCTAAAGATGTTAGTGTCCTTAGTCAAATATGTGGTTTTTACCCTGGCACCTGCCTTGGTGATGATATGGTCTACTTTTCCTGACCTTTGGGGTCGTATTTCTCATTCATTCCATCACATAGGGACAACACCAAAAAGTTCATGCATGTAGTTGAGGATATCCCTGGACGGGCTTGGGATATTCTTGCCACCAGTGAGAACGTTGTGAGGAGTCTCACCTACAATAATTTTGAGTTCTCTACCCTTGAAACAGCCTCCCAACATCCCCTAGCTTGGCTCCCCCAATGCCCCTCCCCTCTGAGGACCCAGCTGTACCATGCGCCCTCTCTTTAGACACCTGTTTAAGCAGTGTTGCAGAATCTTTGATTACTCCCTCTTGGGGAATTAACACCCCAAGCAGCTCACCAAACAAGTCACCAAATGGTGCACCAACCAACCATTAAGTCAGTGGCAATAGTATCATTTGATCATCTATTACAGGGATTAAACAATCCAGATCCTAAGTGGAACACAACTTAAATAATCCTTGTGACTTAAGAGGAACATTACTCAGATAAGCCCCATGACTCCCATGACGTACATGGATAGTATGTGGCTTTCCTTGATACTATATAATACCATATATTCATATCTAATAAAGTATCATTCTCTTCTTAAATTCTCCCTTTATCTTGTTTAGTGTCATAATTTAGACTGCATGAATAGACTAGTCAAGGCTATCAGTGAAATTAATCCTGATAATCAAAGCTAATTTGGTTTGCACTTGAATCCACCAGATCCAATGGATTTGCAATCCTGATTGTATCTTGGATGTTATTATGATTTGGCTGACCTGTTACATCCAGAATGGATTGAGTTTGAGAACTGCAAGTAGCTTCCATAATGGGTAGCTGTAAGCTGCAGTCACTCTGGGGTAAAACACACTTACTATTCTCTTCCAGATTGTCCAGATATCCCTAGATGGAAGGAATGCAGATGCAAGAGCCTGGTGGACACCAGAAGATGCTATAATATTTCAGACTATGGTGCAGGCGTTAACACTCCTTCATCTATTGTACAGCCTTTCTAGTATATAAAATTCCCTTCTTTCCAAATAAATCATCTACTTTCACATTTAAATCTTGCCTTTATACTCTACTCAGTTGTTACCTTAGAATAAAAGGTAAAGACTTCCGAGTCTTTAAGACTTGTATTTATTTGTGTATAGGCCTACAAACATACTCTTACAAGATAGCACTCCAGACGTTAATCCCCAAGACATCCATAAGGCCCAAAATTACAACATTTAGTATACTTCCCAGAAGTATATACTCAACAGTGGTAGCACAAGTAGGTTATCCACACCTATGTAACTTTAAGGAAAAATTCCTCCTAAGAAAAGGATTCAACAAATGACCCTCCCTGCAGGTTGGAGAGACTACAAAGAGGGACAAGACGTCCCCACAGGTTTCACCATCTTCAACAATGTCCTTGCCCCCACCAAACAGTATAACCTTCTCCACCCTTGTAAACTCCTGAACCTGCCTACAACTTCTGCAATCCTACAAGTGCCTGAGATACCCAGTATTGTCTTTCAACGCCTACACTCAGCAGAAATTAGGGCTTTTTCAGGGTTACACCAGGAAAACACCAACCTCTGGATTAACAGCGCCCAAAGCAGATTCACACAAGTAGACTATCCCATAGACTCTGGACCAGCAAAGTTGTCCTCCACGTCACGCTAACTGCCTCACGCTTTGTAAGTGAATGGCTCAACCAACACCCCAATAAAAAAGAAAACTGGGATGTGTAAAATCTGTGTTCCTCAAAAGATCTGTCATAAAGGACTCCAACGTGGTGATCATGCCAGAAAATAAGAACCTTCAAAATGACAGGAACAATTGAGGATTACATTGCAGTGTATGAAGACTTACATGACTGAGCTCCCAATACCATTAAATTTGACAAGCCTGGATCATGATTGGACTTCTACAATGGCCTCCCCATACAAATTAGACGTCAGTTTGATATGACCTGCTGTAATAACCTCAAAGATATTTTCTTGGAAGGAAAGCACACGGCTCAGAAATATGACAATTTACATGCAAAAAACAAACAGAAGGAGAGCCCAACAGCAAGAAAGGATCCTTAACCCAATAAACAGAAAAACCAAGTCAACAACACCCATCCTCAAAACGGTAATTGCACTGCACAATCCAACCAGGAAAACACTGAATATATCAACAAGGAGGTAAAAGCTCAGGGGAGTGCTTGGGCAAGCCGCCTCTCCCAATTCACAAGACTTGTACAGTGTCACAGTAAATTCCAAAATTCCAGGAAATATTCATCCAATTAAGAAGGCTCAAAAATCCAGGAAACATTTAGCAAAATTGACCACTTTAATGGAGTTGAATCAAACAGTTGATCAAAAATGGGTTACAGCTGCTCTAGTTTGCCAGTTGAATCCAAAGTCCCCTTGTAAGCTGACGTTGATAAATTGACGTAATTTGTGGGTCACCTGATATGATCTTATTTATTAGCATGGTCATCAGAAGTTGTTCACTCAAGGGTTTTTTGCAGCCTGAACTAGATACTTACTTTACAATGTCAAAGGAATAGGAGCCCAGGATCTAGCTGGTATTGCTTAGTCAATTTTTGATATATATTGAATAATTTTCACTGTTTCAAATCTTAAGAGTTGAGTCCTCCCAAAAAATACTCAATAAAAACCACATATTCCCTGGTCTAACTTTACTTTTGAAAATGCATCCTGTAGTTGGCCTGCTGTGCTACATTCCCTACAACCTAATTATTAGCTGTATTATTATAAGAAGATCAGGGCCGGCTGTTGGTACTTTTCTTGTTGTCATCGCCAAATGTTAATTCAATGCCTTTCAATCTTGGAGCTGTTCCTACTCCTGTTGAAGCTGAAACTCATGTGATATCTCAATGCCCTGAATTTTATGCTGAGGACACTCAGATTCTCTTACAGGCTATTTATATTGGGCTACTTTGGTTAGAATTAATTGTTTTACTTAATCCAAGTATTTCAATTGGAAATCTCATAAAATGATATCTGAAGCCATGTTGGTGGTTAATAATTAATTATATGTGGATTTGGGTGGTAATTCCCCACCACTTAGAAACAGCTTCATACTATCCGGCAATTTCTGTCACATTGGCCTTCTGCCATGAGTGTCAACTACAGCACCCTGATTCTAACCAGCTTAAGTTTAAGTTGGTGCTACCCAAAACACGCCTTGAATACTGTCAGTATGGATGCTTTAGGTCCACTTCCTGGTCCTTTTTCTAGATATTGGTTTATCTTAATTACAGTAGACCATTTTAGTAAATGAGTCAAGGCTAGGGCTACCCAAGACATTACTGCAAAACCCACTGCTGTGTTTCTTTTCCAGGGTGTGTTTCATGTGCAATGCGCCATCTCAAAAACACCATCAGAAAAGACGCCATCTCAAATTTTTTTTGAGATGTTGTCAGGATTTACATCAGCAAAATTAAAAAAAACTTAATAAAAATTATTAAATAGTTATTTTTTACATATTGGTTTCTAATACAGCATCTCAAAAAACCGCATCACAAAAACACTATCTCAAATCAAAATAAAAAGAGTGTTACCCAAATAAGATTTTTTGAGTATAAAAACACTTAATAAGTACCCTAAAATATGCCATCACAAAAAACTGCATCACAAAAACTCTATTTCAAATCAAAATAAAAGTATGTTATCAAAATAAGGTTTTCAAAACTTGCAAATTCAACTTCAAAACTACCCAGCTTTAAGCGCCGCTGCGCTGCCTTGCAAACATATTTTATTCCGCGGCGGAGCCTTACTTTTATATTTAGTGCTGCAGCAGCACAAGATTTAAATCTCCAACTCACAAACTCTGCTAATCAATAATATTTCTATAAGCACTAAATTTAGAAGATAACTACAATAATTAAAAACTTAATATAATAAAAAATAAGAGCTAAAAATAATAGAAATAATAAAAAAGAGGATAAGCAACAGCAAGTTTATTGCAAGAAAAGGAAAAGACAGGCTCATTGGGATTGATCCCTTGTGTTGGGGGAATCTCTACACTGATGAGAGGAAGACATAGCATGAGGAGAGGCCTGACAGTTGGCAGGGTGGGGATGCTTGGCAGGGCGCTGGATAGTGATCACTGGGCACTCATGGGTGGGGATCATATAGCAGTTGTTGTCCAGGCGCTGACGCACGTGAGCCAGGATCACCAGCATTTGCGCCCAGGCCAACTGGGAGTTGTGCAACATAGAAGACCAGTTGCACAGGGGAAGGAGGATCTGACTGACTGGCACCAAACGGCCCCAGCCACCACAAGTGGAAAATGCAGCATATATGGTGAAGCAGTCCATCAACTCATCTTTTATGTAGGAATAGGATAGGGGTAGGGGGACGCAGAGCTGGTAATCCAGGGAGCGGCAATACTCCAAGCAACAGCCAACGTACCTGGGCTGGCCAGACTGGCAACTCTCAGGAGGATACCACATAAAGTGGCAAGTTGTAGCAGCCAAAGGAAGGTACAAAGAAGCATTTTCAGTACCAACTGCATGAAGAAATCCCTTGAACGTGGCAGAGAAGCAACAGTTGGTATTGGCTTAGACGGGCAAGTCCAAGGTTTGATGGAAGGAGGGGTCAGCGGAAAGCTCAAGAGCCCAAACCCAAGCTACTATTCAATATACTCATTGCAGATGGCAATAGTATGAGCATGTTGGGCGGAAATCTCACTGGGGGCTAAGGTAGCTGACTGCAGCCCTAGATGCACCTCAGCAGCCAAACAGGAGGCATTGTATTGGCTGTGGTATAACTTCCCTGCCCAAATTGGGGTCATTGCATCCTCATTGGAATGTATTGCCTGTACAAAGCTGTACATTGTCTTATCATGGTGGCAGATCCCAAACTTTATAAGAAGGTCAGGGTAGTCCACCACCACATTGTTGGAGTTGTGACAGGCGCAGAACATGGCAGATGGAGTAGGGGGGAGGTGCACCAGTTGAGGGAAGGCGTTAAGGAAAGGAGTGCTGAGCACCAGAAGGATTGCCACTGGGAGGTGCACTGCTGATATGAAGAGGCTCCTCAAACAGGGAGTCCTCATCAGGGAAATCTCCAGCGCTGGATTTTGGCGCAATACTGTGCTCAGAGCCAGCCATGGTGGTCACACAGTCCTGTTTGCAAAACTGAGAGTCACTGACCCAAAGTTGATTCAAGAAACCAATACAAACTGAGCGCGGCATTTTTTGAAAAGTGTGCTGCTCCGCTTTGCCCATGAAGCCATCATTTTGTTGTAGGCTTGGTGCATATTGTTGTTGCTATTGCTGCTGGAGTTGGGATTCATCTGATTTAGAAATAAAGTACTGTTTGGTCAAGTGGGGGGGATATGTTAGAAATTTTGACCAAGCAATGATACCAATTATGATGGAGCCCACGGATTAGGATTACAGCAGCCAACTCCATAAATTAGCAGTATAAAATTAATTATGCCAATCATGACAGAGCTCACAGAATAGATTTACTGCAACCTCATTGTCATAAATTTATAATATAAAATTTATATATATTCAATTGGCAGTAGCTTTTGGATCATTACTGCAGAATGCCCAATGAGATGCGTTGCGGCGCCATCTCTATCATACATAAAGCACCACTGCGCCACCCAAAAAAAGCTCCAGGTGCCAAGGCGCCACCTTGCAAATATTTTGGATGCCAAAGCGCCACCTTACTTTTTTATCATCAAGCGCTACCGCGGCGCAATTTTTGAATCCCAAAAATGTTAATCTAATTATTAATTATATTTCTAAGCACTAGTCTCAATAGGATAATCAAAAAAAGATATTTTGGATCAGTAGTGGATTGATAATTGTAATGACAAAATTCAATCCACTGTAAAGCAGCGCTGCAGCAACTAAAATATTTGCAAAGCAGCGCTGCAGCGCCTGGAGTTTTTTATAGTTAGCACCACAGAGCCTTAGCTTTTACTAAAACGGTGCAATGGCGCTACCTTTGATTTTGTTGTCTATACAATCATACTTTTATGTGATAACTCCAAGCCTTTTTCTTTTTAATTAGGAATGAAGTATGATATTAATTTAAGACTCCATATAATAAATCAGCCTAAATTAGAGCCACTTTTATAGTACTACCCCCTATAATACAGCCATTCAAAAAACCACGTTTAATATGCTAGCCTTATTCCTTATCATAGTGTCAAGGGTCTGGATATACAAGTATTCCGGCTATTGTCATCACACCTAACATCCAGTCATTGCCTGATTTGGTGCCTTTCCAATATACCGTTTGACATACCAGAAATGGCAACAAACCAATATCACATGATTGTCAAGGTATCCAACAACTTGAACCCATTCAACACATGACCAGCCCCTGGGTTTGGTCCAACTAATATCCCTGCCACAGCTAAATCTATATAAGCCTAAAGTATCATCCAATAAAATATACTTCTTGTTGAGCAACTTGTGTTATTGCTGGTATATTCAAAGCTACAGATAGATAGTAGCCTTGCCAATGTACTCTACCTAATCCTATACAAGAGCACTACAGACTACAATAGAATAGAACTTTGAATATAATTACATTTATTGATACTGGAGTACAATCTAGCCAGCGGCTGCAATCTATCCAGGTGTAACTATGAACTTTTTGTTATCCTGACAGGTGTCTATATCAATATATACTGCAACAACCCTTGTTCTTGTCCTTTCAGACAGTTCTCTGTGGCTACCTTTGCAATAGGTTCATCTTTGCTGGCAACGCCCATCCTGATTGGCTGTCCTTGGCACGTGATATGCTACTGGCATTAGCAGGCGTCCATGGCACTTCAGCTACAGCCTACGCTCTTCTTGAGCTAGCCTACTGTCATTTATTGATTGGCTGTATCTTACACGCCTATTATTGCGCTGGGAAACTACGCCATATTTAGTTGGTGCTTAGAAATTGTCCCTGTTCAGCCCTCCTACATTAGAAGGTAGAATTCTGGTATTCCATTTGCAGGGTTTAATCAGTGATCCTTTTCTGGTTGGCAAACCTTCTGCTTATTAATACAACAAGTAAAATTAGGGATTATACACCATATAATAACAGACTTGATCCATTAGTGACTCAAACTAATAAGGAACCCAATTATACACCGTGTAATACTGATCTGAACTCAGTATTTCTTAGCCATTTGTATATCACTTGTTTGATATGAACATATACGTCCATCAGGCTGTTTGGGGCTGAGTTGATACAACATCCAGTAGGGTAGAATAGTGATATACAATTGATGATTTAGTGATTACACGCTGTGTAATCAGTGATATTCACTATATTGGCTAAGTTTATACAGCGTATAATAGTAACATCAATTATAATAAAGCAAGAAATATACTGTGTATAATCACATCACATTGGGACAATCAGTGATAGTACAGCGTATAATTGTTACATCTATCATAATAAACTAACAATTACATGGCGTATAATAACTACACTTGATTAAATGATAGCCAAATGATAATACGGCGTATAATTGTTAAATCTATTATAATAAACTAGCAATTACATGGCGTATAACTGCTATATCTATTAATATAATGATGACCAGTGATAAGAAAGCGTGTAACTGATTAAGATCTGTGTGCAATGATTAACCTGATCATTTGTGATCAATCAGCCTAATCTCACATTTTTCCCCTCTTGACCATAAATAGGGAGGGTAAGAGGAGAATCAGGCATATGGCTTTCTCAACAGCATCTTCTTTTCTTAGCACCAGGGAGGAGTACCAGGAGTTCCTGGCAACCATGTCTGCAGAGCGTTGTCAGGGGTTCAATTGCCAGAGTAAGGAGGCACGCCGTCTCCAATTCTACGGTTGGCGTTTGTTACAAGCACACAATAATGACACTTGCTCAGAGTTGTCCTTGGCCACCACTGTGGTGACCAATCCTTTCTAGCACCCAGTTATCCCAAACCTGGAGCAAGAAGCCAAGCAGGGGGATTGTCCTCCTTTGGTGATTAGAGGAGCCAATCAGGCTACCTCTGTGGACCCAGAGGTCTGGCGGGCCAGGGCCATTGTTCCCTGTACACCTGCTGTGCCTTATACTACTGATCCGGCTTTGTTGGGGTCTGTGGTCCTCACATACAACCCAGACCATGCAGACTTTGAGGTTAATAGCCTTTTTCAGGGCTATGAACTTCTGAGTGAGTTCCTGTTGTGTTCTGAGGCGCAGCACAGATACACAACGGGGAATCCTAACCTTAGGATTGGATTTGTACTAAGTCTTGGTTAGATGACAGGGAAGGCAAAAGTGTTTACCTTGCGGCCCTGGGTGAATAATCTCTACTAGTTGTGGCTAGAGAGAGACGCGGAAGTACAGAAGACACAAAGACAAAAATGTGAATAGAACTTAATTTTACTGGTAAATTAGGAAATGGATTATATAGTGGTTAGGAATACCACAAAACACTACCAGGACGGTAGGATCACTTGACACAAGCATGAGTGGGTCGAGTGAGTTGCGCAGAGTCAGGAAACCAAACAATCATATTTCCTGATGTAGAAACCAGTTCATTTCAAGAGTCGGAAGCGAAAGCAAGAGATTTGTCTTCAAAATGGCCCACCAAAGGCAAAATTGAATCATGGTGAATGCTGTTATTCACAACATTGCCCCCTTCTAGATTGGCCTTAGGGGGGTGATACTTGTGGAGGAACTTGGCGTGTACGCGAGAAAAAGGGCAACCACTGGAGAGGGGCTTTATAGTGTACTCAGATCCTTGTTTGAAAGTCACCTCTAAAGGACCAATCCACAGGGAGTCCAGCTTATGCGCGCGCCTACCCACACAGTGTTGGTAGTACAAAACATGGTCACCAACATCAAACTCAGGCAAGGGGGAGCATCCAGCATTGTCAGGAGAGAGCTCGAGCGCCTTAGCCTTATATGCGGAAGTGTAGGCAGTGGCCTGTATATCAATGATGCAGTTGACTAAGTCTTTGATGTGATTGTCAGGGTTCATGGTCTTATCAGAGGAGAGTAGGGGAACCCCCAAGAGCAACATGGTGGTGGCTTCACGCCCATACAACATGGCAAAGGGGGAGTACCCTGTGATCTGATGCCTGCTCAGACAAAAGGCAAAGAGAGCAGCTGGTAAGTATAGATTCCAATTGGCAGCGTCAGAGTAGGTGAGTTTTCTCATGATAGAAACCAGTGTCAAGTTGGCACGCTCAACTGCCCCATTAGTGGAAGGATTTTAGGGGGCAGAGAAATACTGGTAAGTTCCTAGAGCTTCAACAACAGAGGTTACAAGTTTGGCATTGAAGTTGGTTCCGTTGTCTGATAACAGCACTTGAGGGCAGCCATGGCGGTAGAAAACATCCTGCAGTAGGAAGGCAGTAGTAGTCTTAGCAGTGATGTCTTTAGTAGGGCGAGCTTCTACCCACTTGCTGAAGTGGTCAATGACAATCAGGATAAAGCGGCATCTGGAGCGTGAGCGGGGGAGAGGGCCTACAGCATCAATGCTAACCGTATGAAAAGCGTGGTGAGGGGGAACCAATTTGAATTTGTGAGAGGCAGCAAGGGGCCTTTGGAGTTGGCAGTCATGGCAACTAGCAATGACATCTGGGATCAACAGGCAAAGATTCTCCCAGAATTAATTCTTCTGAAGCCAGTCAAAGGTCTTGGCAATGCCTCTATGGCCAGTTTTTTTATGAGCTTGCAACACCAAGGAGAGGCAAAGACTGGGGCGCATGTATGGCAGGTATTGACCCTGCACCTTCTTGAAGAGTTGGTTATTGCGTATGAAGGTGTCTTCAGACAATTTGGCCAGGGCAAGTCAAATCTCTTCTGTCTCACTTTCCCAGGAAGAAGGGTAGCCAATTAGCTTGTACAGGCAGTCTGCCTCAGCAGGATGCAGGGCAAGGATGGGCATTTGGGACAACCCATCAGTGTTCTGATGTTGAATTCTGGGGCAATGGAGCACAGTGAAGTCATAACCTTGCAGGCAGAGGGCCATTCTGGTAAGCGTCCTTCAGGCTCCTTAAGTTGTTGTAGCCATTTGAGTGAAGCGTGGTCAGTGACGACAGTGAAATGGGTACCATACACATAGTGGCAGAATTGTTTGACTGCATGCAGCACCACAATGCACTTCTTCTCTGTAACACTATAATTCTTTTCATGCTTATTTAGCACACGGGAAGTATAGGTTACAGGGTGTTCCACACCTTCATTTTTGAGCTGAGCCAAGATAGCCCCAATGGCAAGGTCACTAGCATCAGTGTACAAGATGAATTCCTTATTTTAATCAGGGTACACTAAAATGGGCGCTTCTTTGAGTTTCTGCTTTAGAGTCTCAAAGGCCTGCTGTTTGCTGGCGGTCAATTTGAAAGGAACATTACGCTTCAGTTGGACCAGGGGTTTGCTAGTATCAGCAAAATCAGGAATGAATTGCCTATAGTAGCTCATCATGCCCAGAAAGACTTGTACTTCTTGTTTTTTGGTTGGCAGAAGCATTTTGTCAATGGCTTCAACCTTCTTGGTCATTGGGTGAATCCCTGTTTGGGTTACTTCATGGCCCAGGAATTCAAGGCGTTCTTTGAAGATAGCACACTTAGAGGGCTTTAGCTTGAGGCCAGCCTCTTGGATCTTTATGAACACCTCTTTAAGATGGGCTAGGTGATCAGTGAAAGTTGCGCTGAAGACTATTATATCATCTAGATAGACCAAGACACACGACAACTTCAAGTCACACAGGATGGAATCCATGGCCCTCTGGAAAGTGACCAGGGCATTACAGAGCCCTTGCGGCATGCAGATAGGTTCAAACAATCCTTCTGATGTGATAAGTGCAGCCTTCTGACGGTCCTCAGGAGAGAGGTCAACTTGCCAGTAACCAGAAACCAAATCCATGGCAGAGAAAAACTTAGAACCTCAAGGTGTTAAAGAGCGTCATCAATGCGCGGTAAGGGATAGGAATCTTTCTTGGTTAGAGAATTAAACCTTCAATAGTCTATCACAATCCGGTGGCCTCCATCCTTTTTCTTTAAGATGATCAGAGGGGAAGCCCAGGGACTTTGAGAGGGAGCTAGCAGTCCAGCGTCCAGCAGTTGTTTGAGCTCCTTAGAAACTTGCACATCTTCCACTTGGCTGCGGCAATATGGCTTGACACAAAAGGGGGGAGCATCTCCTGTGTTAATCTTATGAATCACACCTTTGGCCAGCCTATAATCAGTGCTATCTTTAGCAAAGATGTCTGAGAATTGGTCTAGCAAATCAAGCACCTCTTTCTTTTGAACCGGGGACAACTGAGGGAAGTCTTTAGCAGTGAACAGAGATAGGACTTGAGGCTTGTCTTTGGGTAGGTTAAAGTCTTGAAACGTTCCAAAAGGGTAAAGGGACAAGACATCAGGGGCATTTAACAACTCTCTGTAACTAACAACCTGTCCTCTGGATACAGTCATAGGAAGCAAAGTAAGGTTGGCAACTAATAATTGAACAGGATTCTTGTGGGAGACGTCCAGAATTCCTTGACAAAGGTAAGGCTTGTTACGCCCCAGAAAAGGAGGGGAGTACAGCTCTAAGAAAGTCTGTTCAGGTAATTTATATGATATCTGGGAGTCTATAATGGCCTGAGAACCTGGAGGGCTGGTGACAGCAGATGTGGCCATGAGAGGAATTCTCTCAGTTGCAGGACAAGCCATGGGAGGACATTTCATGTTGGTGGAATGAGTTTGGTATTTTAGGGTGAAAATCCCAGTGGGGTACTCCAGTGTACATGTCTTCAAACGTTTGCCAGGAGCTTTGATTGGCTCCTCAAAGATCAGAGGGACTTTGTACCCTAGGATAGAAAGATAACCATCCTTTAGGTTGATGATCCCATTATATTCCCAAAGGAACTGGGTACTAACCAAAAGTTTGTAGCTCTCATTTTCTAGAACAACAGCCAGCGCAGCCAACAGGAGTTTACCAAATTGCATTGGCAAGGTGGAGTACGCGCCAATGGTGCAAATCATGGAGAGACCAGCAGTGCCATAGGATTGATGGTAGTTGAGGTCAGGTGCCATCTTAAGTTTCTTCACCAGTTTAGAAGAAACAACATTGACAGGAGATCCGGTGTCCAGGACGGCTTTGATTTTTACTTTCTGAATAGATATCTCTACTCAGGTGGTGGTGCGTCCAAAGGGTGGCAGAACAGCCAAGATATCCTGCGCCTCAGGAAATTCCTTGTCCCATTTCTAAATCATGCATTTTAGTCCTGGGAACTCCTTATATACGGTTTGGAGAGGGAGTGAGACAGATACATTCTTGAAAACGCCGTCTGCAACTTCAGCAGCTTCCTCTGATGATTCCACTAATAAAGGGGACCATTTTGCCTGAGTAAGATAGGGGTGGGAGACAACTGCTTTGGCCTCAGACGAGGGCTTGGTGGTAGTTTTAGCCTTCCCAGATCATAGCTTGTAGGGAACTGCAATAGTCTCTGGGACGGCAAGAACAGAATACCTGTATGCATCAGGGTCTTCAACATCAGATTCATCCACATCAGAATCATCAGAAATGTCATGGAACAGAAGGAGGATAGGAGGAGCTTCATTATCAACAGGCTCAGAGTCAGTATCAGGCAGAGGTATAGAAGGAGACTTGGAAGAATTGTCAACCAAGAGTGTCTCTGCCTCTAGGTTGACTGTTCTTTTCCCAACTGATCCTTGGGATCAGCTCCCTCAACCTGCGGATTGGTGCAAACGCAAGAGTGGTGACCTATCTGACCGTTTTTGTGATAACCCTGACGTTGAGGAGGATTTTGTGAGTTCATAGTTAGGATACAAGGGCTGCAAGAAGAAGAGCCAGAGTTGGGAGCAGCACAACTCTCCCAAAAGACTGCCCCAGAATAGGTAAGATGCATATCTTGTTGCAATGTCTTTATACTTTTCATGGAGGACAGCATAGCTTTGTGGGCCTTGAAATGAAGACACAGGAGTTGATTCACCTTGAGGGCCTGGGCGCAGGCTATATACGCTTCATGCGCCGTCAATTGTCTGCTTGTTATTAATTGTTGTCCCTCCATTTAAAATCTGTCTGCAAACTCAGCCAACGTCTCTTTGGGTTTGAAAGATATGTGCATGAAGGCATCCTTTTTCACCTCCAGGCTAAGATCACCACCAAATTTGTCAATCAGGAGATGTTTCATGTCTTCCCAGGTCTCAATGGTGGGTAGCTCTGGAACGCCTACTTCTTGACAGTTTGGGTGTAGACAGGTTAGAATGTGTTCCTTCTTAACCTCATCTGATGCTTGCCTCATGGCAGTTTCATAAATAGTTAAGAAAGCTGCAATAGTTGAGGTCTTGGGATCAAAGACTTGCTTAAAAGTAGGTTTGAAGTGTGCCTTGGGAGCTGGACCACCATTTCTGCTATCAAGTACATTTATGCACGGGGAGAACTCAGCTTCAGATTCGGAGGGGGGTTGTCTAGCCCATAGTTGTCAAACACTTTCTTCAAAGGTCATTGGAGTCTTGGTAGTTCTGGCACCCATAGTGTTGGCTAGAGTGGTCTATTGTTCAGTACCATCTAGGCATTGTCCTTGGGTAGTGACAACAGTGGAGAGCTCAGCCAGCTACAAAGTAAGGGATGGCCCCACTGACAGACAGGGGGAAAATATGTTGTTTACCGAATTGATCAGCTCACTCATCTCCTGTACGTCCCTGTCCAACTCAGTCTGGTCTTATTTCAAATGGTCCACCTCATTAGCTAGGGCAATCAACTCCCTAGCACAGTGGATTCAAGGAGCCCCCGCCAAACCAGGACAACAGCCATCTTCCTCGTTAACCCCAAGTGGGCTACAGCGGCTGTCACTACCTCACGTAAAGCAGCGACTTCTTGCTGTAGTTCAGCAACCTAAGCAGTCAGTGCAAGAACCTGCGGGTCAGGTTGAGGCATTTCAGTAAGACGTCCTTGGCTACAAGTGGAAGCGCGTAATTCTCAGATGGCCTCCCAGATCCTCTGCTCTCTGTCCACCAGATCATCAGAAGGAGGAGAATTTGGAACATCAGGTTTGGGAGCAGACAGCTCATTCACCTGACTCTGGAGTTTGGCTATAGCAGCAGCAGTGGTAGCTCTCTCTTTATCAAAATCTGCACTGAGTTCATTTAGATCTTGGGCAGCAAGGTCAGCTACCTGTTGCAATTGCTCAAAGGAATAGACACTGAATGCATTGAGCTGTTGCACTAGGCGTTCAAAGTCGGAGAGACAAGTGTTTAGGGTGGAGTCTACTTGAGTGCGCCAGGGTTGTTTCAACTGGTGAAACTCATGTAGCTGCTCCCTAATGAAATCAGGGATGGACTGGCGCATTTGCTCAATAGAATTGACTAAACATGTTTGAGAGGTGACCAAATCACGCTGATTGTCAGATACCAGGGAGAACAGGGAATGAATCCATTGTTGGTAGGCGGCAAAATGGTCCCAATGATGGGTAACAGCTGCTTGTAGAGACAAGATCTCTTGAATGTGGAGTCCCAACACCATCTGGTGATGGGCCAAGGCAGGCTGTACAAAGGATGACAGCAGGTGTTCAGAAAAGCTAGCCGCTGAGAGGAGATGTTGTGGAAACTGAGGGGTCACAATTAACTCATAGTATTTGGCACAGCTAAACTGTAGCTGAAGGCAAGGGATGGCCCCGTGCCGAGCTATCCCAAGGGCTACCGCCATGACTTGATCTAAGTCAGGGATACCCATGGGGTAAGCAGCTAGACGGGGACCATTCCCAAGGTTCAGTACAGTAGGGACAATAGGCGGGTTGGCAATGTCTTCCTCAATAGAAGGGCTGGTAATTTCAGGCAAGGTCAACTCCTAAATAGGCGGAGGCAAGGAACCTGAAAACGTAGATGCAAAAGGGATAACTGAGGGGCTTACAGCCCCTGTAGTGAGCACCATTTTTGTTGTGTTCTGAGGCGCGGCACAGATACACAACGGGGAATCCTAACCTTAGGATTGGATTTGTACTAAGTCTTGGTCAGATGACAGGGAAGGCAGATCTGTTTACCTTGCGGCCTTGGATGAGTAATCTCTACTAGGCGTGGCTAGAGAGAGGCGCAAAAGTACAGAAGACACAAAGACAAAAATGTGAATAGAACTTAATTTTATTGGTAGAATAGGAAATGGATTATATAGTGGTTAGGAATACCACAAAACACTACCAGGACGGTAGGATCACTTGCCACAAGCATGAGTGGAGCAAGTGAGTTGCGCAGAATCAGGAAACCAAACAATCATATTTCCTGATGCAGAAACCAATTCATTTTGAGAGTCAAAAGCAAAAGCAAGAGATTTGTCTTTGAAATGGCCCACCAAAGACGAAATCAAAACATGGTGAATGCTGATATTCACGACATGTTCCTTTTTGGTGACCTTATTGAGGCATCAATAATCAATGACAACTTGGTTGGAGCCATCTTTCTTCTTGACAATCAGAATAGAGATGCCCAAAGACTTTTGGACGGGATCAGCATGCCCCGTTTCAGCAGTTTGCTGACCTCTTCCAAGACAACTTCTTTGTTTGCTTTAGATTGTTGTATAGGACACATGCGGATTAGAGGAGTGGTCCCTGTATTGATGTGGTGGGTTACTCCTTCAGCACAACCCATATTGTGTGTTTGCTTTCTGAAAAGATCAAGCGGTACTTCTCAAACAGCAAAGATGCCTGAGCTTGCTCCTCAGGACCAAGGGAGGAAAGGTCAGCTAGGGGGTAGTCGGGTGGACTGCTGGTCCAGGTTTGTCTGGTATACCCATTTCCTCAAATGAACCAAATCCCTTAACCTCAGATAGTTCCTCCGCAGGGTTTAATGTAAGAAGCCTACTAAATGTCATTTCTTGATAGAAAGCATCTTCTTTGTGAGGTTGGCCAAGAGGATATGTATCTCCTGTTGGCCAGGGGTAACAATGCCTGGCGCAATGCACGGTTCAAAGCAAGAAAAGCCCCAGGGTTCAACAACTTCTCCATATAGCCCTTCAGGGACAACCACAGACAACCCAATCTCCACAATCTTCTGGTGTTCAGGCTCCAGGAAAAAAGCGGACCTGGTCCTCAGCAGAACACCATTATGTTCCAGAATCTGTGTAGGAGGTTTACACCTATGTTTCCCAACAAGTTTGTATTCTACAGGGACAATTTTGTTGGTATAGGCCAGGTTGACAAATTTTCAGGGTTTGGGCGTGGTGTCTTGACCTTCCTTACTGAAGAACAAAGGTAGGGTCTGCCTGAGGATTTTGAAGGTGGCAAGACCCCAGTGTGTCATGGCTCCATATTTTACCAGGAAGGAGGTGCCTATGAGGAAGTCATAGGTGTTATTTGGCAGTACAACTGCTGGAGCAGATTCCGCAATAGAGCCAAATTGCATAGGTAGTGCACTTTATGCTCCCACAGAGTATGTGGGTTCCTTGCCAGCTGTACCAAAGGGTGATCTGTAGTCAACATCTGGGGTTATACCCAATTTCTTCACCATCTTATTGGAGATGATGTCAAACGGAGCACCACTATCCACTATGGCTTGAATGCAATGTTTGTTAACCAATATGTCAATGTAGGTACAATCAATATAAGAGTCATTGAGGCTTTTTAATGTGTGTATCCCACTCCTTGTCACTCTCCAAGGTTCATAGCAAACTCTTGCAGACATCAGGGTATGCGGACTTAAGTTCCTCCAGTGGAAAAGCTACTTGGATTGACTTTAGGTTTGGGGTGTCATTGGAACATGGTGAGCGACAATATTCCCTGGCATCCTGTAGCTGGGCTGCATATGACTTTGAGACTTCAGCCAGGGCGGCCTCTTCTTGCTTGACTTTACTTTGGGACCGTGTTGTCACAGCATAGAGGTCGTTGGCTACAACCATGTGGATTGTGTCTTCATGCAGCCCTTCAGGATATTGGTCTTTGGGGCCAGGTTTAATGGGAATGTTGAGGGATTTGGTGGAGGTAGAATTTCCCTCTTCTACTCTGCATTTCCTTTTCCCTCAGTTGTGCCAGCGGGGTGGGCTTGTACCACGTGCACCTTCTTGGAGTTGGATGGGCACTTCAATTTCCAGTGCCCAGCAGTGTTACAGGCAATGCAGTAGGGGCCCTTCACGTCAGGAGGATGTGCAGAGGGCTTAGTGGAGTCTTCCTTCTGAAAGTGTGGTTTCTTGTAGGCTGGCTTAGGCTGTTTGGACTTGGGGCAGTTGGGAGGACCAAACGTCTTGGCATGACTTCAGAGGCAGTCTACAATTTCTGATATGTCTTTGCCTTTGGTGTAGGCAGGGGCCATTGCTCTGTGGAGCTCTTTGTACGGGTGGGTGGCTTGCTTTATTGCAGCACAGATATCAAAGATGGAGACTGTACTGGAGCCAAGGAGCACCAGCACATCATGATAGAATTGTTCTGCAAATTCCTGCAGGGTTTTATCAGGAGAGAACTTTATTGCGCCAAACTCAGACTTCCTGGTGAAGAGGATGTCCTCACCACCAAACTCTTCTAACACTGCCTGCCTAGCCTCCTGAAATGTCCAGTTGGTCGCGGGTAGGTGTGGCATTACTAGATTGATGCTGGTTGCGTCCAATGTGGTGATGAGTGTGGTTGCCTTTTGGTGGTCAGTGGCGCCTTTCATGGCCATCTCAAACAGTCTCAGGAAGGAATGCACGTTCCCTTGTTTGTCAAATTTAGGAAGGTTCAAGGGTTTGAACTGTTTGTTCACAGCTGTAGGTTCAGTGGGCTGGCAAGGGGAGGTGGTAGACTGTCTATCCGCCGTATAGCTACACCTAGCCCTAGGCGTTGCCTTTGGCGTGATGGGTTCTCTTGAAGGAAGGGTTGTGCAGACCTCGGGAATCCCCCTATTTGGTGATTCCCCTTCCTCCTCAGAGGTATTGGCAGTGTCTTCATAGTGATCTGTACGCGTTAAAGATAAAGTCCAATGGCTGCTCAAGATGCAATTGCAGCCTTTTGTTGCCAGTAGCTGCATCTGGGCTTCCATCCTAGCCAGGCAATTGTGGACATTGTTGTTTCCCATCTGCCGGCTTTTATGACGGAGCTCAGACTCTACGGTTGTGGTTGTTTTAGAAAGGAGTGAAATGGCGTCTCTCAGTGTCAGCTGTTTTGCTTGTAGTGCCATGATAGTCTCATGTGCTCTGGCAAACTCCTCTTTGTATCCTTGGATTGTGCTCTCTAATGTTGCTATTATGGTCTCAAGTGTACAAATCTTTGCACTGTATGGGCAGAGTAGCGGCTTTGGTGTAGATGATTGGGACACCTTTGCTTGGTTGTCAACTCTAGCTTCCAGTCTCTGGAAGTCGTCCAGAACATACTTTTTGAATTGGTGAAGACGTGAGCCCAACTGCTCTACTTCTCTGTCTAGGGCAATAACGTTTTAATCCAAAGTGGTTATGTTGTCTGCCATTCTTACGCTGAATTTGTCCGACTCATCACAGAACTTGTGGATGTCCTGCAGCCATGCTAGAGAGGCTCCACGTGCATTCATTGCTTTGTGGACCATGATTCTGAACTTTGTGTTCAATATGTCAATCAGTTCATCAATCCAAGCATATACATTCCCCCATAGACTGATTATCCAGGACCACGGCACACATCTCAAAAAAAGAGGCGTTGGCTGTGGCCCATTGCTCAGCCCAGTTGCGGCGGCAGGAGAGGAAGTTGTCACCAAGGGATGAAAGTTTGAGGTTCTGGTGAGCAGCAACAAGTTGGAGTTGTTTTACAGAAGGCTGGACAAAGCCAGTAAGGTACTCCACAGCGTGATCACCACAAGCAAGGTGTTCCTGGAGAGCTTGGAACAAAGCGTTACAATAGAGCCAGTAAAGTTGCCAGCAAGATTCCTGGTCCTGGTAGTGGAAGAATATGCTCAGATTCTGGTCTGGGCAATCTGAGGGACGGAGGCGGAATCCACAAAGTAAGGTCTCAGCCAGCTCAACAATCTGTGTGCAATTGTATGAGCCAACCAAGGCGGGACCCTTGGGAACAGAGGGCAACGGGGCCACAACCAAAGGGAAGGTCATGGGGGGTGAACAACCACAGGGTTGCTCACAGAAAAAACAGGAGCACAATCACTGTCTGAAAATTCCATCTTGTACCCATGCTTGTTGATAAAGCTAGGCAGAGGCGGTGCCAGGGACAATCCTTGGCGGGCAGGGGCAGTTTCCTGGGGCATTGGCAAAGGCTCAATTTTGAGTGAGCACCAATGTTGAGCAACTTGTGATATTGCTGGTATGTTCAAAGCTACAGATAGATGTTAGCCTTGCTAATGTACTCTACCTAATCCTATGCAAGAGCACTAAAGACTACAATAGAATAGAACTTTGAATACAATTACGTTTATTGATACTGGAGCACAATCTAGCCAGCGGCTGCAATCTATCCAGGTATAACTATGAACTTGTTGTTATCCTGTCAGGTTTCTATATCAATATATACTGCAACAACCTTTGTTCTTTTCCTTTCAGACAGTTCTCTGTGGCTACCTTTGCAATAGGTCTATCTTTGCTGGCAACGCCCATCCTGATTGGCTGTCCTTGGCACGTGATATGCTACTGGTCTTAGCAGGCGTCCATGGCACTTCAGCTCAGCCTACGCTCTTCTTGAGCTAGCCTACTGTCATTTATCAATTGGCTGTATCTTACACGCCTATTATTGCGCTGGGAAAACCACACTGTATTTAGTTGGTGCTTAGCTCTTGTCCCTGTTCAGCCCTCCTACATTAGAAGGTAGAATTCTGGTATTCCATTTGCAGGGTTTAATCAGTGATCCTTTTCTGGTTGGCAAACCTTCTGCTTACTAATGCAACAAGTAAAATTAGGGATTATATGCCATATAATAGCAGACTCAATCCATTAGTGACTCAAAGGATTATCCACCGTGTAATACTGACCTGAACCAATAAGGAACCCAATATACGCCGTGTAATACTGATCCAAACTCAGTATTTCTTAGCCATTTGTATATCACTTGTTTGATATGAACATATACGTCCATCAGGCTGTTTGGGGCTGAGTTGATACAACATCCAGTAGGGTAGAATAGGTGATATACAATTGATGATTTAGTGATTACACGCCGTATAATCAGTAATATTCACTATATTGGCTAACGTTTATGTTGCAACCAAGGTTCAAACCTTGCCTGCCAACATATCTTACAATACACAGGGGGCGCTTGATGAGTTGCCCCTTGACGTATCTAACGTTATGAAGGAATCTGGTGGCAATTTCAAATGGTGTATACTTCATCCTAATTAGGAGCGCTACCAATTTGACTTGCTGATCCCCGCATGAGTTATTCCCCGGCTTCAAACCTTATATGTAACTTCCCACTATGCCACCCCCTTGTGGCCTTGTGGCTTTCCCCATATAGTATATTAATCACAATATTTTACAATAAATGATACCTTATTCTTATTATTCTGTCCTTTCCTATTGGACTGTTGTCTTCCCCAATTCCAAATACTGAATCGTCATTAGTTCAGTTGCAAAAGTGGTAGCAGAAGTAGGTTCTGACCTATTTCAAAAACAAAATTCCCCCCCAAGAAAGGACAGAGTACGGGCCGCATGGCTACTCCACAACAAGAGACATTCCTTCCAATCCCCAAGGGGAAATTCCTAAAGGATATGTCATCTATCAAGACCAGTTAGTTCTCACCAGTGTATACAATTGGCTCCACCTCGGGCAGTGTGACGCTAGCGTCACACCACCACAGTTAGATCTGTTGCAACATATGCTCAACCTTCAACTAGAGTCCTTCACTGGCAGTGTCAAAGGAGCTGACATTGTCAGTTGGCTCCAGTCCACCAAAATGCGCCTTTGTATCTGTCAGGTCCCTGAGTCCATGTGGGTTGCCACCGCATCTGGCTCCCTTACGGGGCCCGCCGCTGTGTGGTTCACTAACTGGGCCAGCCAGGAATTTGTCGTCACCTGGGCAACATTTTGAGACGCCGCCAAGTCCCAGTATAGCAAAACTTTCTCCCCCCATTATCTTGGGGACTCCCCTCCTAGCCATCAAGCAGACTGGTTCTGTCCCTGAGTATCTTGCTGCGTGGCAACAAGCCCTTGCTGCCGCCCCCAAAGCAGTGACTAATGGGAAAGCCATGTTGCTCACTCTCATTGTCAATGGGTTAAAACCCCATATTTGCAAGTGGGTTCCCGTAGGCCGCTGCACCTCTATTGACAACTGTTATAAAGCCATTATGGAGGCCAGTAACTAGGCTTCAATGGGCTTCCGCCGCACCAACAATACTCCACCCCAACTACGTCCTGCATCTAACAATGGTCAAGGCTAAGTGGGACGTCGCCAACCTCAACAGCAGAAAGGTGCATCTAAACGCCCCTGCAAGGGGGAGCTCCAGCTAGCGCTAATTGAGGACCAGGGAAAAGCCTGGGGGTTGTAACAACAAGAGGCCCTACAACCCCGACTGACCTGCCCTCTCAGCCCTTGCTTACAAAGAACTCCCGCAACTACAATCTTCACGAGGTCAAAACCCTAGACGTCTTTCAGGTCCATAGCAACGACCCCGTGTTGCAAGCCGCCCACTCCTCAAATAAAGTAACAAGCTTGTCCTATCCCTTCTGTTTCTGTGGGAACACCCACAAGCTACTGGTAGACACCAGGGCTGATCACACCATGGTAGATCAGGCGTTTGCTGACTCCCAACAATTAGACCAAGTACCCAGGAGATTCAAAGCAGTACGCGTAGCTGATTCCCGCAGAATTGCCATCACCCACAAGACAGTACCCTTCTCTGTAAGAATGGGGAACGTCCAGGTCAAGCTCTCTGGACCAATCATGGCAGGCCTCAGCCACAACGTAATTGCTGGCCTTGACTGGCTCCAACATAACTGCCCTTACATTGACTGGGATACCTCTGTCATCACCCTCAATAGAAATGGGGTGGGTTTTCAGATTTACCCCATGGAAATGAACAAACTACTACATGACACTGTGTTTGTCAGAATGACAGAAACAGGCTCATACAATTTAAAGGGAGGAAACTAGACTTTAACCAATGTTCATTCAAAGTTATCCCTGCAGAACCATCTGCAGTCCCTCCCTTGTCAACATCACCAGCGCTAGCAGCACTCCTCAAGGAGTACAAGGACGTATTCAGTGAAACACTTGAACAACTACCTCCACCCCAGGAGATCCAGCACGCTGTACAAATTCAAGGATTGTTACCTAAAGTACAATTATTATACCATCTCACACCAAAGAAAGATGAAACCCTCTGACAACACCTTGTGGACGCGCTTGATAAGGGATTCATTCACCCCTTGCTCTCTCCATACGGGGCCGCAGTCTTCTTTGTAGCTAAGAAGGATGGGTCTCTTTGCCTGGTCACAGACTACTGCACCCTAAATGAGGTGATAGTTAAAAATAAGTACCCCCTGCTGCTGATTGACAACCTGTTTGATACACTTGCCGGCGTAAAGGTCTTTAGCAAGATCAATCTCACTGTGGGGTACAACCAGGTCCGCATTGCACCAGGGGATGAGGCAAAAACTGCCTTCTGTACACGCTACAGGTTGTTTGAGTGTTGTGTCATGAACTTTGGAATGACCAACGCTCCCTCCACCTTTGCCATATTGATGAAAAAAAGCCTTCAAGGAACTGATTGGGAAGTGTGTGGTTTTGTACCTTGACGACATTATTGTCTTCAGTAAAGATCAAACCACACATCTCCAACACCTCTGTGCTGTCCTCAACACCCTTCAGGAAAACCAGCTAAAGCGTAAACCCTCCAAATGTGAGTTTCTCAAGTCAGAGTTGTTATTCCTTGGGAAAACCATCTCTGCCCAAGGGATAAAGCCCAATCCTGCCAAAATCAAGGCAATCACTAGCATGCCACCCCCACAGATGTGGGCCAAGTTCAAACATTCTTGGGCATGGTTGCCACGTACGCAAGTTCATCCCCAATTGTGGGAAACTAATTGCACCTCTCACTGAGCTCCTCAATACCAGACAACGCTTCCATTGAACCCCTGCCAGAGATCAAGCCTTCAAGACGTTGAAGCAAATGCTCACAACAGCACCAGTACTGCAGTTCCCCAACCAAAACCGACAGTACAAACTCAAAACTGACGCCTCTGACAGGGCCATAGGGGGCGTGCTAAGGGTAGAAAAAGACAATGGCGTCTTCCTCCCCGTAGCATATGAATCCAGGAAGCTCCTGACTTGGAACAATGTTACCCCATCCATGATAAAGAGCTGGCAGCCATTGTACACTGCGTTGAGAAGTGGTGTTGTTACTTGGAAGGTGCGACCTTCCCGCCCCGCGTTCTGACAGACCATAAGTCCCTCCAATACTTCAACACACAGTCCCATTTGACACGCCACCAAGCAGGATGGGTTGAACGCCTGTCCCCCTATCAATTACGCATCAAATATAAGCCTGAGAAAGAGCTTGTTACAGCCGACGCTCTTTCACGACTCTATGTAGCATCCATCACTGGGGACAACAGTCTGGACCCCGACTGGCCCATGCTCTACCTGCGCCTTGAGGCGACCCGCTACAAGGGCCTTAACTTGGTCACCATCTCCAAGCTGAAGGATAACAAGAGTCAATTCACTATCAATGCTGGAAACGTCTGTCACCAAGCAGAGACAGGCGAGAAGACGCTGTATATTCCCACCACACAACAAGGAGACACCATCTTACACTACCACCAAACCTTGGGTCACATCAGAGGGCGCAACTTCTTTGAGATCATGAAACAAAAGTTTTGGTGGCCGCGCATGCGCCAAGACATCTTGGACCTCCTCAAGACATGTGTATTGTGTTAAAAGAATACGGCCAAACCTGCACCTCCTAAGTCTGTCCTACCCATTAAGGCTATGGAACCCTTCAAACAGTGGGCCCTTGACATTGTGGGACCGCTTCCCAAAGACAGGCTAGGTAAAGAGTATATTATCACCGCTATCAACTATTTCACGTGTTGGCCAGTGGCCTGGGCCATAACCAACCACACCACCACCACTCTTACCCGATTTATTGGCAAGGAGATTGTGGCTTGCTTTGGGCAACCCAAGCGCCTCATCACAGATGGTGGGCCTGAACTTGTTGGGCATGTCATGAAGGCATACTGCGTCAAGAACGCGCTCCAGCATATAGTCACAACCCCCTACCATCCGCAAGCCAACAGGCGTGTGGAACAGTTAAACGGCTCCCTGGTTCAATTGATTGCCAAGCTCTCACAGGAGCATCCTAATACTGCGTGGACTGAACATCTTCCCACCGCCCTACTGATCCTGAGAGCAAGAATCAACAGGGGCACTGGGTTCAGTCCTAACACCCTGGTCTTTGGAACACCTGACGGTCTGACAGGGGTTAAACAGGGGAAACTACGGTCCAAGGTTCCCGACAAACCCCCCTTAGTACAAAACCCCTCCCTAGACCAATGGCGCACCAAAGCCTGGGATATCAAACACAAGCAGATTGCAGGGGGGACAAAACACCTTGAAGCTAGATACGCCGTAGGTTACCACGTCTACACCCTCAATCCCAATTCTACCAAATTAGAACCCAACCACCTAGGGCCCTTCAAGGTAGCTGCTGTCTATGATAACCACACCTACCAACTTGAGGATGCCCAGGGAAACACCAAGAAACTTCACAATGATTGCTTGCGCCCCTGTTGTGCCATCCCCACGCAAAGGTTGTTTGTGCAGACCTTCCCAGACCTTCTGTTGACTCCAGTCCTGGTGTCTGACAACAAGCAGGGGGCAAGGGGGGTGTTACAACTGAGGTTCAAACCTTGCCTGCCAATGTATCTTACAATACACAGGGGGCACTTGATGAGTTGCCCCTTGACGTATCTAACGTTATGAAGGAATCTGGTGGCAATGTCAAATGGCGGGAACTTCATCCTAATTAGGAGCGTTGCCAATTTGACCTGCTGATCCCCGCACAAGTTATTCCTTGGCTCCAAAACATACATGGAACTCCCCACTATGCCACCCCCTTGTGGCCCTGTGGCTTTCCCCATATATTATATTAATCACAATATTTTACAATAAATGATACCTTATTCTTATTATTCTGTCCTTTCCTATTGGACTGTTGTCTTCCCCAATTCCAAATACTGAATCCTCATTGGTTCAGTTGCAACATTTATATGGTGTATAATAGTAAAATCAATTATAATAAAGCAAGCAATATACAGCGTATAATCACATCACACTGGGACAATCAGTGATAATACAGCGTATAATTGTTACATCTATCATAATAAACTAACAATTACAGTTCATATAATAACTACAATTGATTAAGTGATAGCCAAATGATAATACAGCGTATAATTGTTACATCTATCATAATAAACTAGCAATTAAACGGCATATAACTGCCATATCTATTAATATAATAATGACCAGTGATAATACGGCGTGTAACTGATTAAGATCTGCGTACAATGATTAACCTGATCATTTGTGGTCAATAAGCCTAATCTCATACTTCTTCTCCTACTAATTTTATATTCAAAGCTTCCCCAAAAGGCACTTCATATCACTGGTAACACTACAGTTTTTGACCACGCCAATGAAAGAGAAAATGACTCAACAGAACCCGCCCACCTTTGCCCACGTACTTAACCAGGCCACATCCCAGGAGACCTGGAAAACGTACTTCCGCGCCCACGGCATTGACAAAGATATCCCTAGTGGATGCACTGTATTCAAAGGTCTGGTCATGCCCAAAGCATGCGCCAAGATAATTCAATACAGTTGCTCTCTTCAACCACAAACAAATGCACAACCACCTATCACAGGTGAAGTTGCCAACACCAAATACATTGGTATTGACAAGTTCTTTGGTAAAAACAAAGAAAACGTCATCAACTGGCTAGACCACACAGCCGCTAAACTCCGCGCCAGCTGCATCCCTCATGAGAAATGGGTCCAGGAAGCCAGCAAGCGCCTATACAAGGCCACAGCTAACTGTTTTGCTACCTGGGTTGGCTCACAAACCAACAACCAGCTTGACAACTGGGAAGAGTTCAAAGCCAACATCACCCACAATTTCCATTTCACCAAATCTCTTCAAGATATTGCAATACAGCTCAGGGACCTTCCTCGAAAGACCACTATTGCAGCCTACGCCAACAAATTTGAAGAAATATGTTGCAAAATCCAAAACCTAGCACAAGCTAACAACATACACACCAGAGCATCATTCATCAACAGAATGAAACCCTCTGTCACTGCTCTCATCCGCCCAGAAGCAAATACCTCCATGCCCGTGCTCATTGCTGAAGCCAAGTGCGCTGAAAAACGCGCCAACATGGAATATGCTGCACGCAACGGCAACTGCTCCTAAAAAGGCAATGGCAGAGAAAACACTAATGGAAATAAACGCTAAATTACCAACCATAACAACAGCAACTACAATTGTAACAATGGCAATTGTAGCCAAAGCGCAAACTGCTCCTGTCCCAAAAAAGAGGACACCGCCAAAGTTAACAACGCTGAAGTAGCAACCCGCTACAAATTTGACCCCACATTCTCTGACCTCAAAGGACTTGAGACAGAGGAACAGGGAAAAGAGGAGGGGCAACAGGCTTAAGTGCCCCTGTCTCCCCCCAACACAACAAGAAGAAGAACCAAGGCATGAACTTTGCTGCTTGCTTCCCCGTGTCCTGTAATCCTCCATTTTTATGAACATAAAAATTAAAGATTGCTCACAACTTCTTGTCTATCCATGCACTTACAAATCACATACACATAAAATTTTATTTGACTCTGGCGCACAACACACTATGGTTAGCAAAGCTTTTGTAACCAAGTACAAAATACCAGTTGTCAAATCCAACTTCAAATACGCCAGAATGGCAGACAAATCAAAAGTTCTACTTAAAGGCAAAACAACTCCCTTCATAATTAAACTCCAAGGCATACAAACGTCTATCAAAGGAATTGTCATGAACAACATAAATACAACCTTGTAGCAGGCATGGACTGGTTTACCCGAGTGAATCCCAGCGTATGTTGGAAAACAAAAACCATGACAATAAAACACAATGGAGTCAATTTCAACATTCTCAAAGAACCCAACAACCTGATTCTAAGAGATACAGTATTTGTCCAAGTCATAAATCAAGATAACTCTGAACATCTAACCAAAGATAGTACCCTCCACATAATGAGGTACTCCAAATTTAATAATATACAAACACAAAAAATCCAATGCCCAGAACTTGCGGCACTCCAAAAATGAATACACTCATGTATTCAAGGAAGAACTCACAGAGTTACCCCCCAAACAAGAGGTCAAACATGGCATTGACTTATGCAAAGCCATGCCAAAACCTGCACCCCTCTACAGACTCTCCCCCATGGAGACCCAAACACTTAAAGCCCACATCAAGGACAACCTAGCCAAAGGATTTATTTGCCCGTCTGAATCCCCGTGGGGGGCAGCAGTTTTCTTTGTAAAGGAAAAAGAAGGATCTCTTTGCTTAGTTACTGACTACAGAGCACTAAACACAAGTACAGTAAAGAATAAATACCCACTTCTCCTCATTGAAGACCTATTTGCAAGGCTTTTGGAGCAAATTTTTTCTCAAAAATTGACCTCACATCTGGTTACAACCAAGTTGAAGTCAAAGAGAGAGACATAACAAAGACCACGTTCTGTACACAATTTGGGTTGTTTGAATGTAGATTAATGAACTTTGGGATGACCAACGCTCCTGCCATGTTTGTCACCATGATGAACCAAGCGCTAAACGGCCTCTCAAACACATTATGTTACCTTGACAACATCATCATATTTTCAAAAACAAAAGAGAAACACCTCACGCATGTCCGCAAGACACTCAATTGACTTGCAAAACACAAACTATACACTAAGCCTAGTAACTGCCAATTTATGGAAAAGGAACTCTTGTTCTTGGGCCACATTGTCTTTGACGGTGGCATCAAAGCAGACCCAGATAAAATAAAAGACATAAATAACATGCAACGCCCCACCTCTGTGAAAAAAGTTAGATGCTTTCTCATTATGGTAGATTACCTAAGGAAATACATCAAAGACTGCGGAAAGCTCACCACACCAATCAATGACCTAACCAAAGGTAATGCCAAAAAGAAATTCATCTGGACTCCAGAATGTGACAAGAATTTCCAGCTATTAAAACAAGCTTTGATTGGAGCACCAATCTTGCAATACCCTAATAACAACAGGTTCTACAAGCTTGAGTCAGACACTAGTGACACCGCCATTGGTGCAGTCCTACACATCTGCCAGCCAGGGCAGCAAGACTTCCTGCCAGTATGTTACAAAAGCAGAAAACTAACAAACACTGAGCAGAGATACCCAATACATGATAAATAATTGCTAGCAATATACCACACATGCAAGAAATGGAGATGTTACCTCAAAGGACACTTAAACGTCCAAGTGCTAACTGACCACAAATCCTTAATCTATTTCAAAACTCAGAACGCACTCGCACAGCGCCAAGCCAAATGGATGTCCTTTCTGGAACAGCTTAACCTGGACATCCAATACAAAAAGGGGGCAGAGATGGTCACGGCTAATGCTCTCTCTAGGCTATTCCAGCCAAGAGAGGATCACCCTGATCACCTCAACCCTGACTGGCCTAACCTATTTAACACTGAGTAAAAGACAAAGGGAAAGGACCCCTCCACACATCAACTAACCCACAATATGCTAGTAAGGCATGAAAAACATTTCCACATATCAAATGGCATAGTATACCAAATCATCAAAGATAAACACATTCCATACATCCCACTCGCACAAAGAGTTTACACTATACTAAGACACCATTGCCTGCTAGGACACACAAAGGCTAACAACCTATATCTCACACTGAAAGAGATAGTATGGTGGGCCAACCTGAAGCAAGACATAATTGATGTTCAAAAAAAGTGTACAGTATGTGAAAAATATGCCAGCACCAAGGCTCCATAGCCAACAGTTAACCCAGTACCTGACCCTGAACCATTTAAGGTTTGGGGACTGGACGTAGTGGGACCCTTCCCAGAAACCAAAACAAATCAATGTTTCCTAATTGTAGCCATCAACTTTGCTACACACTGGCCTATCTTCTGGGCAACAAAGGACCAAAAAGCAGAAACAATAAACTGATTCATTAAAAAGGCAATAATAGCTTACTACAGCACTCCAGACTACATCATAACCAATGGAGCAACAGAGTTATCAGGTCACACATTAAACAACAACTTAAAATCCAAAAACATTAAACATTCCACAACCTTGACCTACAGGCCACAGGCCAACAGCAGAGTTGAATGCCTTAATTTCAGCCTTATCAGAATCCTGGAGAAAAAAATGGATGGCAAATCCAAAGACACATGGCCGCTATACTTGAAACATGCATTACTAGTATCCTGGGTTTGTACCAATCAAGGGACAGGATACTCACTGTTTGAACTAACATACAGGTACAAGCCAGAAATAGTCACCTACAATAACCAGCCATATGTAAAGATCCCCACAGGGAAACCTCCCACAGTAGAACAGAAACTAGCTCTACAACACATATGCCTCAAAGCCAAACTGGCTGAAATAAAGAGTCTCAAAACTCAAAAGGTAACCTCAACAGAGGACCCACTCCCCATCAACTCCCCTGTCTGGGTCCTAGCCAGGAACAGAAAGAAACTAGACTCAGTACACAGGGGACCAGGAAGAATCATCAGAACCCACCAGACAGGAACACTTACCTGGTTAAGTTCCAGGGTGCCAAAGAACCCATTACCAAAAAGTACCACAGATCTTGCCTCCTCCCTAGCAAAGGCGAACACTCGACCCAGTTGGTGCCCACTAGTAAACAACTCCAGGAACATCAGGTGGCAGCCGTCAAGACAAAGCCCCCTCCTGATGTACTCAAGTAACCCCTTAAGAGAGGGGTGTGTTAAGGGTCTGGATGTACAAGTATTCTGGCTATTGCCATCACACTTAACATCCAGTCATCACCCAATTTGGTGCCTTTCCAATATACCATTTGACATACCAGAAATGACAACAAACTAATATCACATGCTTGTCCAGGTATCCAACAACTTGAACCCATCCAGCACATGACCAGCCCCTGGATTTGGTCCAACTAATATCCCCGCCACAGCTAAATCTATATAAGACTAAAGTATCATCTAATAAAATATACTTCTTCTCCTCCTACTTTTAATATTTGAAGCTTACCCAAAAGGCGCTCCATATCAATAGTATGGACTTTGCTATTTGGGTTTCAACAACACAATGTGTTACTAGTGATTTTATTTAGTAATGAGGGTATTTCCATTGTGAAAAATGCGCCCATTACAAAATCTACTAAGCTTCTAAGCATCCAATAAGAGTGGCACCCACCAATGTGGCACTAAGAATTAACCTGTTTTAACATATGGTGTCATAGAACACTATAATGAGCATGCCATCACAAATTCACTGTTTCCACTTTTAAAAAGTACAATTCAGCGCCAAATCTCACTTAACTAAAAAATGTAAGAAACCATCTGAAACTTTGCACATATATATATTGATCTTCTCTAAACAACTGGGTACTTTTTAGCCCCAGTTGTATAAGCTAGTTTTGAAAACATTCAAGTTTTACTCTTTGGCCCAGTTGAGGTAGCTCCACTGTAGATTTCTTAATTCAATATAAAAAATGGCTAAAATCAATATATTTTTGAGCTACGGCATCTCAATTACGTCATCTTGAAAACGCCATTTCACTTGCAAGTTTTCAGTCAAAAATCACAGTTTTGCATACTTGCGCTACTAATAAAAATTTAATGTTCACATAATAAAAAATAAAATAATTTTGATGGTATATAATTTGAGAGTTTTTCTACAATTTTATGTAAAAATATTGACTACTTTTATATTCAAAACATTCTCATTTTCTCTTTAAAAATTGTCCCCAAATTTGATTTTTTTCTATGCAAATTCACTCTTAGATGAAACCCAAGCCTACCACCAACACTACCCCAAGACTCCCAAGAGCACAGCCACTCCCACACAGGCAAGAAAGACCAAGGCTATCCTCTCCAAGCAGCCTCCTAAGGAAAAAAACGCCTGCCAAGACCCCCATGCCTTCCCCCAAGCCTGAGGCTGATAGCCCCACCCCTCCCCACTCTCACTTTGTCTACTCCCCCTCTGATCCCCAGGAGAAGCACATTCACTTCAATGATGAAGATAAGAATGAAAAAGTCTCTGAAAAACAACTCTGGTGATCATAGTTCCACAGCCTCAGAGGAGGAGCCCATCCTAGAGTGGGACTTACATGCATTTGCCAATATCTGTAACGTCAACAGGCAATTTAAAGTTCCAGCTGTTTTCCCCAATTCTTTTCTCATTATGACTAAGAAGGGGGTGCTGGCTTTGTCAAGGAAGGCTTGCTTTTCACATGAAATGACCAGAAAAAAATATGGTGCACCATCACTACTGATGTGAAAGTCCAGGTTGCCCCATGCAATTATCTACAATTGGGTTTACCCAAGTCAAGGAGCTTGCCATTGAGCATGACTATTTGGGCTCTGATATGATCCTCTACTATCTTATGTGCTGGTACCTTTGCCAAGCCATTCCTCTCAACAAGGACTTGACTTCAACTGAGCTGGTAACACATGCTCTCCTTTACCTGAATGAGGATCAGAGAGAGGAGGTTGGAGAAAAGACCAGACTCCAATGGTATGTGACTGATCAACGGTCAATTGATGCCAATATTGGCGTCAGTGCTAGGAGCATCAATGAGCTTGTACTTTTGGAAGTCCAGAAGACTACCACGCTTGGCAAGCCCTTTTTGCTACACAATGATGGGCAAGGTTCACCAAACCGTATTTTTTGGTTTTAAACACAAGAGGATCTTGTACACCTTTTAAAGTGCGATACCTGGTTTGCTGATGGGACTTTTGCCTCTTGTCTAAAGCTATTTTATCAGCTTTGGGCCATACATGGTCAGGTCAATGAACACACAATCCCCTTTGTCTTCTTCTTTCTCCCTAATAAAAGGGAAGAGACTTACATCCACGACTTGTATATACTCAAGCAAAAACTGGATACCATCTTGCCCACACTTGAAGAAGAGCCAGCTGATAAAAGGGGCCGCAAGAAGAAGAAGGTCATCCCAGAGGCCACCCAGGAGCAAAAGGTCACAACCATACATGCACCAGAGTCCCTTCCCTATCATACCACGTTAATGGTTGACTTTGAGGTGGCACAAGCCAACACCTTTATCAATATATTTAAGAGCAGGCCCCAAGGCTGCTTTTTTTACTACTGCCAAGCTCTGCGCAAGAACCTGATGAAAAACCCAGCCCTCAATAAGCTGGTATTTAAAGATGGCACAAAGAAGGCCTGGAAGATCTTTAATTGCTTTGCTGCTCTGAACATGGTCAGAAAAGAAGAGTTCAACCTTTTTTACAATGAGCTTCTCAACAACAATTATATAATTGAGAACCAAGAAGCATTTGCTCCTTTCATCCAGTACTTTGAGCACCAGTGGATGGGTGTATTCCAGGGACATTGCCGCATCTGCAAGGGCGGCAACTCAATTAATTGGAACTGCTATAAGCAGGTCAAAGAAGGCATAATCAAGACCACCTCATCACTTGAAGGTTGGCATAATCAATTTTCCCGCCTGGTTAAGGTAAAAAAGCCTATGTTCAATGTAATTGTCAACAAGCTGAAGATTCAGCATTCTCATGGAGATCAGCTATACTCCCAGGCTATCAAAGGCAAAGCTGTTGTATTCAAGCATGCCGGCCAGCAGGTCAATTTTGCAAATGTTGCCAATGAGGTTTTGGCCTATTACACCAGAGAAGGCTGCCTTACTAATCTCAAAAGCATTGCCATGGCCCTTGGATCTAATGTATAATCACTTTTTTAACAATAAACTTCTTTTTCCAGATATTTTATTTTAACTTTATTTTTAGTATATACATGTTTAATATAGTGTTAAAATTTAATACAAAAATAGCACTGTTTTAGAATGTGTTGACTTTGGAGCTTTGTGAACTATAGTTAGTATTAGCTGACCCCATACTCTTATTGCAGATTTGAAAACCTTGGATGATTTTGAGTCTAGCTGTATGAATTTGTTTGAAACTTTTAATATTTATAGATATGCTTAATAAAGAGTTAAAATTTAATACAGAAATTATCACTGTTTTAGGATATGTTGACTTTGGAGCTTTGTGCACTATAGTTTTTATTAGCTGACCCCACATTTTTATTGCAGATTTAAGATACATGGATAATTTTGAGTCTATTTATATGTTTTTTTATAGTTTTTCAAAATTATTTTGGGCTTTGATCAATATTTTAGGTTATCTGGTGCGGCTTAGCCAGAAATCTGGGATAGGGTTCAAGATGACGTTTTCAAGATGGCGTTTTTGGACACCTTTTTGAGATGGTGTCTTTCTAGATAGCGTATACCACCTGTTTCACTGCCATGGCTGCCCACAGGTGCTGCTTTCTGATAGCAGGACCAGCTCTGATGCCTGGCTTGTGACTACTTTGGTGGAAGCTATAGGTAACCATAATTATTTGCGGAACCTTGCAAATTTTCTACCAGCGGTACTGTGGAGCAAAATAGTTCTACCCCAGTGCCCATCATGTGCAAGTTGACAGGTCTGGACATCTCTAACTGGGATCTGTACTGCCTGCAGCTCTCTTAAATTACCGGCAGAGTGGATGCGGCACTGCTGGTTTGTTGTGAATGCCACTATTCACACTGTTTTAATTTTGCCTTTGTTGGGTTATTTTGAGGACATATCTCTTGTTTTTGCCTTTGCTCCTCAAAATGAGTCTGTTTCCAAACTAGGGAATTCAATTGTGTCAGTTTCTTGATTCTGCGCAGCTCACTTGCCCCACTCATGCTTGTGGCAAGTAATCCTACCACCCTAGTATTATTTTGTGGTATAGTAGTTTTAAAAGCTATGACAACAAGCAAAAGTACTTCAGTTTTAAACAAAATGAACTCTGATTTAAGCAAAAATAACTCAGATGAAAGCAGAATTAAAAATAAGCAAATTAATAGTAATTTAAAAAAGATTTGGGTTAATTTCAATTTTGTTTACAACTTAGTCATTTTGCTTAAATTGGAGTTCATTTTTTTAAATCTGAACTACTTTTTCTTGTTGCCATAGCTTTTAAAACTACTGTTTGCTAAACACTATATAATTATAAATCCTTATTCCCAATAAAAGTTAAGTTCTATTCAGCTTTCTGTCCTTGTGTTTCCAAGTACTTTGGCACCTCTTTCTAGCCACAACTAGTAGAGATTTATCATTTAGGACCACAAGGTAATCCAATAACCTTCCTTGCCAACTGTCCAAGACTTAGTACAATTCCAATCCTAAGGTTAGGATTTCCTGTTGTGTCTCTGTGCTTTGCCTCAGAACACAGCATAGTTTCTCACCTTTTGCAATGGTGTATGGGCAGGAAGCCACTACCCTATCAACTTTGGGATATACATTGGCTGAGCTAGACACAGCAGCTGATCCAGAGCAACAAGCCAAGGAGCTGGTCAACAAGGTCATAGATGTCCAGGCCACAGCTTATAAGTCTAAGTCCTTGGAACTGTTGCCCTTCAATGCTTTTTGTGCCCCTGTTCCTGAATTCTGGGTAGGGGATCATTCTCTCTACTACCAATGCTGGGTTAATGATCAAGCACACAAGGAGTATTCTCTCTGGATAGGTCCTGTTATAGTGATATTGGCAACAGCACCCATGTTGAAACTTTGTCAACATGGCCACTGTTGACTCAAAACTTGAATTCTCCTATGTTTTTTGCTAGTTGTGCTAGCTTAATTTTCTTAAAGCGTTCAGGGGTGCAAACCCAGAAAACACAACAAAATTGTGGCCATTTTGACAAGATTTAATATTAAGCTTGATCAAAAACTCAATTTAAACAGATTTTTCTTTTACACTTACTAATAAAAATTAGTTTATTTTTTATTTGTTTTAATGACGTAAAAGTGTCAATGTCAACACTTTTTAAGCATAACTTATTTTTAATAATAAAACTGAAACATCTACAATAAAAAAATTAAGTGCACATTTAAAATATTTTTTATTTAATTAATATATAGAAAAAGACATTGTGCATATAGTAGATTGTTAAAATGTTCATTTTATAAATATATCTGTGGCACTTATTTTGGCTTTAATGTCCAACATGAATTGGTGGCTAACAGGGATCAAATAATTTAAGCGTGAGTTACTATGTAATTTACTAAAGAATTTATTATTGAAAATAATGTCAACACTCAGAAATGTTGTCTATTTGCTTGTGATCATCTTCCAGGTGAAGTTAAGCAAATTAGAGTAGCACAATTAAGCTTAAATTAATATGCCACTTCATATAAAGACTGTTGTAAGTGACGTTGTCAACACTTTACCCTTTTCATTACTGAAAACAACTTATTAACAACTTTACATAAGCACCATGGTAAAATATCATATTACCACTACCCAAATATTATTTTTAATGAAATAATAAAGAACTTTGATACTTTTTTTACTTATTTTCATGTTTTTTAATTTTATTATGTGAACAAAAACACACAGAAAACGGCTAATATTTGCTAGTCTGCGTAAATTTAATAAAGTATACTATGAAAAAACATAGTAAATTTTTTAAAAAAAAGTCAACAGTGAAAATGTTGTCAAAAATAATGTCTAAAATTTTTCTAATCAACAGTGAGAATTCAGCTTCTTTACTAATTGTCACTCATAATGTTGACGCTTTTCACTTCTCAGATATAAAACTTTATGTTTTACATAACAAAATCATCTGATTTTTTGATATGTTGTATTTTTAACTTTCCTCTTTCATATTTTCTAATTTTTAAAATGAAATCTATTTATAGAGCTAATACTTTCACATAAATCTCTTAACTTTTAACTTGTTATTTATAACTTTAATAAAATAAAAAATACAAGTATTTTTTACCTTTTAAATGCCAAGAGAACCATATAAAGTTTCCTTTTTATATATTATTTTTTTAAGTTGTTTTTTTTTGTTTTTAAAATACATTGCTTTCTTTTAAACCCTTTTACTTATTATTTTAGGACAAGAACATCTCTAAGCAGCCCAAAAGAACCAAGTGTCCCTCTAAGCCAACCAAATCAACCAAGAAGAAGCCTGTCTCATCAAAGAAGGCCACCCCAAGCCCTCCCCCCTTTGCCAAAGCCCTCTAATGAGAAGAGCCCCGCTCACTCCACTGGGGGAGAGATGACTGATGGTTTCTTTACAGATCACAGCTTCTACAACTTGGCTTCAGATGAGGAGCCAACCAAGAAGAAGCGCTCAGCCCAAAAGTCCCCACCCAAGGATAAGTCTCCTGCACATGAGGAGCACCACAACAAGCCCCCTTCTGCTTCCCCACCACCACCAAACTCCCCCTTCCAGTTCATCAAGGGATGATTCAAAGCCCCTCCTCAATTACCTCCCTGGCATCTGCCATGCTCCTGCTGGCCCCTGGGACCCTCTGTTGGCCCATAACATCTTCAATGTTGATGGCAAATTTAAGGTTCCCTCTTCCTTGCCTAAGTATTTTCCTATCATGATTGTAAAGGGTGGGCCGGCCATGATGGCCAATGGTTATATTTTCTCTTGTAACAATGCCAACCAGGGCTTCAAGAGCTGGCACTATACCTGTGAGGACCGCTACTGCCCAGTGCATCTCAATACTGAGCGCTGGGACTTGGTACAGACCATCAAGGGTGAACACACTTATGTGATACCAAATACCACCATAGCCACCTCCTCAAGTGGTATCTTGTCCAGGTCATGCCCACTTCAAAAGACCTTTCCCCAACCCAGCTGGCTGTGCTTGCGTGCAAGTACCTCACCCCCACCAACCTCAAGAGGGTGCCAATTCATACCCAGTTGGTCAAGTTTGTGATTGATAGGTGTCAAGCCTCCAATCCCCTGGTCAAGAGTGCCACTAAAATTAAAGACCTGGTCCTCACAGATGCCCTCAAAAAATCTGAGGATGGTGAGATGTTCCTGCTCCATGACAATGGACAGGAAGTGGAGGATAGGATTATAGCCTACGCCACAACCCAAAACCTGGAGCAGCTCAATACTGCTACCACCTGGCTGTGCAACGGCACATTTTAAACCTGCCCAACCATTTTTAAGCAGCTTTGGGTCCTGTATGGGAAGTTTAATGACCAGGTTATCCCTCTTGTGTTCTTCCTCCTGCCTGGTGCCAAGACAGAAGTCTACACCAGAGCCTTCAAGATTGTCCAGGATTCTTTGAGCTCCCTTCCCACCAACCAGCTCCCCCCTCCCACCCACGCCATAAGGGCCAATCCCTTGTCCGCTAAGAAGGATGATCCCACACTAGCCGCAGAGCAGCTAGCTCATGCACGCTCATTTGGACTGAAGGTAATTATCATGGACTTTGAGCAAGCTCAGTTCAGAGCCTTCAAGGCCACCTTCAATGGAGAAGTTCAGGGCTGCTTCTTCCATTTTAGGCAGGCCCTCATCAAGAATCTCAAGAGCAAGAAGGTTCTTTTTGACAAGTATCTTAATGATGGTAAAGGGAAGTGCCACTTTACCATCACCCAGTTTGCTACCTTGGCTTTTGTGCAGCCAGAGCATACTGGGCTTGGCTTTGAGGCCCTCTTGGAGGATGCTTACGTGAAGAAGTACTCCACCATTTTCTAAGGCTACCTGTATTACTTTGAGTGGCAATGAGTAGGCAAGAAGGTGACCACCCAGAGAGGAAAGAGCGGGGCCACTGCCCCTTGGAATTGCTGGGGCGCCTGCCTCAAGGGGGAGATGAAGACCACCTCTAGCCTTGAGGTTTGGCACAAGCACTTGAAGACCAAGTTTTGGTCAACCCCCAAATACAACAAGTCCTTGCCAGAAGCTACAGGAGGAGCAGGCCCAGACTGTTTCCAAGTTTTGCAACCTGGCCAACCAGATGGCCCCCAAGAGGAGGAAGAGTCCAAGAGAGCAGGAGTACCAGGAGGACGTCCAGAAGGTGGTCAAGAAGAATTATAAGGTGGTGGAAATCAAAAAATACCTTGAAGATGTTGCAACTGCTCTTGCTGGCGGCTTTAATTAGCCTAATAAACTTTGCTTTGATTTTCCTGGATTGATTTTACTTTTGTATCTTTATATTTGCTTATTTTTTTGGATATTACATATCTTTTTAGGTATAAATGGTAAGTTTTAGATACAGTTTCAATATAGTTTTTGTAAGAAATATCTTATATTTTGTTAATTTATCTTTAAGGTATGAGATTTTTTCAGTTATAATTATATAAAGTATAATAAATTTAAATTAGATTTTTCTTATATTTTGTAGTTATTATGATATATAAAATATCTTTCTTTCTGGTTCATTGGAATTTTAATTTTTATGGGATTAAAAAATAATTTTATAATAAAGAGTTTAAATTACATAGTAAAGTGAAAATTAGTTGCTTATATCTCCTTATTCTTATTACTTATGGTAATTTTTATTGATTTTTAACTCTCTGAGGTCATTTTAGTATAATAATATATTTTAAAAAAATTATATTAAAAATGTTCATGGTAAACTGTACCGTTACTTAAAAAGATGTTGACATCCAGGAGACAAAATTATGTAAAACCAGGTTGTCACTTTACTATAGTGTCAACATTAAAAGTGTTGACATAGCCACTGTTGAAATTTTTAGTGTCAATATGGGTTCTGTTGCTGTGATATTCAATAGAGGCTTTGGTATAGTAGGAAGATGAAACCTCAGGTTGCACTTTTGCTGGTGTTCATGCCAAGTTCCTTGGCACCTACTATCCCCCTGGGTCCAATCTTGGAGTGAGTTCTGTTGTGAGTCCAAACTCTTTGGGGGTTTTGATTGACCTTGTGAATGGTAGCTTACAAACTGATCACTTTGAGAGCCTCTGCTTTTGCTTTTGGTCAGGGGTGTTCCCTTTATCCAAATAGATATATGCTGATTCCTGAGCCTTTTAGATCTCTACCAGCCTCCTGCCACTTGGAGTATTGCCACTAAGGCTACTGAGATTGAACCCTTGGGTATAAAATTGCATGCCCCTTTTCTGATAAAATAGGCACATTTTTGCGTGTGGATTTTGATACTGAATCTTTAGGGTGCATCTTCTATTTGATAGGAAGATATTTATTACTTGTGCTTAGATCAAATGGTTTAAATCCAGGACCTCAAGCCTCATGTATTTAGGACTTTTTCCCTGAGTTCTCTGGTATGTAAAACAACAAAGGTAAAATTGATATTCAACCCCAACATTATCTGCTGCCCTGTTGTCTCCTTACTGAGTAGGTACTCTTTTCCACTCACTCAACTCTTTGATTAATAGACTACCCCCATCATGGCGCAAATTGGAAGTGTTGGCGTCTTGCTGTTGTGTTGATTCCATTTCACAGGGTAATGAAGGACTAGATGGAGCTTGATTGAGTTAACACCCTGGGGATATGGTTCTTTATATGAGTATGGGGGTTTGATTTAAATATACACCGCTCAAACACCTAGGTATATCAATTAGTTGTATTTGGGTTGACACAACTAATCATGGAGGGCATAGATAAACTTCTATGGGGCCTCAAAGGATTTTATGCAGGTTTAGACCCTTAGACAACGTTTCTGGGATCTATGGTTCAGTCCATTTATTTTTTGGGCAAGTTTCTTAGGTCAAAGTTCCTAAGGTTGAAAGTGCAAAAATTGAAAATGGGACCCCCAAAAAGTGCAAAAATAAAAACACTATGTAGGTGCAAAAATCAAAAATATCAAAGATCAAAGTGCAAAAATCAATTTTCCAGAGGTTAAATTTGAAGCCAGAATTAAATAAAGTTTAAAATATAAAACTATATATTTAAAATCTATTCTAGACTAAAGAGACCCCAATAAATTCATTTCCGCAATAAAAATATATGTTAGATAATAAAAAGATTCTTAAATTAGATGCTTTTAAAAGAAAGTTTATTTTAGTTTAAAAAGCAAAATTAGACTAGAATTTACATGTAACTGTATTCAATTGAATATAAAATATGAGACTACACAAAACTGCTTTATAAACTATAAGTTTAATAAAAAAGGTTAATTTAATTTTCAGCTTATGTAAAGCTATAATAATACTTCAGTATAAGCAAAATAAAGGATTTTTCCTGCAAGATACAAGCATATTATTTTAGGTATTTTGGTTTATTAGTGATCTTATTTCAATGATAAAAGTTATAGAAGTCTATCATTAAAATAATATAAAGTACATTACTTTCTTATTAAAGCTTTACTATACAATTTTATACTTAATAAATATATGGTCTTATATCTTATTTATAAGTCACAATATTCAAAGATTTCAAGAATCTGCCAGTTACTTACAGTAGTTTTAAAAGCTATGGTGACAAGCAAAAAAATTCAGATTTAAACAAAATGAACCCAGATTTAAACAAAATTGAAATGAATCCAAATCTATTGTAAATCAATATAAATTTGTTTAAAGTTTTTTTGTTTAAATCTGAGTTCATTTCAATTAAATCTGAATTTTTTTGCTTGTTTTCATAGCGTTTAAAACTACTGTAACATAAAATGAAGACTTGAATATTTTTATGTTAAAAGCACTGTACTTCCACTAAAAATGATATATATAGTTCAAAGTTGTATATCAAAAAGAAAAATTTTATACAAATTATTTTACTCTAATATATATAGTAAAAAGATATAGTAAAAAAGATTGAGGTTAATAATGGAGAGAGGATAATAGAATATAATCAAGGGTAAGAATGGAAAGAGAAAATTAGAAGATAATTGAGGGTAAGAAAGGAGAAGAGAAAAAGATAATTGAGGATAAGAAAAGAAGAGGAGAAGATAAAAGGAGAAGAGAAGAAAAAACAAAGTTTTTTTACTTGGTATCAGATTTTATATAACCCAAGTTCTTGACGACACAGAAATTTTTTAAAGTTTTTTGGCCCCCAGCGCAGCCAAGGGGCCAACAAAACTTATTTTTGAGGTGGGAAAAAGAGGTGGGAAAGGAGAAAATTCAAGAGAGAAACCTCCAAAAAAACCAAGAGCTTATTGCACTTTGATTTAGGCACTTCAATTTCTGCACTTTGTTTTGTGCACTTTGATTTGGGCGCTTTGATTTTGTCCCCTGAAATAACATAGGGAAGTATAGTACAATTGTCGCGCTTTTTGCATTACAGCGCAACAATTATTAGAGATTATTGTAAAGTTACGCTTCCCCCTTAGGCCTCCACTTCAATTTCTGCCAAATGCTTGGGAATTTCTACCAAATAATGTTTGAATATTTATCTAAAAGGTCACCGAAAAAGCACAAGAAAAGCCATCAATTTAATACCTTGGAATTATTCAGAAGATGCCTCCACCTAACCCACCCAAGAGACACCTCTGGTTAAATATCACATGCAAGAGCAGCCGGGAGCAGTGGTAATTGCATCCAAAGCATATTCCTGATGTTAATTGGTTCAGTTTTCCTTTTGACTATGTCCATTCAAAATTTGTCAAGATCTTCCTACCTCAAGAAATTCATTTGTATCTGCTCATATGATTGGTCAATTGGTTTGTGATATTTGATCTACCACCCTAATCCCATTCCATCCCTTAAATGAATGCAAGAGTTCTAAAAGACCTTGCTTCATCATTCTCTACTCTAATAAAGTTTGAAATTTGTTAGTCTAAACCGGCCATTTGGTTTTGGCTGTTGCTTTTGGTGTTCAGTTGATTCCCCCCCTTTGGCCTCCCATGAATTGTTAGTGACAACTTTCGGTTGTTGCTGAAACCATGATTTTTATTATGGTTGAGAGCATGGTTTTATTTCCTACTAAACTGCTCCCCAATTCTCACAATTATAGGGCACAGGACATTTGCCAGAATACAGTCATATGTGAGGACATGAGTAGTACTGTATCAGAAGAGCCAGGATTGAACAGAACCATGATTATTGCCCAGCAATGGCTTCTGATTGCGCAGAAGCACTTAAGGATTAGGATAAAGGTCAACCAGATTAAGGATAAAATAAAGATGGTTCAAAAGTTCAAGATTGATTTTAGAGTAGTTTTAGAAGCTATGGCAACAACCAAAAATACCTCAGATTTAAACAAAATGATTTCAGATTTAAACAAAATCCAAGTTGCACGAGATTCAGGATTCATTTAATTTAAATATTTTTGGTTAATAAATGAACTGTCAAACCAAAAACAAAATTTCACTAGCCCATTATACAAAATTATATCAAACATCAAGCGGTGTAGTTCAAACCACAAACAAAATGAACTGACACAACAAGTGAAATGGATGGATGCTGTTCCAGAGTATATTATAATCCAATCAGGATTCATATGAGGCACCAACAGAAAGACTAAAATGAAACAAAATTTGTGCAATCTGGAAGTGAGATTCCGCAAGCACAAAACAAAATGGAGTCACACAAGATGTGTAGTATGAGCAGCCTAAAATAGAAGTATAACAGTTTAACAGCCAATCAACAACTATCTAATTTAGGAACAGAGGCATTTTATTCATTTTCATGGATCCTGATTTGTATGGAATGGTTTTGAGAACCTTCCAAATATGGGCTTGTGATTCCAATAAAAATAATTCATTAAATTTTAAAATTTCTACTTTTAGCTATTTTATCCTAGGTTTTTTACAATTGTTTTTAATAACAACATCTTCAACAGCGCCAGCAGCCAAGCCAGCAGCAGCCAAGCCAGCTTCAATGGAGGCAAGGCTCAGAACTTAGAGGCACCTGTTTGCACCCAAGCCTTTGAGGCGGGTAACAAGGAAACTGACCTGTACCTTACCACCAACCCCTATGGCTTTGACTTGTTTGAGAGTCACTTAGCGTCTAGCTCTGTCCCTGCTCCCTCACCCACCGCTGCATAAGCTGCCCTTCAACTAACCAATCAGGATGGCAACCCTGATTTAGAACATTTTTCTACTACCAGCCAACCTGCTCCCCCCTCAGCCAATCAGGCTTCAGCTCCCCCGGCCCAGCACCCCAAGCAACAAATCATCACCGCCCAAATTCTTCAGGAAATCGTGGCACTCAACCTGCAGGGTCTGTCATGGGACCAGATTGCCGCCCAGTTGCAATTCACCCAAGCCACAATAATGCGGGAATTCAATGACTTAATGAATAAGGGGAATCTGATTGGGTGGCCAAGAAGCCAAAGAAGGCCCCAAGTCCCAGATAACCGAGGCCTACCCAATAATGCTTGACCTCCTCCAGCGGGACCCCAAGCTTCCCTTGACCCAGGTCCGGAAGCAGCTTGCACACCATAACATATGGGTCTCTGAGCGCATGGTGCAGCTCTGGATGTATGGGAAGGTGGCTTCCATATGGGTTCTCACAAATTTTGCCAGCAACTAATGGGATGGCACTAAGGATTCCCCATATGACACCACAATCAAATCAACCCTGGTCAGATGCCTGACAAGTCTAACAGATGACATCATGTTTGTCTTGTACTACAAGTTATCAATTGCATTTGAAAATTTTGGCGCCCAAGGAAGAGCTGCCACCCAAAAAAAGGAGAAAAAAGGTCAAGAAGGGGACATTCATTGGTGCATTTCTGGCTGTTTCAGCCAAGGGTTTCGTCTACTATCAGACAAACCCTGATTTCATCAATGGGTACTCATACGGCCACATCCTTGATGGATTGCTCGACTCCTGGGAAGGCTCAAATTCCAAATACCAGGTTTTCTTGAGCCACCAGATGGAGGGAAGCTCCACCGCCCTTGAGGCCATCCAGGGACTTGGGACCAGGCCTCAGTCTACCCTGCCAACCATGCTGTCGTCCATCTGGCTGATGTTGTCTTCTTCAACATTGGAGATACACTACGGGAGCGCCGCTCTCAGGCTTTCAACGACCTCTATCTTGGGGTCCTTGATCACAATTTCCTCTTTGGTCACCAAATGGTGGCTGACTTGTTTGTGCAAATGGTTTTCCATGTGAATATGGGCAACCAATCACACAAGGATAAGCGCCTCCCACCCCGTGCCATAGCCACCTACCAGCCCATCCAGCCAATGACTGATGAGGAGTACAATGAGCGGTATATGGCAGCCATCACGCGCAATCCTCCTACCTCCACCCCTGCCACTAGCACCCCCGCCCGCAAACCCAACCCATCCAATCCAAGACTCCCCAGGCCAGCACCGCCTCTACGTCCTCCTTACCTCGCCATTCTGCCTACTAGGCATCACTCTTCCCCGCCCCAATAAACCCCTGTTACCAAACATTTTCTATTTATATTATCTTTTTTTTGAATTTCAATTGTTCATGTTCTCTTTGTTTATAGTTGGTTTTATTTTTATGTTCAGCTTATTTCTATAAAATTATATATTTACTAAGGTGTGTATCTAGATCCTGAACACAGTTATTTTTAGCACTTGACATAGCCCCTTGTGAAAACATTAACAATAATTTGGTGATCAGCTAAATTTGAATTAGAAAATTATAGGTTAACTTTTTTAGATAAAGTTGTTACTGATCTGAATTCAAAACCTTAATGATAAACTTTAAGGTTTTGAGTTTGGATCAGTAACAACTTTATCTAAAAAAAGTTAACCTATAATTTTCTAATTCAAATTTAGCTGATCACCAAATTGTTATTAATGTTTTCACAAGGGGCTATGTCAAGCGCTAAAAATAATATGATAATCAAGGAAACAATGCCAACACAAAGCAAATGACACATATTGAGATGAGCGTAAAACATATACACAATGGGTAAAAAGATGGGATAATTTAGTAGATGGGAAAACAAAAAGGAATAAACAAAGAGGCAACAGTATCAAAATAATACAGAATTTATTGGGGCAAAAGCTATAAAAAATATGAAAAGGTTAGTAAAAAAATAAAATGAGAGAACTCAAAAAGCTGCTAAAAGACCTTGACTTGGTGATTGCCAAAATTAAAGAGATTGACCGCAAGGTCAAAGCAAGAGTTAAGTCTGCCGTCCTTGAAGGGGAAAAATTGAAAAGGTGTCTGCCAAAGCACTCATGGGCAAGATTCCAGACACCTCTGAAACAAGAATCAAGCAACTTTTAAACGTCCAGAAGCACGTTGTGGAAGGCCTTCAATTCAAGTCTTTGCCCTCTCTGTGTTGTCTATCTGGACAGATGACCCAGAAATGTATGCCCACCTAAGACCCGCAAAATGTACCCAAACAGATGACACATAGCAGCCAGCACAACTGGTTACACCAAGAATAGCAAAGCCTGCCAAGGCTGCAGGCAAGGAGGAGACTGTAGAAGGTAACCTAAAATTATAATTAATAAAAATTTCCAAATACTTACCTTTTTTTAGAAGAAGTCAATGGTGAACTCTGCCAGGTCCTGGTCCCTTTTGTCCCCGCCATCTTTTATGCTATTTATGCCACTCATGTGGCCAAGCAATTGTATCTGTCCCCCCCAGTTGTGCAGGAGCTGGAGGACCGTATTCACGGGTCCTTTCCTATGTTGCGGGAGCCATTGGCAGAACCTACACATGCCAAGGGGGCATCTGAGTGGGCAGTTACTGCCTACAAGGATGCCCAACTGGTCTGCCTGGACCTGGTATCACTCAGTGGAGTTTACTGTGTAAAATCCATTGATCTTGTTTGAGACGTCCTGGTGACGCTCTCATTCAAGAATGTACCAGAGATGGGCCGGGCTCATGCGGCTGCTTGCTTCTGCTTCCCGGTGGAGCACACCCTGTCTTATTTGCTGGAGAACTTTGGGCGCACGGTAGAAAAACTGGCTGTTGCGGGTGCAACAGCCGTGAAGAAGACCAAGATCCTCCTGGCAGACTTCAGGCTGGCCTGGAGTGCTGACAAGATAGGGGTCCCAGAAGCTATGGATCTTACCTTTGGGGAAACTAAACATGAGAAAAAAATAAGCACAGTATACAACAAACTGTGCGAGTTTACAGAAGCCTTTTCTGGGCAAAGGCTTCACCTCATTGTTTACCTGGGGTTCATTTTTTACTTCAGTATGGGCGCATTGGTTGAGGACCTGGACAGGGTCCTACTGGGGATTGACGAGGCCAGGCTCTCCCTGGATGGGAAGAAGGTCCACCCCCGGGTACGACTTGGTGGATCACGTCATCCAGGACGCCTTGGTCCTGGCTGGCATCTTCAGGTTTGCAGCCCTGCCAGAAAAGCTGTCACTCTATTCCCACCTAACAATACTCCCTTTTACCAGCCGCCGTGAATATTTTAACCTGGGTATATCCACCATCCACAGTGTAGCGGTGGAGGTTGTGCGCCACCTCCATTGTGGGGTGGGTACATACCATCAAACTCACTATAGGCAATCTTAATAAATTCTCTCTTCCAAATAAATCCCATTGCAATTTATAATATTTTTATTATAATAAATTTAATTAATTTTTATTTTAGCAAACAAGATTTGCAAAATAAATCCCAGAGAAGGTCTTCATAAAAGCATAATAATAAATGTTAATAAAATATACTTCTAATTTATACATTTTACATTTTTATTTATTTCATTTTTATATTTATTTGATAAGAGTGTTATAAATACATTTGTGTAATCAATTATCAAGTGTTTGGGATACCCTTAGATGGCATAATAAAATAATATACAATAAAATAAATAAATTACTTACATCTGTTGATGGATCTTCTGAATGTGATTGAGGGCGTAGAAACATTTAAATATAAAATGATAATTAATAAATGTTGAATAATAAATTAGAGAATATAAAAAATTGGACATACTAAGCCTTTAATTGATTGGCTGTTTGGCTAGGCACGTGGGGATGAACAAATCAGCGTGGCCATAGAATTTGGCCACAGTCTCAGCTGGGAGGGTATGGATCCCGGCCTGCAGCAAATCAAACAGGTCCTCAGTCCCAGTTGGGGATCCTTGCTTGACAACTCGCTTGAGCCACCCAAAGAATTCTTCGATGGGATTTAGGAAGGGCAAATAGGCAGGGAGGAAGAGGTGTATATTTGACGTGGTCAATTGCTGGGGGCCCACTGCAATGCCTGTGTTGATTGATGGAAATTCTTCAAGAATATCAGCCACCTTGTGGAGACCAACGTTGTCCAACACAATTAAGTTGGTGAAGCCCGGGCTTGTGCGCCTCAGGTGCTCCTGGATCAATCAGAGAAATGACAGGAAGGTCCGCTATTGGGGGAGCCTAGTATCATTTGGTAGAGCTTGACCCCCTTTGGACCAAGGAGAGCCACCATTGAATAGGCTGTGGCGCAGACTGCAGCACGCCAAGCCATCCCGTCATTGGAGCCTCTGGGGACATATCCATACTCATTGTGCATTGACGAGGCAAATGCTGATTTGTCAATATAGTAAAATTTGAGCTTCCCCTTGGCTTTGAGGGTAGTATACGCCTCAGCGTAATTTTTCCGGGTCTCAATATTGGCTGGGCTGTTTCAATTGTATGGGGATACCCCGAGTTTTTTCCAGGAAAATTGCATTCCCCAGACCAAATGATAATAGAAGGAAATTGAGGCCTCAATCCTTAAATCAGACTTGACCATGGCCTGTATATTTTCCAGTTCAAGATGGCAATCTTGGGTTATCCACTGGCGGATTGCCCATTTGTGCTCCTTGGTGAGCATGGTTGACACGTGCAAGGATTTCTCTGCAGCAAGGATACAACCAGTATTAATGAATTTATGAAAGGTCTTGCTGGCGTACTTGGGATCCACTCCAACAATGGCTGCAGCCACCTTTTAGTCACCTGATTCCTGCATTAGCTTAAGCAGGATGATGCGTTTGATGTCAGGGATGCGCTTCTGGGCAGGCTTTTTAGCGGTGGGGATTGACTTGTTGGCATTGGGCACAACACAGGGCATAGGTACCTTGGTATAGAAGGCTGCAACCTTTTTTAACACCAGCTGTCCCTCATCAGTTTGATAGAACTGGGGCTCCTTGCCATCCTCCTGATTGCCATCACTGAAGTAGGGCTCATAGCTAGTATCAAGTACAGGCTTCACCTTCTCCAGCATGGCTGACGGGACTGACTCTTGCTGGTACACAGCGTCAAACACATATGAAGTAAGATCTACCTCCTTGTTTCTAACTTTCTATGTAGTGGTGACCTTGGTTGGCTTCCAGGTCAGCTTTGGGACCCAAGAGTTTATGCTCCGGACCCTAGCAGCTTGTGCTCCTTGAACCGGCTGTGTCAGTGCAGCATCACTATGGAATTCTCCTCTCCTGCCTCCCTCCTGAGTAGGCACTTGTGTTGTACTAAGTCTATTCTTTGACCCGCGGGGGTGGCTGCAACCTCGGCGCACAATGGGTGCAATGGTAGTCTGTTGTTATGTTCCTTTCATTTTTAGAATTTAATAAAATATTAAATTGAACTTAATTAAGTTACTCTCTAATTTTAATTCCTGCTTTTATCTATTTATGGATATTCAATTATTATTTTTTTCCCACCCAATATCACAATTATAGATTTTTTTATTTCTTAATTAGTTGTTTTTGGTTTTACAACACCCATTTTAGAATACCCGAAATAATTTCCTCCCATTTTCCCAGATTTTACTGCCAAATTCAAATACCCAACACAATATTTTTAAATTTTATGTTTCAGATATTGTGTCTTATTTTAGATACCTTGGTATCATTAATGATTACTTTCCATTGCACACATTGTGTGAGTGATTTTGTTTACATTGTGAGTTGCTATTGTGTTTTGTTTTTGGTTTGAGTTTTGACTCACCTTGCTTGGGTGTATTTTGTCACCGCTTCACATAGTAAACATATGTACACCAAAAGTCAACTCACACCATTTTGTTTGTGAATTGATGTATTTTGGATTATATTTTGAATGTTTTTGCTTTGTGTGTGAGCTTTTTGTTGCTGTGTTGACCCATTTTGCCCATTAACACCAATAAACCCTGTTAACAGAGTATATATTTTAACTTGAGACTTGGATTTTGTTTAAATCTTAAATCATTTTGTTTAAATCTGAGGTATTTTTGGTTGTTGCCATAGCTTCTAAAACTACTGTATTGTAAATAATTAATTCTTCTTATACCTACTACAAGGGTAATCCCTGGGCTGCTAGCAATATATTCTAGGACATTCTAACACACCCCTAATTTGGGTAATTATTAATCTAGGTTTGGCGCTTCTTGCACGTCAACCAATAGAATATCTTCATCTTCACCCAGAACAGGTGATCCTTGCTGGCGTGAAATAATTTAGTTACTTCAAGATCACTTCCTGCTTCCTTAGCATCTACAAGCTTGATGCTTATTAATGTGACAGTTATGGGAATTCGAGATTATGGGGAATCAAACCCAGCGCTTGACGTAAAAGTAGTTTGGCGCCTAATCCAATTGCTAGGCAGCGCTTTGTATATTTATTAAGTGCTGCGGTAGCAAATTATGTGTCATTATTTGCCGCAGCGGCGCTCATCATTGGCTAGTTTAAGGCTCAGGTCAGCAGACTAATACTAATCCAATTTGCATATAATTTGAACTACCAATTTATATTATTTAGTAGCTGCAACCCATGTCCTCAAGCTCCATCATAATTAGTATCATTGTATTTTGTACTACTAATTTATGCATTTGGTTGTAGCAATCCCAATCTGTGGGCTCCGTCATAATTGGCATCATTGCTTGGTCAAAATTCCCAACAACAATATTATAAAAATTAATATTTTTTAAAAATTACCTCCAAAGCACATCAATTTATTAATATTGCAATAAAATAAAAACCCAACAAAAAAACTTCATTTCTTTTCTATATATTTAAAGATCAGGTCTTAAAGAATCTACATGTTGAATTTCATAAGTTCTTGTTAATTATTTAAAATTTTATAAGCTTATAAATAGTGTGACTAAATCTAAAAAGTCTATTTTTGATTTCCTCACTTTTGATTTGAGGAACTTAATAAAACATAATGAGTTAAATATTAATGTTTTTCAAAAATTTAATATTAAGTGGTTCTAGTTTTTGGTACCTTTTTGGATTTTGATTTGACTACTTTTTAATTTCTGCACCCATTAAGAAACTATATATAAAATTTTAAATAAATTCTTATGAGACAAATTTTTTTTAAAAAAAGAGCTTATAATAGTATTTTATATTACTATTTGAACAAAAGAATTAAAAAATTGCCTAAAGTTAAAAAAGCTTCTTTTTTAGCTCTTGATTTCTTTTTTACATATAAAAAAATTTAAAATTTAATTTTAATTTTTTTTAATTTTGATGTATCAAATATTAAATTGAGGATTTTTTTGCACTTTTGATTTTGTCCCCTCTATTCAAAGGGGTAAATAAATTCCTTTTTAAAGCCAAATTAAATTAAAGTGTGTTTTAAATTGCATCGATTTGGGTACTTTGAACTTAGTTTTTCGATTTTAGCTACTAATAAAAACATTTTTTAAAAAGTCGAAATTAAGAAAAATATTATTTTTTTTGGGAAGAATTTTTATGGAAAAAAGTGTGGAGATCAAAAAATCCATCGATTTGGAGATTTTGATCTCCACACTTCGACTTTAGGCACTTGCCCGTATTTTATATAGCTAGGTAGCTTGCTCAGGTACATTGTGGCTTGTACGAAGGCGGAGTACGTTGTCTGGGTTACACAAGTGCTTCATCTTTAGTTTGGGTTTTGATACTGCAGTTGAGTGTATTCTGGCATTGGCTGACATATGTACAGTGAAGGACAGTTCAACCCATTTTGTATGTGGTTAAATGTATCTTGTACTGTATTTTAATAATATTTGCTTGTTGTTTGGGATGTTTGTTGCTGGGTTGAGCTATCTCGCTGATATCTTTGTTTATAGCGGGTCCATTTAAATCAGCAGCAGTTTAAAGTATATGTGTTTGCTCGGCTTCTGTACCATATCCCCTTGATAGTTGAGAATCGAACTTGGCTTGCTATGGTAAATCACAACGGAGCTGGTAGCATCAAGTATTGCCTATTTGGTAATGGGATATATTTTTTATTTGGGAATTTATTGGATTTAAGGGATGATCAGGCTTGGCTTCCACATCGTACGCATGGTCGCTGATGCCCACCTTTAGAGTACCGGCTAGACCTGTAGGGCTGATAAGGGGCCTTTGTCGCGACCAATCGCGTTTGCCATCGAAACCATCGGGCGCTTAAAAATATCTACTTTAGCTGGTGGATCGCTTTTCTTTGGGGATACTGGCTCAGAAAGCGTAGTTGCGATGGAACAAAGAATCAAACTCACATGGAATTTAAGCTCTACCAATTGAAGATAATGTCATAGATATTAGGTATGTCTTTATTTGGTATTAGGTGGGTATATCATTAGGAGTAAGTTTCACTCATGTAAAGCAATCCCATGGTGTGATAATCATAAAGGACTCTGATAAAATTTTGAGCCTCGTGTCGGCGTAACAAGGGTGTGGGTGAGGTGAGCTGCTGCTAGGAAGGAAGCTTATCCGGTGGTTCCCGATGGATTGGCGGAAAAGGAAGCCGCCGACTGGATTACAACTGCAACCGATTTGAATCACATTTCACGCGGGCACCGATCTAGGAATCTTCAAATGGCTTGGTTCGGGATTTCTCGCTTTGGAGTTATGGTAAAGAGTGGTATAGCAGCTTTCATGCTTGTCAGCAATCTCCTGCATAGGTCTAGGGGTACTTGAAGTGGATTTTTATATTCCATGTTGAACTTGAGTTGGCGTTGTACGGAGAAGTCCGCTTGAGAAAAGATATTTTAGGAGCGGAAGGCAGCTTTAAAATGTCACTTGGCCGAATTCACCCGACTCCATAGTGGATATAGCCAAACTGTTATCTCTTGATGAATAGGGTTGGCTGCTGGTCAGCGGGGTAAAGGGGTTTGGCTAACCCGAACAGTTGGTGGTGTGCAAGTGTGTTGGACATCTTTTTTGTAAAAATAGCCATGATACTAGATAGGAATGATGTTTGATTCAATAAGTTTATTTGGTTTGATAAAATATAACAAGTATACAACTGCTTTTAATCATGCTTTTCAGCTATAACCTTAAGCAATATAAACCTCTTTGTTTAAGGAGAACTGAACAGTTTCAGGAGACGTGCGCCTCGCTAGCTAGCTATTTTTGGGTTGGTGGACTAACTAACCCTTGAACAACTCGCTGCTATGTTTGCTACAATCTGCAGCCAGCCGATGGTTGATATCAAAGGGGCACCCCTTTAAAGCAAACTATAAAGCCACAAAAGCTTCTCAAGCTAAACCAACATGAGTAAAATCCACACACCCTTATACGCCAGCCAGCCCACCGGACGCCGCTCACTCTCCGACCAGCATCACGTCGTGGAAAGCGTGCTCCCCGACGAGCTAGTGGCCCAGATCCGCACCACGCAATTCGACGATATGCTAGACAATGGGTTCCCTGCCCTCGCCTTTCTGACAAAAACCAAGTGCACCACCCTCAAACTAACCCTAACCCCTTCCAATGCCGGCGACACTTCCTCCTCCAACAGAAGATGCTCACGCTTCCACTTTTAAACATTCCCGCCTTTTGTTGACGAAAGACTTAAAATCAAATACTTCCCTCAAAGGATGATTTACAACTAAACATCAATAAGATTTATACTACCACTTAGTAACTATACTCCATCATTGCCATATCCTATCACGCATTGCCAAGCTTTGAATTCAATCACATTAAACCCCCAACAACAGAAACAAACCTTACCATCAACCCTGTCACTATCCCAGACCCATCCCAATACGGGCAATGAAAAAGCTCTTTTAAACCCCTCAAGCAGCACAGACCCCAATTAACCAACCATCACACTACCAACCTCATTGCCACCCATGACCTCAAGCACCCTAACTGATCCAGCTTATCAGATCCCCAAGGAAATCAAAGAACTATCTAGACCCTTTAATATATTTAGTTTAGGACAGAGCACTATTTATATATGGGTGCGAGGGTTTAAAGGGATAAGTACCTTTTTAGTAGACCCACTGTTCCTGAGATATGACCCTTATCTGTTGATTTTTGCATGTAGTGTCTTAACCAGTAGGCTTAGCTCGGTATGGCCTGGATTTATGTCGTGGTTATGATGAGTCAGTAAAGGCACATCAATTATAGAAATCCTTCTCAGAGGGTTGGATATGTTGTTTTAGTATGTGCTAAATAGTGATATACCCTTAAAGCTTACAACCAATACTAGCACATCTACAAAATTAACCACGTGGTATTAAATTTATCCATATTTCAATAGCAGGTATAGAAAGAGGGGAATAAAGCTCTTCAGAGTTACATTAGAGATCCTCTATAACCTAAATCCCATGTACAATGGATCAATAGATCTATGGGGGTAAACAATCTGTCCAACACTTAAATCCATCAGGGAAAATCAGCCATAGTGTTGCAACATCTTTGGTTACACCCTCTTGGGGAATTAACACCCCAAGTAGTTCACCAAATCTGACACTAGATGCTTACTGACTAATCATTAAGCCAGTGTCACTACTATCATTTGATCATCTATTACAGAGATCAAACAATCCAGATCCTAAGCAGAATCAACTTGAATAAGCCTCATGACTTAAGAGAAACATTACTCAGATAAGCCCCATGTCTTCCATGACGTACATAGACAGTATGTGACTTTTCATGATACTATATATTATTCTAAATATATTCAATAAAGTATTATGCTCTTCTTAATTTTACCCTTAGCTTGTTTATTATACTTTCTCAGAAGTATATACTTGACAATAGCTACACATTTATACCAGTTGAAGCCAATATATTTAAATCTCTTATACATACACCAACCCATCCTGTCAATCTTTATCAATAGTTGTTGAGCCAGTGGCTTCCTTATTCAACCCATCCCAACATCATCATTGTCAACTAATGCCATGTGAGATGGGCATAGGGGTTGAAATTAAACCTTCCCTACCATTTACTTCCTCCTCACCTATCTACAATTCCAAATAAAGGCTATATTCACCTTTTTTAATCCTGGGATAGACAAGAAAGCATCCTCTGGTCTTAAAGATACATTATAGGCCAAGCTGACATATCCAGCTAGGAAAATTAATCAAGATCTAATTTCTCAAGATAATTATATCCATTAAAGAGCACAGCCTTTCCTTCCCACATCTAAAAAAGCCTTGGTATCCAAGCTACACCAAGAGCGGGATCAATACATGCAGGGCTACATAAAACTGATTACTTATTGAATTTCAGCTGGAACTATATCTAGACTTTGTACTGGTTATACTGCTTGTATGGCTAGCAAGCCAACCAGCTTAACCTAACTCAGATATGAGATAGTTAAAAGTATACCATCTCTCCTCCAGGTTTCCCCAGTACCTGAAGGGTAAACCCCAGTAGATCCAAGGCTATATATCTCTTATATTCATTTACTAGCACATGATCAAAGTTTAGAAATTCTCTCTCTAGCTAGCACAACTATCCTGTATTGGTGGAGAAAGGTTAACAGCCATATCAGAGTTAAAGCTTCATCTCTCCCAGTGACTATCCTGACGCCAGGGGGTAAACTTTATCCTTTTATAGGTCAGAATTTATCAGGTAACTAGCTTAGATGCAGCAACTGTAACCCCTCAAGAGAAGGCTTTCCTTTACCACTGCCTGCTGCTAAAGGGGTTGGTGTGCTATTTCCAGAATGATTAGATAAAAAAATGAGCTTATAAAGGTTTATGTGACATAAATCACCAGATAATATGAAGCCGTTTCTAAATGATGGGAAATCACCACCCAAATCCACATAGAATTGATGATTAACCACCAACGCGGCTTCAGATATTTTTTTGTGAAATTTCCAATTGTAACTCCAGGATTAAGTAGAACAATCAGTCCTAACCAGAGTAAACCAAGATAAATGACCTGGGAAAGCATCAATGCATCTTCAGCGTAGAATTCTGGGCATTGAGAAGTGACACTATTTTTATCTTCAAGAACAGGGGGAGGAGCTACAAAATTGGCTGACATGAAATTAACATTTTGCGGCGCCAACAACCAAGTTCCAGATGCTGGGCCCCATCTTCTTGAAATTATTCTGTTCAGAATCAGATTGTACAGGATATACCACAACAACCCAAGCACAGGATGCATTTTTAAAATTTAAAATTAGAACTTGGGATAATTGATTTTTATTGAGTAAATTTAGGAGGACTCAACTCTTTGAGTTGAAACAGGGAAAATTATTAAATACATATCAGAAAAATTGACTAATCAATACCACCTGAGTCTTGTTCTCCTATTCCTTCTGCATCTTCAAGTAAGTATCTAGTCCAGGTTGCAAAGAACCCTTGCGTGACCAGTTTCTGACAACCGTGCTGATTAATAATCTTATATTGGGTGACCCTCATATTATGTCAATTTATCAACGTCAGTTTGCAAGGGGGAGCTGGTTTCAGCTGGCAGACTGGAGCAGCCGTGACCAAATTTTTGATTGACCGTTTGGTTTAAATCCGTTAATTTGGTCAATTTTGATACAGGTTTTCCAGCCTTCTGTGCCTTCTTACTTGAACAGACAATACCCGGCATTATGGAACCTACCGTGACAGTTTGCTCATCCCTCACTCTGAACCTTGAGATGGTGTTGGAGATGGCTGATGATCTGAGCCTGGCCTTTGTGTAAGCTTGGGATGGCCAGCACCTCCAAGCACCATGGAGCTGGTAATCCAGTCCCCATAAAGCAGCTGAATCTCCCCCTATAATCTGGTATACCCCGTCGGCTGAATAATAGAGGGGACAACAAATGAATACATATACCTAGAAGCATCACAGACCTGGCTGCTGAAAAGATTTACTCAAAGTTTGATAGTACAGTGTTTGTATAGATAAACTCTATACAGAGACAGTTCATTATGGATTGGCTGTGAGGAAATAATACACCCTTTACATAAATATGTGCTAGATATAGGAGGGCTGTAGGCATAAACTTGAAGGGGTGGAATCTAGAAGAGGCTAGGGTAGCTGGAGTTTGTACCTGCAGGGTAGTTGGAAAGTGCCTACCCAGGCTGGGGCCAACCCTTTCAACCTCTAGGGGGGTGGGTTGGGGCAGGGTTTCTGACCATAATGGGGCCCAGAATACCTCACCCACCAGATTGGGTGGAGTCTACCCCTACATTTTTGCCCCTGGCCAAGCCGGTAAGATCTGCCCAGGATTCCAGAAACCTTTTATATGGATGGCTAGTATTACCTTCATCTCCCATGCCCCAACTATTGGCTCAGTCAAGGCTGGGATAGGAATAAGCTTGGGCTCAGCCTATAAAGCCCACCCTGAGCAATCTGGGGTATGTGACCCATCTGATACCCTCTTTTGGGTAGCTTGGTTTAAAGAAGAGGCACTAAACCTGATCTTGCGCTGGATGGAACCAAAGCTTAATGATCCCTAAGATAGAGTTTACTCAAATATCCAACAGCCTTACAGGTCTTTTTACCCCTCCAGGGTACCCATCAGGTTGGAATTGCAGTTGTGAAGCAAGTTGTAGGAACCATCTGGTTTGAAGGCAGGTGGCTTGATAGGAGATGAAGCTGGGGGACGCCCTGACTGGGTAAAGCTCCAGAAACTTGAAAGTTCTAAATGATGTGGTTCAACCATGAAGGTACCTGGTCATGATCCACATAGATATCCAGGCCAATATGATCAAGGATAAAGGGTTCCCCTGCTAGTTGTCCTTGGCCACCTCAGATCTACACAGGATTAAACCAGATGAACTGAGCTCCTATTAAATCTTAGTCCATACAGCCCAAAGCAGGAACTGATATGAAGGTGGTAATAAAATTTAGAATCCAAAACACAGACATGATACAAAGTTATTTAACAAATGATCCGGCCAGACTCTCAAAAAAGAGTGATAAACACCTAGAATATAAAATATTCAAGCTAGGGGTCTGGGCTCAAACAGCCTATGGCCATCAAAAAGAAATATGGGTCTAAATTGGCTTAAATAAAGTGTACCTGGGTAGACCTGAAGTAAATGGGGATTGAATGGTAGGACACACTATCTCAAAACCACCATTGTGATTTATTTCTGCTCAAATTTATTTGGGTGGCACCATTTTGATATAGGGCTTTTGAGTCACAAAAAATAAAGTAAATGATAATTCAGTTGAAATACAAAGATAATTTTTATTGGAGCATCTAAAAAAGGTATCTCTTTCTTATCATTGTGAGTCAAATTAAATGAAATTTATTTTTCTGACCCTATTTACACACAAAACTCCTTAGTGTAGGGTTGTTTATACCATCTTTATTTAATACATTAATCAGTTACTGAAACAAGCTTATATCAACACTAAATCAAAGCCTTTTTAAATTGCCAGAAGATATTCTCATAGTATTGACGCAATGAACTTATAACAAGAACAACCTTTAACAATACCACTAAGGCAATCCTGCCATTGATTACTATTGTCATTTAAAAGACCAATTTTGATACACACATTCTATAAACTATCTATACAGGGATACAATGAAGGGGTCCTGATCAATAAAATATTTTACTGGTGATTAAATATTTATACTGGCAGCTACGCCATTTAATTCTAGGCATTTCAAACTTTGCTGGCCTTCATATCACCCAATCAACTTTATGTATACAATAAATGGGAGAAAATAGGGGGAATCACATATGGTACCACAATCTGCTATATCAATCCCCAAATCTGATTTATTTTTCCTCTTTTCAGAAGTGATATTTCAGGACAAAAATACTATAATAAAAAAGGTAAAAAGCTTATGAAACTTTACATATATATTTTGACCCTCTAAACAGCTGGGTAATTTTTACCCCAGTTGCATAAGCTAGTATTTGAGATATTCAAGTTTTACTCTTTGGCTTATTTGGGGTATCTCCACTGTGTATTACTTATTTCAAAACAAAAATAGCAGATCCCTTATGTTTTTGAGCTACAGCATCTTTTTACGGCATCTCAAATACGCCATTTCTACCACAAGTTCTCATTCAAAGCTCAAAGGTGTGTATAAAACACTGCTAAGTTGAAAGTTATTCTGCATATTAGAAATCATAAAATTCTGATATTATATATTTTCATGTTATCCCTACAATTCTATTTAAAAGCATTTGATCCTTTTATATTGAAACCTGTTCTTGTTTTTATATTTGCAAACTGCCCCAAATTGCTCATATTATGATTCTAATTTCATTTTAGATGCCTCTCAAATCCAACCCCAAAGCTACTTCCAAAGCTTAAAGGCCTCTAAAGGCATGAACAATCCTCCCAAAGCTAAAAATTCAATAATATCCCCAAGAAGCAGCCTGATAAAGCTAAAGCACCTGCCAAGACACCCACATTGTCCCCTCAACCTGAGGAAAACAGTCTTATCCCACCCCACTCTCCCTTTTCTACTCCCCATCTGATCCCCAGGAGAAGCTCTTCAATTTTAACCACTACTCTGATCTCTCTTCAGAGCCTGAGGAAGAGTAGGAGCTAGAAACTGAGCCGGATGCCCCAACTGATGATCAAATTGAGCTGTGAGATATCCACATTTTCCATAATATTTGCAATCAAAGTACATCTTTAAATTTTCTATCACTTTACTGAGAGGTATCCCATACTATTGAATAAATAATGCACTGGTTTTTTTACAAAGATTACAGTGCCAACTGTAACAAAAATAAGAATTATATCCATAAACACCATTTCAAATGCAATAGCCTTGGCTTCAGAGCAATGTGCACCATCTATGAGCTCACCAGCTTAAAGCTGTGACTGTTAAGCATGACTGCATTGAGCCATTTATCCCTCTTTACCAGATGGTCTGATGTTCCTTTTAAAGTTCACCCCAACATAGGGATCAAATCTTCACTGAGGTAGTCAACAACACTCTTTTAAATATCAATGACTCCCAAATTGGCCCTGTTGGTGATGCTGTAAAGTTTCAGAGGTAATTCACTGATCAGCAGTATGATCTAAGTATTTAATACATCAGTGCTACATCAAATAATCAGTTGATGCCAACTTAAGAGCAGAAAATTTCCTGTCATGAGGTGCACTTCCTCCTCCACAATGATGGTGTTAATAGTAAAGGACAGAAGGATCTGTTTGGTAACTACCCCAGATTTTGCAACCTCTTAAGTTCAAGAGCTGACTTGAAGATGGTTTCTTTTCTACCATCCTGAAGCTGTTCAGCCAGCTTTGGAACATGCATGGGCAGTTTGGCAGTACTGTTCTTCCCCAGGTATTCCATTTCATTCCCAACAAGAAACAGCACACCTATATCTTTCTCTTTCAACCCTTGAGACCAAGCTTGATGAAACCATCTGCCACAGTAGATTCCATAATCCCAGGAATCATCTGTCCCAACCAAAAGACCAATAAATTGGGAAAGCAGTTAACAAAGATGGCTGATTTGACAGATTCAAATCAAACTGCCAACCAGAAATGGGTCACTGCTACTCTGGTTTTTCAGCACAATCCAATTAATCAGAGAAAATTGGCACTGATTAATAGATTTAATCTGTGAGTCACCTGATACAACCTCATTCATCAGAAAATTTATCAAAAATTAATCACACAGGGTTTTTTGCGTGCTTATGAGCTACTATGTGGGATAATGAGACAGAATAGGAGCCATGGATTTAGGTGGTATTGCTGAGTCAATAATTTTAGTACTTATTGAAAATTTCCATTTTTAAGTCTTAAGAGTTGAGTCCTCCCTAAAATACTCACTAAACATAAATTATCTCCTGATTTTAAAGTTTTAAAAAAATGCATCTTATAGTGGGTCTTCTCTACTACATTTCCTACAACTCAATTCTACATCACATTTTAACAGGAAGATGAGGTCCTGCTCTGGGTTCCACATTGTCTATGCCTCCCAATGTTACTCCAATGCCCGCATATCTTGGAGTCTTTTCTAATGAATCCAAAGCTGAGACTGTTACTACTTCCCAATATCCTGAGGACCATTCAGAGGGCTCCCTAATATTGTTGCAGGCTATTTATCTAGGACTACTTTGGTTTGGTTTAATTATTTTATTAAATCCTAGTGTACTCTTTGGGAATTTCACCAAGCATTATTTGAAGCTTTGGTGGTGATTGACATCAACTCTTATGAATTTGAGTGGTTATTCCTCACCATTTGGAGACCTCTTAATATTAACTACCTATTTCTGTCACACCATCCTCACATTAGTAGAGAAGCCCAAGGCAACCATTGGGAGCAGGAAGAAAGCAAAACCAACTCTAAAAAGCATCCTGAGAGTTTGCCTTAACATACTCATCTTCTAGTTAAATATGAGAAGGTTCAATTAAATGATTTCATTTGAAACTTCTAAAGCTCCCCTCAAGGGTGCAATTTTCACTTCTGGAAAGCACTCTGCTGCTATATGAAAAAGTTCTCTGATCTGCCTGAGCTTGTTAATACAGAAGGAAGTAAAGAGGCCAAGGACGCCTTCAATTACTTTGCTGCTCATACCTCTTTCAAAAAGGAGGATACTAATATCTTCTACAATGCCCTCCTCTGTCAATCATATTTCACTTCAAATCAAGAAGCCTTTTCTCCTTTCATTGAGTATTTTGAAGCTAAGTGTATTGATGTATTCTAAGGAGAACACTATATCAGAAAAGGCAGTGACTCAATCACCTGGAACTTTTTCAAGAATTTAAAGGACATCCTGCTCAAGACCACCTCTTCATTTGAAGGGTGTCATAGCCAATTCTCAACTAGTTTCTTGATCAAGAAGCCTTAATTTAACAAAATGATGATGTATCTCAAGACCTAGAAAGCCATCTCTGCCTGCTTTTTCAAGAATAAAATGAAGAATTAGGGTTAACTACCCCCAAAAATCCAAGGTAGTGAAAACATAAAATGAGATCTACAAGGCAGTCCTTTCTTACTATCCTAAGTATAACAAGCTTGAGCATCTTCAGGCCATCTCTGTTACTCTTCCAAACATTGTCTGAGCCCTTTTTAAATAAACTATTATTTATCTAATATCTCTTTTTCTTTCAGTTCTATTGTTTTTTACTCTTATTTAGCATTTGTTACTGTTATTTGTATATTAAAAGGGTCAACACAGTTTAGATGAAAATAGCTGTTTTTGGGTGTATTTTGACTTTGTGCTTTACACAGCTTTGCTGCTAATAAGTGACACCTTAATTTATTGTAAATTAGGAATCTTAATTTTTAGCCCTAGAATATTTTACTATTTTTTGTATGTTTTTAATGTTTTATATGTTTTTTTGGCTTCAAATATAACAGGTGTATGAGTTGTGTTTTTCTTAGTTGCAATGCCAGAAACAAAATGCTTATTTACTATTGCTTTCAAGATGATATAAATCAAGATGATTTTTTTGATATGGCATTTTGAGAGGGTGTGTTACACCAATTAAATATGGAAGGAAGATGATCAGAAAAAAGATCTTACTACAACATATTTCCATCTGAATTTTATCCAACTATAATGGTCTCCATGTGCAGCTTTCTTAGATTTACTTAAACAAAAAATTTAAAATATAAAATAAATTATCCTCTTTTAAAAAATATTTTTAATTACTTTTTTACTTGCTACAGCAGTTTTCTAACCTCCTGGGAATACAAAATCAATTCAATGTAAAGCAAAATCAACTCAGCTTAAAAGGAAATTATAAACCAATAAATTTACATTTAACTACATAGATTTGGATTCCTTTTTTTAAGCTGGAATGATTTTACTTTGGTTGGATTTTTTGTTTGTCTCAAAAGCTCTTATAACCACTGTAGTAAAATTCAACTTTATTTGGCTTTCATTGGTGTGTACATCAGTTTAAAAGCTGTGGAACTAAGAAAAATCAACCCATATTTTAAAAAGCCTATCTCCAAATAGAATCCAGTTGTGTTAGTGCAAAAATAGTTTTTTAATAGGTGATTAGGGTATCAATTGCAAAATGACTCAGCAAAGCAAAAATAAATGAGATGCAATATAGTAATTTTAAAGCTATGGTGCCAACTAAAACACTTTAGATTTAAACAAAATGACCTCAAATTTAAGCAAATTCCAACTATTATTGTAAAATATACACTCTGTTATAGGTTTATTGGTGTTAATTGGCAAAATGAGTCAACACAGCAACAAAGGGCTCACACACAAAGCAAAACTATTCAAAATACAACCTGAAATACATTGATTCACAAACAAAATGGTGTGAGATGACTTTTGGTGTACATATGTTTACTATGTGAAGCGGTGACAAAATACACCCAAGCAAGGTGAGTCAAAACTCAAACCAAAAACAAAACACAATAGCAACTCACTATGTAAACAAAATCACTCACTCAGTGTGTGCAATGGATTGTAATCATGAATGATACCAAAGTATCTAAAATAAGACACAAGATCTGAAACATGAATTTTAAAAATATTGTGTTGGGTGTTTGAATTTGGCAGTAAAATCTAGGAAAATGGGAGGAAATTATTTCAGGTATTCTAAAATGGGTGTTGTAAAACCAAAAACAACTAATTAAGAAATAAAAAAAATCTATAATTAGGATACTGGGTGGGAAAATAATAATAATAATTGAATATCCATAAACAGATAAAAGCAAAAATTAAAATTAGAGAGTAACTTAATTAAGTTTTATTTGATATTTTGTTAAATTTTAAAATGGAAGGAACACAACAACAGAGTATAATGCACCCATTGTGCACCGCGGTTGCAGTTGCCCCTGCGGGTCAAAGAATAGAGTTAGTGCAACAAAAGTGCCTACTCAGGAGGGAGGCAGGAGAGGAGAGTTTCATAGTGATGCTGCACTGAAACAGCTGGTTCAAGGAGCACAAGCTGCTAGGGTGCGGAGCATCAACCCTTAGGTCCCCAAGCTGACCTGGAAGCCCACCAAGGTCACCACCACAAAGAAAGTTAGAAACAAGGAGGTAGAACTTACTTCATATGTGTTTGACATTGTGTACTGGCGAGAGTTGGTCCTGTTAGCCATGCTGGAGAAGGTGAAGCCTGTAATTGATACTAGCTACAAGCCCTATGTCAGTGATGGCAATCAGGAAGAGGACAAGGAGCCTGAGTTCTTCAGAACTAATGAGGGGCAGTTAGTGTTGAAGAAAGTTGCTGCGTTTTACACCAAGGTACCCATGCCCTGTGTTGTGCCCAATGCCAATGAGTCAATCCCCACCGCTAAAACGCCCGCTCAGAAGCGCATCCTGACATTAAACACATCATCCTGCCAGCTAATGCATGAATCAGGCAATTACAAGGCAGCCGCGGCCCTTGTTGGAGTGGATCCCAAGTACACCTCCAAGACCTTCAATAAGTTCATTAACACAGGCCAAGTCTTTGCCGCAGAGAAATCCATGTGTGTTTCTACCATGCTCACCAAGGAGCACAAATGGGCAATCTGCCAGTGGATCACCCGGGACTGCCATTTCAAACTGGCAAATATACAGGCAATGGTCAAGTCCACTTTTGGGGTTGAGGCTTCCATTTTCTTTTACTATCATCTGCTGAAAAAGATGCGCTTTTCCTGGAAAAAGCTTGGGGTATCTCTGTACAATTGGAATAGCCCAACCAACATTGAGACCCAGAAAAACTACGCAGAGGCATACACTGCCCTCAAAGCCAAGGGAACAGTCAAATTTTACTATATTGACAAATTTGCATTTGCCTTGTCTATGCACAATGCATATGGCTATGTCCCCAAAGGCTCAAATGATGAGATGGCTTGGCGTGTTGCAGTCTGCGCCACAGCCTATTCAATGGTGGCTCTCCTTGGTCCAAAGGGGGTTGAGCTGTACCAAATGATATTGGGTTTGCATAAAATCTGTTTTTTCTATCATTTATCCAAAGATTCTAGGAGCATCTGAGCCGCACAAGCCCAGGCTTCACTAATGTTATTGTAATAGATAACATTGGACTCCATAAGGTGGCAGATATTCTTGAGGAATTTCCAATTATTGACACCAGCATTGCAGTTGGCCCTCAATAATTAGCCACATCAAATTTGCGCCTTTTATTTCTCCCTGCCTATTTCCCATTCTTAAACCCAATTAAAGAGGTCTTTGGGTGGCCCAAGTAAGTTGTCAATCAGGGGACACCAACTGGAACCAAGGACCTCTTTGACTTAGTGCAGGCCAGAATCCACACCCTTCCAGACAAGACTTTGACCAAGTTTTATGGCCACACTGATTTGTTTCTCCCTGTGTGCCTTGCCAAACAGCCAATCAACTTAAGGCTTAAAAATTCTGACTATTTTTTATATTCTTTATTTCTTTAAATCTATAGATTATCATTTTATATTTAGATGTTTCCAAGCCCTCAATCCCATACAGAGGCACCATTGATGAAGGTTTCTAATTTATTTTTTAAAACAAACCTTTTATTATGGCATCTGAGGCTATCCCAAACACTTGATACTGGATTACACAGATATATTTATATCACTCTTAATAAATAAATATAAAAATGAAATTTAAAAAAATAAATGTATAATTTACAAATTAGAGGTATATTTTATTAACATATATTATTTTTGCTTTTATGAAAACCTTCCCCAGGATTTATTTTTTAAAATTGTTTACTACAATAAAAATTATAATTTTTTATAAATAAAAGTAATCTAAAATTTAAATATATTTATTGGAAAAGAGAGTTTTTGGGGCGCCTGTAATAGGTTCTTTGGTATGTACCCACCTGGCAATGGAGGTGGCGCACAACCTCCACCACCACACAGTAGATGGTGGATACACCCTGATTGAAGTATTCTTGGTGGCTGGTAAAAGAGAGTACAGTCAGGTGGAAGTGAAGCAGCAGCTTTTCAGGCGGGGCCACAAACCCGTAAATTCCAGCCAGGACCAGGGCATCCTGGATAACATGGTCCACCAATTGTATCCTGGGGGACCTTCTTGCCATCCAGGGAGAGCCTGGCCTTATCAATCCCAAGAAGGACTATGTCTAGGTTCTCTACAGACGCACCCATCCCAAATAAGAAGAGATATACAAGGTAAACTATGAGGTGAAGCCTTTGCTCAGCAAAGGCTTCAGTAAACTTGCAAATTTTGTTGTATACTGTTATGATCTTCTTTTCATGCTTCATCTTTCCAAAGGTCAGCTCCATAGCTGCAGGGACCCCAGTCTTGCCAGCACTCCAGGCCAGCCTGAAGTTGGCAAGGAGTATTTTGGCTTTCTTGATGGCTGTTGCATCTGCAACAGCCAATTTTCCAACTGCTTGTCCAAAATTCTCCAGCAGGTAAGAGAGTGTGTACTTCACTTGGAAGAAGAAGCAAGAAGCTGCATGGGCCTGGCCCATCTCCAGTATGTTCTTGAATGGGAGTGTTGCCAGGACGTCCCAAACAAGCTCAATGGAGTTTACACAGTAAACTCAACTGAGGGATACCAGGTTCAGGCGGACCAGTTGGGCATCCTTGTAAGCAGTAACTCCCACTCAGATGCCTCTTGGCATGTTTTAAGCTCAGCCAATGATTTCTGCAACATCAGAAAGGACTTGTGGATGCAGTTCTTGTGACAGATCCAGGAAATTTATGTTTGCTTCTTCATTATCCCAGTCCAACTCTTTTACAGTTTGACGGGGAATCCTTTATGTAAGATTCAATTAGCTTGGATTCCAGGAAAGCAATATTGGCGTTAAAATCATTGCCATCTGGTTATCACTTTCACATTTTTTGCTTCCCATAGTCTTAGCTGCAGACCATCTCTTTCATTCCATGGTAGTCTTATTTCAGTTAAAAGCAAAAAACACAAAGCATAAAAAGATTGAGGGAAAAGCGACCATTGCCACACATAAGTATCATTTCTTATTAATTATTATCATATTTCCATTATATACCAATTGGGGTACATTTTGCTGAAAACCCCTCTGGTTCCAGAATCACACCTGGATTCCTATCACATGGTTTTATGACACAACAGCGTCATCCAATCCAGATATTTACCAAAAATATCTTCACACTCTTAACCTATAAGAATGTGTCATAATAAATTCCAGAATCACCTGATTCTTTCTGTGGAAATGTATTGCTTTAGCTTGAAGCATTCTGGACTTCCGGTGCCAAAACCCTGTAGAATATATGTATTCCTGATCCAAGCTATCCTTGTTCCAACTGGGAACCAGCTGATCAATCCTGAATGCATAGACACCATTGTCTATATTTAATTATTTTTGCATTTAATAGTCTTTTGCCTTAGACCCCATCAAAACTCTTCAAAACTCAAACCAGGCGCCACTGCGGCGCCCAGGAACTTTTCCAGGCGGTGCCATAGTGCTTTACAAATCAATTAGGGAGTGCAGCAGCCCTTTTAACCTAATTAATTTGCCAAAAAGCGCTTTTAAACCATAATTTGGGGGTTTACTTTTGGCTAACCTTAACCAAACTTCTTGACATAGTCAAGGCAATTAAGCAATTTAATTAAATCTTCATTAATTATATTTTCAGCATATATTAATTAGCCTTCCAAGTTAATTAATCTGTTTGAAGACAACAAGCCTTTTTTTGACACAGTCAAGTCCATTTTGGCCCTATGATTAAATCCCCATTAATCATATTCCAGGGTATATATATTACTTACCCTTCCCAGTTAATCAATCAGTTTAAGACACCTAGTCTCATAATCTGAACTGTTTATCTTATTCAGTATGGCCCTCAATTAGTACAGCCTAATTGATTCCTGGGTATCAATTAACCTCCATGGTTAATTAGACGGTTTGAGACACCTAGTCTCATAAACTGAATTGTTCAGATATTCATTTTGGCCCTCAATTAGTACAGCCTAATTGATTCATGGGTAATCCATTACTACACTGGAAAGTCTCTCCAAGGCAAATCCTTTTGTTTTGAATTTCAACCCATGAAATTCATCACAATTCAACCTCTTTATGAAACCACAGCCCAATGTGACTGTAGTACAGTCACAGTCCTCCAGCTCCTGCAAGACAGGGGAGACAGAAACAGCTGCCTTGCCACATGATTGGCGTAGTTGGCGTAGAACATGGCAGGGACAAAGGGGACCAGGACCTGGCAGATTTTGCTGTTTATTTTCTAAAAAATGGTAAGAATTTTATGAATTTTCATTAATTTTGTTTTTTATTTTTCCTTCTTGTGTTTCCTCTTTGCTGGTGGCTTCAGCAGGCTTAGCCATTCTTGGCGCAAGTAGTTGCGCTGGCAATTCAGTATCCTCTTTCCTGGCACACTTTGCTGGCTTGAGATGTGCATAAATATTGGGGTTGTCAACCCAGATGGACAGTGCAGAAAGATTATATGCCTTAAATTGCAGGCCCTCAACCACTGTCTTCTGAATGTTGAGTAGGCACTCAATTGTCTTCTCAGGGGTGTCTGGTATTTTGGTCATTAGGGCCTTTGTGGACACCTTGTCTATTTTTGTTTCTTTGAGGACAGCAGACTTCACCTTTTCTTTGACCTTGCAGTCAACTTCTTTGATCTCTGCAATTGCAGAGTTAAGGTCTTTGGGCAGTTTCTCCAATTCTCTTATTGATTTTTTTACAAACTTTACATATGTTTTTATAGCTTTCACCCCAATAAAATCTGTATTATTCTGATACTATTGCCTCTTTGTTTATTCCTGTTTTTTCCATTTGCTACATTATTCTATTTTTACCCATTACATATATGCTTTTTGCTCATCTCAATATGTGTTGTTTCTTTGTGTTGGCCTTGTTTCCTTAATTATCATATTTTTTGGCACTTTACACAGCCCCTTGTGAAAATATTAACAACAATTTGGCAATAACTAAATTTGAATTAGAAAATTATAGGTTAATTGTGTTTAGATGAAGTTTGTTACTGATCCAAATTCAAAACATCAATGATAAACTTTAAGACAATCAGGAGCCAAGTGATAAAGTGATTGTTGTGACATAAAGGGTCTTAATAATTCTTTTGTGCATGTGTGCTAATTAATATGATTGGCTGGGTGGATTGCCATTATGCGCCATTGCTGCTACGGCAAGTTGTTTGTGGACTAGTGCTAACACAGAAGCTGATTGGGCACTAGTCCACCAGCAACTTGTCACAACGTCAATGACACTCAATGGAAAAGCATCCAGCCAATCATATTAATTAGCACACATGCATAAAAGAATTATTAAGACCCTTTATGTCACAACAATCACTTTATCACTTGGCTCCTGATTGTCTTAAAGTTTATCATTGATGTTTTGAATTTGGATCAGTAACAAACTTCATCTAAACACAATTAACCTATAATTTTCTAATTCAAATTTAGTTATTGCCAAATTGTTGTTAATATTTTCACAAGGGGCTGTTTTTGGGTACTAAGAATAACTGTGTTTTTGATCTAGATACATGGCATAGTAAATATATGCTTTTATAGAAATAAACTAAATATAAAGAATAAAAAATATATAAACAAAGATAAAAAGAACAATTGAAATTCAGAAATAAGATAATGTTGCAACATCTTCAATTACTCCCTCTCAGGGAATTAACGCCCCAAGTATATCACCAAATGAGTCAATGAATGATTCAGCAACCAACCACTAGGTTGGTGGCACTATTATCAATTTGCCATCTATTACAGGGATCACACAATCCAGATCCTAAATAGAACACAACTTGAATAAGCCTGGTGACTTGAGAGGAACAATTGCTTGGATAAACCCAATGACCTCTATGACGTACATGTATGGTATGTGGTTTCCCATGACACTATATAATACCCTATATTCATATCCAATAAAGTATCATTCTCTTCTTAAATTTCCCCTTTATTTTGTTTATTATACTTCCCAGAAGTATATACACAACAATAATGTAAATAGAAAATGTTTGGTGACAGGGAAGAGAGATGCCTAATAGGCGGAATAGTGTAGGAAGAAAGGCGTAGAGCCAGTACTGGCCTGGGGGTCTGTGATTGGGTGGGTGGGGCTAGCAGGTAGTGGGTGGTAGTGGCAGGGTGGAGTCAAGAGGATTGACTGTGATTGCCGCCATTTACCACTCATTGTACTCCTCATTAGTCATTCCCATGATTGGCTGGTAGGTGGCTGTGGCACAGGGTGGGAAGCGCTTGTCCTTCCGTGATTGGTTACCCATATTCACATGGAAGACAATTTGGGCAAAAAATTCTGCCACCATCTGACAACCAAAGAGAGACTTGTGGTCAAGGACCCCAAGATAACAATCATTAAAAGCCCGAGGGCAACTCTCTGTACTGTATATCCAATGTTGAAGAACATGACATCAGCCAGATTGATGTCTGTGTGGCCAGCAGGGTAGATGTAGGCCTGATAAATGTGTCCTTAGATGGCCTCAAGGGCGGTGAAGCTACCCTCCATCTGGTGGCTCAAGAAAACCTGGTGCTTGGAATTTGAGCCATCCCAGGAGTCAAGTAATCCACCAATGATGTGGCTGTACTTGTAGCCATTAGTGAAATCTGGGTTTGTCTAATAGTAGACAAAACCCTTGGCTGAAACAGCCAGAAACACAGCAATGAATGTCCCCTTCTTGATCTTTTTTCTCCTTTTTTTGGGTGGCAGCTCTTCCTTGGGCGCCAAAATCATCAAAAGCTATTGATAGATTATAATAGGAGACAAACATGAAGTCATCTGACAAAATTGTCAGACATTGGACCAGGGTAGATTTGATGGTGGGATCATATGAGAAATCCTCAGCACTATACCATTGGTTACCGGCCAAATTGTTAAGAATCTGTATTGAAGCCACCTTTTCATGAATCCAGAGCTGCACCATGCTCTCAGACACCCAAATGACATGATGTGAAATTTGTTTCTGGACCTGGGTCAAGGGAAGCTTGATGTCTCGCTGGAGGAGGTCAAGCATGATTGGGTAGGCTTCTGTGATTTGGGACTCAGGGGCCTTCTTGGGCTTCTTGGCTGTCCCAATCAGATTCCCTTTGTTCATTAGGTTGTTGAACTCCCGCATTATGATGGCTCAGGTAAATTTCAATTGGTCAGCAATCTGATCCCAGGACAGACCCTTCAGATTTAGTACCACAATTTCCTGGAGAATTTGGGTGGTGATGATTTGTTGCTTGGGGCACTAGGCTGGGGGAGCTGAAGCCTGATTGGCTGTAGGGGGGCAGGTTGGCTGGTGGCAGGAAGTTGTTCCAAATCAAGGTTGCCATCCTGATTGGTTGGTTGGTGGGCAACTTGTGCGGAAGTGGTTACAGGAGCATGGACAGAGCTAGACACTAGATGACTATTAAACAAGTCAAAGCCATAGGGGTTGGGGTCAGGTACATGTTGGCTTCCTTATTATCTGCCTCAAAGGTTTGGGTGTAAACAGGTGCCTCCACGCCCTGAGCCTCTCCTCCATTGAAGCTGGCCTGGATACTGCTGGCTTGGCTGCTGGCGCTGTTAAAAATGTTGCTGTTGTTGAAAACCATTGTAAAAAACCTAGGATAAAATCACTAAAAGTAGAAATTTTAAAATTTAATGATTTATTTTTATTGTAATCTCAAGTCCATATTTGAAAGGTTCTATAAAACCTTTTAATACAAATCTGGAGCATGGAAAATGGATAAAATGCCTCTGTTCCTAAGTTAGATAGCTGTTGATTGGCTGTGAAACTGTTCCTTTTCTATTTTAGGCTGCTCATACTACACATCATGTGTGACTTAATTTTGTTTCATGTTTGAAAAATCTAACTTCTAGATTGCTCTATTTTGTTTCATTTTAACTCTTCTGTTGACGCCTTATCTGAATTCTGATAGGATTATAATTTATTCCAGAACACTATCAATCCATTTCACTTGATGTGACAGGTCATTTTGTTTGTAGTTTGAACTACTTTGTTTGATGTTTGATATTATTTCTTATTATGTGTTATAGATATTCTATTCATTGTTTGACATTTCACTGGTTCACCAAAAATACTTAAATCATTTCATTCCTGAATATCACCTGGCTTGGGGTTCACTTAAATCTGATTTCATTTCATTTAAATCTGAGGTATGTTTGCTTGGCGCCATAGCTTATAAAACTACTCTACCAAAATTAGACAATTCTCTAATTTTCATTCTTTTTGCACTTTAATGAAATGTGGTCTGACAAAAGTGACATTATTTAACTTAAATAGCAACCAAGATTTTGCCTTGTTGAAATTCATCAATAAATACTATATATTTTAATATATTATAACAATATGGGCAAAGAGTAGCAGCACCACTGCCGTCATAATAGTGCATATTTATCTGGAATAGCACTCTTTCTTGATCTAGCCACCTTTACACTGATTTGAAATTGTAATTATACAATGCTTTACATCATGACTTTATGTTCAAAATCATTCTTTTATTTTTACTTTTGGGTGATTTCAATTAGTGCAAGTATATGATTCTTGGAAGTATAAAAAGAGAAATGGGGGAACTGAGAAGATAATGATACTCTATTTGATATGGTGATATGATGTTATGTAGTATCATGTAAAGCCAAGTACTGTCCATGTATGTTTTGACAGTCATGGGGCTTGTCCAGGTAGTGCTCCTCCTAGGATTCAAAATGTTTGATCCCTATACAACCTGATGATTTGACAGAAGTGTCACAGATTATTTGATAGTTCGGTCGATTCCCGGGGAAACTATTTCTCGAGAGCGAGTAATTGTAGATCTTGCAACATTGACTAAAGAATTTGGATACATCTTGTGGTAGTATAGGCTAGTAGTGACTTTGCTACCTGGGTATGTCTGGAAAGAGTCGAGTTGGGTCAAAGGTGATTAGGGTATCATTTTTTCTTATTTATTTCAAAAACTTTATTGCTGAATTCAGACAGCTTTAAATCTTAATTGGCTGGGCATTTGTGTGATGAGATATCAATTTAGAAAGTTTAAATATGCAACGGATTTGTGATGTGCCCAGGTTAATTCTCTATCAAGTTGAATGAGGGAGATGCCTAATTTTGATGGACGGATCTCTGGCTCTTGGGGGAGTCAATGTTAGCTTTAGGGTGGATATGGAGCAGCCAAATATCAGTGGGGCTTTGGAAGGGTGGGCTGCTGAGAGAGTGAAACCACTAGCAAGCATCTCGTCAAAGTGGGTGGTGCGGATCTGTTCCACCAGCTCCTCAGGAATTACACTCTCGATACAAGCGAGACGAGGGTTTGCGCGGCGAACTGCTGGCTGAGAAGATAGAAGCATGTTGATCTTGTCCATGGATATGGCTTCAGATCTTTATTTATAGTCTACTGGACATTGGTTAATTAATAATTTAGTATAAATAAGTATTGGGAATATAAATTGAAATTGCGGCAGGACGATGATTCATTATTTATTTCTGGAATTAGGCAATTTGATTGATTAAAATATTTATTAATAGATCAACCGATGTGCCGTACTTTGGTAAGGGGTTTACGCTAGCCATACATGAATAGATTTATTATAGATAAGAGTCTGTCAACATACAACTGCATTGTTCGGAATTTTCTAAATCTATTTTCTGCTATCTACCACAACAAAACTTGTCTCAATTAAACTCAACGCACGAATAAAATCAAGCTTATATAAATTTAACTTGATTTTAAATTTAATCAATCATTGGAATATTTAATAATTTAAATACTTTCTTCACACTCGATTGAAGGAAAAGGCCCTCGAATTGTTTGCGCTCCACAAAATATTAGCCAATCACAAATCCAGACATGCCTTGGGCGAGCTCACCTTGCAAAGCAAATAGTCTCTAGCTAAAAGGAGGTTTGCCCGTGGATGGAAGCAGTACCAACCCCTGACAATTGTTGAAAGGATACTTCCAGACAGCAAGGTCAACATCAAAATACCATAAACACTCCTCGACAACACCCAAAATGTACGCAGACCTATCTAAAGGAACCTAGCGCAACCTCCTTGAGGCCATGCTATGATGGTGCTAAACAGTGTTTCGCCTTCAATTAAATTTTAATTTTCTGATTTCTTAAAACTACCCCACCAAAACAAAGGGCCAATTTCAAGCCAAAAACCTTAAAGAGCAAAGATATTATTTCCCATAATTACTCATTCACTCACCGCATTTCTGACATTTCTAAGGTTTGAGTTTTCATATAATTTCAATTAAAACTAAAGCTATGGAAAAGAGCATTTCAAGCTAAAGCAAGCATTTCAAATCCCTACCCCACAATACCAAAATATTTTCAATAATTTAACAAAAAAAAGAAATAATATAGTGTAAAAGTAGCGAATAGGGTATTAATAGATAATTATGGGATGCATGTCGTTAGTCTGTGGTCAAAATCTTAAGCAATTACACGTATCCCTTAAAAACCCAAGTCGTTAATTATTAAATTCATTTTAACAAATTAAGGTGGAAGGTTTCAACCAAAATCTTATTTGATGAATAAAAAGGGCCATATTTTTTGATGAAAAGTATCCCAATATTTTTTCACCTTTTTTCTTTTCGACTTTTATAAAGTAAAATACTTTTACATCAAATTACAGTTTTGAATTAGAAATCTAATAACGTTATATTTAAGAAGCTAATATACACTAAATTATTTATCCTAGAATGAAATTCATTCTCAAATAAAATAACAGTGCATTATTTTAGGCTTATAAACTATAAAAAATCTTATTAAAAACTGAAAACCATAAAGAATTGAAAGAATGTATAAAATCGTACCAGACCTAATCAACCGAATGGTCAGACCGCTGTAGAAATATAAAAACATTGCAAAAAATAATTTATCTTTAAAGGGGTAAATTAAAGCATTACTATTGCTTATCATCTCCATCTGGGATAGATTTAGATATGTTAATAGGTTTGTGAAATAATTAAATATGAAATATACACACATACTTTGTTTATATTTTTAAGTTGGGATATACATCTGAAAGAAATCATAGGCTGCAGTAGATTTACAACCTGTTGAGATGAACAAAAATTGCTCAGTTCAGAAAAAATGGGTTCAGTCACCCAACAAATTTCAACCGGAACCAGATGAAGGTCAATTTACGCAAAATCAAAGTTCCATTTATCTAGGTACAGATTACAAAAATAGTCAATCACACAAAAAAATTTAAGTTGAATACTAAATCCCAAAAATGATACAAACAGTGAAAAAATTTGGTTCAATCACAAAGTCATATTTTTAAACATAAAGCAACTCATTTTTTGACAATCTTGATTATTTATGGGACTCAAAAAAGAAATAGTGGCTTTCAAGAGCAAATCCACCAAAATTTATTCAGGAAGCTACAGCATTATTTTCAATATATATGCTTCTAAATTTGCCTATTTGTGTTTAAGAAAATTTCTCAAATAGGAGCAAACACTTAAATAAAATTAATAACCTAGAAATACCTTGCTTTTCTGTTCTTAATAGAGTTTATTTGCCTTTTTGAAAATGGTTTATACTAGTGACAAGAACTTTGATACTGTTGAGGAGCAATATCAGTTGCAAATTCAAGCCCAAGCTACTGAAGAAGGAGATTAACTGCCTTGGCCCCGTATAAACCAACTAAACTTAAGCTGTGAGGAGGCTGAGTTGTATGTTTCACAGGTCATAACACTGGCTGCATTTTTTGATAATCTATATGAGATACCCCAAGACCAGGACCAGCCTGAGCCTATGCGACATGCAGAAGCCTGGGCAACTGTGGCCCCCTTCATCTTAATTCAACCATTATACAGCAGTTTGGGCCAATCATATCAAGCCTTACCTAATATGGGTACCAGTATTGCAAGTGTGCTCCACAAGTAACAATTGAACCAATGAAATTGTTGAGGAAATACTGGGCCTCAATCAAAGAGGCATGGCCTTTAAAGAAATTGTCACCCACATAAAATTCCACAAGGCAGTAGTCTGTAAGGTCTTGCTCATAATGGCTCAAGGTTGTAAACTAAGGCGTGCAAAGTATTTGGGTTAAGATTTGAGAGGTAAAAAAGGTAGGCAAAGTATGTAACATAACTTTATAGGACCCAGAAATTTTTTTATTGAGTTGCAAAAGGTGTAATGAAAATTAAGACCCCCAAACAAAGAAAATTAAATAAAGTATTTAGCAGCAATCTATTAGTTACTAAAGAAATATTGATATTAGGTTATTCCCCATTGGCAAATTGATACATATAATTATCAAAAGATTCTTTAACTGAAAACAAGGGATAAAATAAGCCTAGTGCTTGTTGCTTAACAGCTTCCATTTCAAACTAAAAAGGTGTTAAATTTAACTAATCCTAAAAGTATAAAAAGTAAAATTCTTAAATTTGTAAGTTTAAAAGTTAAAGATTTGGTAAAAAATACAAGGCAAGAAATCACTTATTATTTTGGCTTAAACCCTACTATTCACAAGCTCTTTATTTATAGGCAAGTTTTTCCAGTAGAGATAAATGATAGGTAAGAGAGGAAAAGCAAAGGACAGGAGTAACTGAAAAAAGTGGGTAAGAACCTGGAAGAGAAGGGGAAACAGATGCCCAGTTTTAACTGCAAAATCAGCAACCTTAGCTGGAGAAGAGCAGGTAATTATGCAAGACAAATGCAAAAAGGTAATGAAAGTTGAGGGAATCTGATAACTAACAGTAGAAAATATAAAGCTATTGAATAGCAAACAAACAAGTAAGACAGAGCTGTTGAAGTGCAGATTTATATCTCCAAAGGTAAGTAGCTTTAAAATACTTAAATATTAACTTTCTACTTTAAAACTTTCTTATTTAAAAATAAAGAACAATTAAGTAAGAACAATAAATAAATAAAATATAATCAAGAGCTAAAATCCTGCCCTTCAGGCAGGGCATAGCATAGTCAGACAAGAATTTCAGGCCTCTTAGAGAGAGGCACACAAACATTATCACAAAGCCAAAGAAGCAGCTAGATTAACAGCTCAAGGTTGTCTATACCAAATTCTTGACCTCCCTAACAGGACCCATACCTCTGAATGACTGAGGTCAGTCGTCTACTGGGCTCCAAATCATTTTCATTATCTCCTGCATTACACAGCTTTATTCATGGAATTGTTGTTTGTTTTCTGGTTATAGCTAATTTCAGGACAACAAATTAAGCAATGGAAATAATTTGACCCACAACCCAGAAATTAGTTTCACAATTAAATGATACTTATCTAGCATAACAGACAATGCCATTTTGTATCTTATTATAAATTGGCATTACATTTTAAAAACTAAGGGACTTTGTGGAAAACAAACACCCTAAGGGTAAAAAGAAGTAGAAGCAGGGCACAGTCATTGGTTTATTCCTAGAAGCTGCTAAAAAAGGAATAATGCTCTAAAAAAGCTTGTCCAATTACACCAATGGGTACATGTACAAAAGATTTCTCTTGGACCTGCTCAAAATCTGAAGCTCCACTGATCTAAAATATCATGTATTCTTGAGCCATCAAATGGAGTGCAGCAAAGAGGCATTGAAGAAGATTTGAGCATGCAAGCACAATGTGACTGTATTCCCTGCCAGGCATGCTGATGTACACTTGGGGATGTGTTGTTCTACAACTTTGCAGACAAGATCCAAGAGACTAACCCTAAGATTTTTAACAAGGTGCTTATTGTTGCCCACATCACAGTGAACTATTCATATGCCAGAAATAGACAATATCTTAACCAAGCTGGCCCTTCACATTCACAAAGGCAGTAAGTCATTTAATGACACCTAGCTGCCCTCTTGTTAGTCCCTGTTATATTGGCTAATTACAGTGATTTCTTAGGAGTAGTACAATGTCATTGTAAGGCCTTGCCCAATATGAGACAATGTTATATATAAAGGCTTAGAGAGCTACAGGGTCCAAATTTAAGAGGTATAGAAATTTCAGTAAGGGGTTAAATGATATCTTTAGAGATATGCTAAGATCTTGTAATTTGTAAAAAGTGTTAATAAAGTTTGTAATAGTCCTAAAATGACTAGGTACAATAATGTGTTAACCAAATTTCTAGCTGTTACAAGGGGAATCTTGGTATCTTAAAACTCACCATGGGAATAGAATGTCAAGAATTTATACAAATTATCCTTAATATTAAAGAGATCACATAGTAAAGCAGCAGTTTGCTGATTCATCATCTCCATAGTAAACAATTGAACTAAGAGAGTGTTTTAACTGTGCTTTTTTAGCAGAGTTACAAGGGGGAAAATATTTGGAAACTAGATATTTATCTTTATTGAGAGGTAGTGATTATATAGCCATAGTGAATTAATGGATAGTAGGAACAAGATTGTTGATCAGTGGTTGGATGAAAGAAGAAGGTGGCTTGATCCTGGTAATGAGTCAAGCGCCAAAACAAGGTATCCACCATAGGGGATCAGCATTTGTCCATGTTGTTGGATTTGGTAATTTGAGTTGACTTCCTGGTTTAGCTATGGGTCACTGGGAAGTCAGATTGTGGGTCACAAACCCCTTGGTTGGATTTTGCTGGAGGGTTGAGCCTGTGGTTTTGACAAGAGCAAGCCACATTAATTTATAATATAAAATCTTGTAATTCTTAATAATTTGTAACCATTAAGTAGTAAGTGTATAAGATAAAGTAAAGTTGGAGTTTAAATTTATAAAGTAAATTGGATGAAAATTAACTTGGAAAAAAGAAAGATTTAAATTAAAAGATTTTTAAACTTAAAAAACAAAATTTAAAAATATATGATTTTCTTAGGAAAGGGAACTTAGAGTTTTGGCTTAAGCAAACTCTTCTGTACTTTACTTTATTTATAGTATTGTTGAGCAACTTGGGATATTGCTGGTATGTTCAAAGATACAGATAGATGTTAGCCTTGCCAATGTACTCTACCTAATCCTATGCAGGAGCACTACAGACTAAAATATAATATAACTTTGACAATAATTACGTTTATTGGAACTGGAGTACAATCTAGCCAGCGGCTGCAATCTATCCAGGTGTAACTGAGAACTTGTTCTTAACCTTTCAGACGTCTGTATCAATATATACTGCAACAACCCTTGTTTTTGTCCTTTCAGACAGTTCTCAGTGGCTACCTTTGCAATAGGTTCATCTTGGCTGGCTATGCCTATCCTGATTTGCTGTCATTGGCATGTGTACTGCTACTGGCCTTAAAAGGTGTGCATGGCACTTTAGCTACAGCCCACGCTCTTCTTGAGCTAGCCTACTGTCATTTATTGATTGGCTGTATCTTACACACCTATTATTGTGCTGGAAACTACGCTGTATTTAGTTGACGCTTATAAATGGTCCTTAATCTGTATTCTAACATTGGAAGGTAGAATTCTGGTATTCCATTTGTAGAGCTATAATCAGTGGTTCTTTTCTGGCTGGAAATCCTTCTACTTATTAATGCAACAGGTCAAATTAGGGATTATACACCGTATAATAGCAGACTTGATTCAATATTGACTTGTGGATTATCCGCCATGGAATGCTGACCCAAACCAATAAGGAACCCAATTTAACGCCATGAAATGCTGATCCAAACTTGGTATTTCTTAGCCATATGTGCATCACTTGCTTGAAATACTCATATATGTCCATCAGGTTAGGTGGGACTGAGTTGATACAACGTCCAGAAGGATGGAATGAGCTATAAACAATTGATGATTACATGCCGTATAATCAGTGATAATTTTATTAGGCTGACAGTTATATGGCGTATAATGTTTATATCAGTTATAATAAACTAATAATTATATGGCGTATAATCACTACACATTGGAATGATAATCAGTGATAATACGGCGTATAATCACTGTATCTATCATAATAAACTAACAATTACACAGTGTATAACTGCCATATCCATTATAATATATTGGTGATTATACAGCATATAATTACTACGCTTAATAGAATATTAGCCTAGTGATAATATGGCGTGTAACTGATAATGATCTGCGTCAATGATTAGCCTGATTATTTGTGGTCAATCAGCCTAATATCACAAGTATATTGATTGGGCATACACAAGTTTGTTGCAGAACTGCAACAGGGAAAATAAGGTTAGGGTGGTTTGATTGATGATGCAATGTTGCTATTGCAACATACACAGTTTGACACTTTTTAAAACAAAGCTGAAGCTTTGTGTAATTAAAAGTAAAGAAGGATTTACTACTGATTTTGAAAGAAAAAAATAACAAACCAGGTAATAAACAAAAAATACATTAACTTTAAAATATTTTAACTTATTTTTAGGTTAATTAAAAGAAATCAAATTATTAAAACTAATAAAATTCAAATCATGGCATTGTCCTAGTTAGATCTGAGTTCAGAAAAAAGCACATATATAAGCTTTGAGAAAGTCAGGACAGTTGAAGGATTGCTGGCAGGTTTCAAAGAACTTTCCTCTACTGGAAATCCTTTTCAAAGAACTTGAAAGCTAAGCTTCCTGTAACTCTTGCAATGGGAGAAAATAGCTTTGAATTGATATTCAGGAGAACCATCTATCATTTATGGAGGTAGGTGTTGTTCTTGCTGATGATCAGGTCTAGGACCAACCTGAGTTTTGAGAATAGAGACGTGTAACGCATTATAAATATACTATCTCATAGGTAGCTTAAGTCTCTAAGCAACAAGCCCAATATTTTTAGTAACCTCAAAAAGACCAATAAAGCATAGAACTAGCTTTTGGGAAGGTTGTTTGATAGTAAATTTCTTATTATATAATAATTAAAAGAACCTATTAGAATATCAGGTGTTGACAAATAATGGCAATCATAAAATTTCTTACAATTAAGGACTGCTTTAGAAAGGTTGCCCTTAAGATGGGTCTGTACTTATTGGAGAGTGAGCAAGAAAAAATTGGCAAGAGGTGATTTGGAAGGCTCTGTAAGCATATAAAAAAATTCAGGAGTATAGCCAAGGTTTGCCATAAAAGGAGCTTTGTCAATAGAAGAGTGAAGAGTACTGTTGTAAGAGTACTGATACAAGGGAAGTTGTGGCCCAATCATCTTGTTGTTTGTTAGAAAAACAGTGTAAATACTGTTCTAAGGTCTGGCTGGTACATTTGGTCTGTTCATCAGACTGAGAATGGAAGAAAGTACTGAAATAAAATAAATACCAAGTTTTAATCAGTTTTTTACAAAAGAGTGAAAGGAATTATGAGCCTCTTTTGGATACAACATCTTGAGGTGTACTGTGGTGCACAAAAATGTGGGAGACAAGGAGGGGGTGGTCTGTTCATGTCAGGATTGAAAATTCTCTTACCCTTGAAACCCGGGCTAAAGGACAGAATTCAAACCCTGAACCTAAATCCCCACAGGCCACCAGGCCTGGGGACTGAGGGGCTGCCTGCCTGTGTTTTCCTGGGGTCAAACTCCTGCAAGCTGAGGACAAGAATGATAGAACAAATGGTTAAACAAGCCAAACCAAGGAAGTCATCACTCCAAATGGAGGAGTGATCAAGGCACCTAATGGAGACAACAAAATTCCTACCATTAGTTTCATGAGCTTGAAGTTTACACTAGTGGCCAATCAAGAGCCATCCCCAGAAGAAGGCACAGACTTACAGCCTGACCCCATGACCACAACTCTAGAGCAAGATAATTAAGTAGCTGATTTGAGAATTTTGATCAATGAAAGAACTCCTGGCCTGGGTGCCATTTTGCTGCCTTTGAACCTGAGCACCCAGATCCCCCCAGGCCCACCCTTCCCAATGCCCTGACAAACCCCCCATGGAAAATATTAAGTTTAGAAGTGGGGTGCTATATAGACCAAATGACCCCACACTCTAAACTTATTGCAATTTTTGAATAAAGGTTATGCCATTTTGACTCACACAGCTATTACATTATTTTGTGTTTGCTATTTACCATTTCAGTTCAAGATCTCCTGGCCCTCTTGGCCCACTGCCCACAGTTTTCTGTCCTCCTGATGTACCCTTTGAAACCGTCCATTTTACCGACTACCCTCTGAAATCTGAGTACAAGGACTACACCCTGGAAAAGATACTCAAACTCAATCCTTTGGCCCACATACAGTCCTCAGTTAAATACAACTGCTAAGGCCCCTGGATATTCTCAACTACCTGCCTGCCTGCCTACAAGCTCTACATGGAACCGCCTGCAGCCCCCAAGCAAATGCCCACCTCCTTACCCAACCTTCCCACTGATAACTCTGGTAAGCTGTTTAGGATTGTGTAAATCACCCTCAAAGGAGTGATTGCCACTATAATATTGGTTTCTGGCCTGTGTTCCTGGGTGGGGAAGTCCTTCTCCTACCTTTCTAAGTTAGCTTCTCTCTTGTGGTGGGCATTGCCTGCAAAAGCCCAACCTGAGTTACCCCTGAAAAGATGGGCTGGCTACCCAAGACTGGATCCCTGACAGTTCAGCAGTGATGTCTGAGGTGCATGGAGCAAAAAAATGCTTGGTTAGAAAAATAATCTACTACTACAAGTATGGAGTCATAATCATTTAAAAGAGGTAGCTGGACATTGTAATCTAATAAGACAGACTGCCATGAACCTTCAGTAACAGGAAGAGGACAAAGCAAACCTATAGGTTTCTGGCTGAAATGCTTACTACAGTTACAAAATAAGCATATTGAAACATAATTCTTGTCATACTTGGAAATATTAGGCCAGTAGCAGGATTCAAAAAGCTTTTCAAGTGTCTTCTTATAACCTGAACGCCAAGCAGATAAGGAATCATGAAAGGAAATTATCATGGACTGTTGTAAAGGGAGGATGGGAACATAAAAAGCCTTCTGATAAAATAAAAGACCACTGTGAAGTGAGTAAAGAGGTTCAGAATTGGCAACACTATTGTCAAGTGTACTAATAAGGACAAAATTATCAGGATCCTTAGACTGGGCATCTCTAATCTCCTGCTTTACATCAAGGACAATGATGCTGATTAAATTCAAAGAGAGGAAGGAGCTGTTTGAAATTAACAGCCCTAGTATTGAGGGTCTCATATTCACTGTTCTCTTCAATGTAAGATGGATGATACTCAGAGAATTAGAAAGTGTGTTGAGAACGCCCTTCTTGTAGGCTATCTTGAAGTGGAAGTCAGAAAGCTCAAGTACCCATTTGGCATGGCGTTGGGAGATGCAGCAACTTTTGGAAAAGTAGAGAAGGTTCTTGTGGTCTGTGCTAATAAGAAAAGGTTATTTAGTACTCTCTAGGTAACAGCGCCAGTGCTTGAGGCTTTTAATTATATCTAAAAGCTCCTTATCATGGAATGGGTATTTTTTCTTGGCAGGTAGATGTTTTTGAGAGAAATAGACAATAGTATTTATGGTCATATCCCCCCAAGTTGGAGGAGTACACCACCAACAGCGTAATCACTGGTGTCAGTTTTGACCACAAAAGGCTTGAAGGCATAAGGCATCAAGAGGACAGTAGAAGAGAGGAATAATGCCTTAGTAGCATCAAAGGCTTGTTAGACATAATTGTCCCAATCAAACAGAATAGAAGTGTAAGTCAACTTTTTAAGTGAAAAGAAAAGTGTGGAGAAATCTTTGAAAAACTTACGACAGTAGTTTGCCAAGCCAAGAGAGACACAGAGCCAGTTTTGGGTGGTAGGCACATGCCAATCTTGTATAGATGATACCTTAGATGAAAATACAAAAAATCCTTCCTTTGTCATGACATAACCCAAAAAGTCTACCTCTTTACAAAAGAAGGTACACTTGGAAGATTTGGCAAACAAGTTATACTGAAAAAGACATTTTAGAGCCTGTTTAACATGATAAATTTGGTGATGTAAGAAAGAAGAGTATTTGAGTATGTTGTATAAATAAAAAGCAACAAATTCATTAAGGAGAGGGAGCAGTGCCTCATTCATGAGACCCTGAAAGGTAGAGGGTACATTAAAAATGCTAAAAGGCATGAAATTGTACTTGTCAACCCAAAAGGGGTACAGAATGCAGTCTTTTGTTTGTAACCTTTTTTAATGTGTACTTGGTTGAAGGCACTGAAAAGGTCTATTTTTTAAAGACGTTAATGATGGACAGACAATCAGTCAAGGCCTCATCAGAAGAGATGGGACGGCAATACTTGATTGTAAATTCATTTAGAGCATGATAGTCAACACTAGGGCCCTTGATACTGTCACTCTTGCCTGCAAAGAAGATGGGGGAGGAACAAAAAGAGGTAGAGCGGAAAATATATCCTTTTTCTAGTTCCTTGTTGATATAATCTTTGAGGATATTTTTGTCTTATTTGGAGAGGGGGATTATGTGTCCCCAGGGAGAACTGGTTACAAGCTTGAGATTGATCTGGATGTTGTATTGGCGGTGTGAAGATAGTAGATTACAACCCTCCTCACTGAAACAGTCATTGTACTCAGAATATCATAATTGGAGTGAATTAGCATTTATTCCAGTAATCTTGTCAAGAATGAGAGTGGACATGGCGCAGAGAAGAATGGTCAAACAAATCTGGTGAGACGTAGGGGATTGGTAAAGATATGTTGTTGCAGATAAAGCAAAGTCTATTGTTGTTGTGATCAAGGTTGACAAAATACTCTTTCCACCAAGGAAACCCAATAACCAAAGAATAAGAAATCTTGGTAGCATTACAAGGAAGTTTTAAAGGGGAACATTCTAGGTCAATAGTAATGTGTTCTTGGAGGAAAGAGGATTCTTCAATGATCTGGTTTCCTATTTATACTTTCTGAGATCCTTTGATTAAAATACCCAGAAGCTCAGCTAAGGAATTTTCAATAAATTTTGCATCAGTACCTGTATTAAGGAGAGCAAAAACATGGCTCTTACCTCTTGGACTATAAACAATGATCATCAAGGTACATAGTGATGAATGATCCTTGACAGAGAGATTGTTGAGACTGGTAGCCTTGTTGTCAGTCTTCAAAACTTGAATAACTGGCCGGTGGGTGCTAGGATAACTTGAAAGAGAGTGGTCACTGGAGCCACAATAGAAAAAAGATTTAGGGTGTGCCTACTTAGAGCCTCTTCTCCAGTAAGTTAGAAACCTTCTCCAGGGCGCAGTTCTGTGCCAGTACAAGGGGAAAGATTACTGTTGTTGGGGTTAGAGGAAGAAACAAAGCCATAAGAACAGAAGAGCATGGATTAGAGGGGTTTGGTGAAGAACAAGCAGGAAGTGTTTCACTACAGGTAGCATGTTTCCTGTTACACTTTGAAACCTCCTTGATCATAGGCTTAAGTTTATCAGGTAGTCATAGTGAGAAAGGAAGTTCTGCAATTTGGGGATTAAACCTAATCTATAGCAGTCACAAGCATCTACATTTAAAGCTTGTAATCTGGATTGTATAGTACAGAAGGGATAATTGTATTTGCCCAGAGTGAAGGATCCTTAAGTGAGCCCAGAGAAGCAGGCAGCTAGGGTTATGGAGTTTATTCTTCTTTGCCAGAAAAGGCAAATAAGGGCAAGACAAATTGAATGTATTTATGAAACAATGAGGGTTCACAGACACTGTTGGCACTAAACCAGTCACAGTAGTGACCTGAGAGTTTTTCAGCCAAAAAAAACTTTTGGGCATTGGAGTCATAGTCTTTTGGAAACACAGCAAAGTGTGCCTAAGCAATGCCAAAGTATTAAAGGTAATGTTGGGAGGAGAAGAAGTATGGACCAAATTTGAAAGGATATTTAGCATGATTGTCTGTTGGATCTGAGAGTTGGGTTGATAAGGAGACTCTTTCTTGCCCAAAATCTTCTTAAAAAGATAACCTCCTACAAGAAGTAAAAATAAAAAGACAGAACAATAAAAGTTAAGATAATTGCTGAAATAAACCACTTTAGTAGAGGAAAATGATCCTCATTATAACTAACAGTTTTTGGGGCCAAAATATATAAGGATTTGATCAATATGGAATAAGATTGTAAATAAAGGCGTAAAGAGATACATTATTCAAATTTAAAAGGTATAAGAAGATAGGTACAGTTTGGAATAAATTCTTAAGAGAAACTACCAAGAGTTTATAACTTGTAAAGTGTGAGGATAAGGTCTGTAAAAACCCCAAAGTTATAAGGTATGATAAGATATTTACTGAATTCCTAGTAGCTACAAGCGGATGTCAATGTTGGGATATTCACCATGTGAATAATGTATCATAAATCTATATAAATTGGCTTTAAAGTTAAAGAGATTTGAAAGCAAAGCTTCAGTGTGCTGATTTACCATCTCCATGGTAACTAAAGTTTACTCTGAATTGATAAAAGTATACTTATTTATTTTTAAAAGAAGCTAAAGTTATTCTAATGATAAAAAAATGTGTTAATTTTAAAAGGAAATTAAAGTAAATTTGGTTAATTTATGAGTAATGGTTAAAGAAATTTTAAACTGCAAAGTTCAGAGTTGAGAAATTCTAAAAATGAATTTTAAAGATTTAAGTTTTTAGAAAGAATAAAAATAAGTTCAAAGCTTAAAAGTTTAAATAAATTTTGGAGATTTAAGTTTAGAAAAAGCACGAAAGTAAATATGAAGTTAAACTTTAAGTGAATTTTGAAAAAATTAAGTTTAGAAAAAGAGGAAAAGCAAGTTTGAAGTTAAATTTTAAATTTTAAAATTTAAATATTTAAAGGATTTAAGGTTAGGGAAATAAAAAAGCTGAGTTTTGAAAGTAAATTTTAAGTTAAATTTAAAAAAGCTTAAAACTTAAAAGGTTATTATCTTAAGCAAAGAAAAAACTTAGAATTTCGGTTTAAGCCTACTCTTCTTTGCTGCTTTATTTTATATAGTTTTCTTTCAAGTAGGCTGCAAATTGCAACAAATGAGTTAAGGAATATAGAAGAATATGGAAAGGTTTGATCAGCTTCTAACCAAAACAGAGCTTATGTACTATTTGAAAACTGCTCAGAGTAATAAAAGCAGTTCTGCATAGCTCTGACATGTAACAGGATTTGCTTTTGATAATCAGAGCAAAATCAAGCAAAAACACAAAATTAATAAGTTTACCTAAAATAGTAACTAAAAATTTAATTTAACTTCCCTAAGAAAATTTTCCAACAGAAAAATATTTGGTGCAATACGCCATCTCAAAAACACCATCTCAAATTTTTTTCAAGATGGCATTGGGATTTACATCAGAAAAATAAAAAATAATAAAAATTATTAAATAGTTATTTTTTACATATTGGTTTCTAATACAGCATCTCAAAAAACTGCATCACAAAAACACTAACTCAAATTGAAATAAAAGAGTGTTATCCAAATAAGATTTTTTGAGTATAAAAACACTTAATAAATACCCTAAAATACGCCATCACAAAAAACTACATCACAAAAATGCTATCTCAAATCAAAAGAAAAAGCCTGTTATCAAGATAAGGTTACTGAAACTCCGCAAATTCAACTGCAAAACTACCCAGCTTTAAGCGCCGCTGCACCGCCTTGCAAACACCTTTTATGCTGCAGCAGCGCCTTACTTTTATATTTAGTGCTGTGGTGGCGCAAGATTTAAATTCCCAAACAACAAACTCTGCTAATCAGTAATATTTCTATAAGCACTAAATTTAGAAGATAACTACAATAATTAAAAACTTAATATGATAAAAAATAAGAGCTAAAAAATAATAAAACAATAAAAAAGAGGATAAGCAACAGCAAGTTTATTGCAAGAAAAGAAAAAGGCAGGCTCATTGGGATTGATCCCTTGTGTTGGGGGAATCTCTACACTGATGAGAGGAAGACATAGCATGAGGTGAGGCCTGACGGTTGGCAGGGTGGGAATGCTTGGCAGGGCGCTGGATAGTGATCACTGGGCACTCATAGGTGGGGATCATATAGCAGTTGTTGTCCAGGCGCTGGCGCATGTGAGCCAGGATCATCAGCATTTGGGCCCAGGCCAACTGGGAGTTGCGCGACATAGAAGATTAATTGCACAGGGGAAGATGGATCTGAATAACTGGCAGCAAACAGCCCCAGCCACCACAAGTGGAAAATGCAGCATCTATGGTGAAGCAGTCCATCAACGCATCTTTCATGAAGGAATAGGATAGGGGTAGGGGGACGCGGAGCTGGTAATCCAGGGAGCAGTAATGCTCCAAGCAAAGGCCAGCGTACCTGGGCTGGCCAGGCTGGCAACTCTCAGGAGGATACCACATAAAGTGACAAGTTCTAGCAGCCAAAGGAAGGTAAAAAGAAGCATTGTCAGTACCAACTGCATGAAGAAATCCCTTGAACGTGGCAGAGAAGCAACGGTTGGTATTGGCTTGGATGAGCAAGTCCAAGGTTTGATGGAAGGAGGGATCAGAAGCAAGCTCAAGAGCCCAACCCCAAGCTAATTTGTCAATATACTCATTGCAGATGGCAATAGTATGAGTATGTTGGGCAGAAATCTCACTGGGGGCTAAGGTAGCTGACTGCAGCCCTAGATGCACCTCAGCAGCCAAACAGGAGGCATTGTATTGGCTGTGGTATAAATCCCCTGCCCAAATTGGGGACATTGCATCCTTATTGGAATGTAGTGCCTGTACAAAGCTGTACATTGTCTCCTCATGGTGGAAGATCCCAAACTTGCTAAGAAGGTCAGGGTAGTCCACAACCACATTGTTGGAGTTGCGGCAGGCGCAGAGCATGGTAGATGGGGTAGGGGGAGGTGCACCAGTCAAGAGAAGGAGTTGAGGAAAGGAGTGCTGAGCATCAGAAGGGTTGCCACTGGGAGCTGGACTGCTGATAGAAAGAGGCTCCTCAAACATGGAGTCCTCATCATGGAAATCTTCAGCTCTGGAGTTTGGTGCAGTACTGCGCTCAGAGCCACCCATGGTGGTTGTGCAGTCCTGTTTGCAAAACTGAGAGTCACTGGCCCAAAGTCAATTCAAGAAACTAATACAAACTGAGCGCGGCATTTTTTGAAAAGTGTGCCACTCTGCTTTGTTCATTGAAGCCATCATTTTGTTGTAGGCTTGGCGCATATTGTTGTTGCTGTTGCTGCTGGAGTTGTGATTCATCTGATGAAGAAAAAAAGTAGTGTTTGGTCAAGTGGGGGGGATATGTTAGAAATTTTGACCAAGCAATGATGCCAATTATGACAAAGCCCACAGATTAGGATTACAGCAGCCAACACCATAAATTAGCAGTATAAAATCAATGATGCCAATCAGGACAGAGCTCACAGAAAAGAATTACTTCAACCTCATTGCCATAAATTTATAATATATATATATTCAATTGGCAGTAGATTTGGATCATTACTGCAGAATACCCAATGACATGCGCTGCCGCGCTGTCTCTATCATACATAAAGCGCCACCCAAAAAAAAGCCCCAGGTGCCGCAGCGCCACCTTGCAAATATTTTGGATGCCAAAGCGCCACCTTACTTTTTTATCATCAAGCGCTGCCGCGGCACAATTTTTGAATCCCAAAAATGTTAATCTAATTATTAATTATATTTCTAAGCACTAGTCTCAATAGGATAATCAAAAAAAGATATTTTGGATCAGTAGTGGATTAATAATTGTAATGACAAAATCCAAGCCTTTTACTTTTTAATTAGGAATGAAGTATGGTATTAATTTAAGACTTCATATAATAAATCAGCCTAAATTAGAGCCACTTTTATAGTACAACCCCCTATAATACAGCCATTAAAAAACACATTTAATATGCTAGCCTTATTCCTTATCATAGCATGAACTTTGCTATTTGGGTTTCAACAACACAATGTGTTACTAGTGATTTTATTTAGTAATGAGGGTATTTCCATTGTGAAAAATGCGCCCATTACAAAATCTACTAAGCTTCTAAGCGTCCAATAAGAGTGGCACCCACCAATGTGGCACTAAGAATTAACCTGTTTTAACATATGGTGTCATAGAACACTATAATGAGCACGCCATCAAAAAAACACTGTTTCCACTTTTAAAAAGTACAATTCAGCGCCAAATCTCACTTAACTAAAAAATGTAAGAAACCATCTGAAACTTTGCACATATATATATTGATCTTCTCTAAACAACTGGGTACTTTTTAGCCCCAGTTGTATAAGCTAGTTTTGAAAACATTCAAGTTTTACTCTTTGGCCCAGTTGAGGTAGCTCCACTGTAGATTTCTTAATACAAAATAAAAAATGGCTGAAATCTAGATATTTTTGAGCTACGGCATCTCAATTACGTCATCTTGAAAACGCCATTTCACTTGCAAGTTTTCAGTCAAAAATCACAGTTTTGCATACTTGCGCTACTAATAAAAATTTAATGTTCACATAATAAAAAATAAAAATATTAAATGGTATATAATTTGAGAGTTTCTCTACAATTTTATGTAAAATATTGACTACTTTTATATTCAAAACATTCTCATTTTCTCTTTAAAAATTGTCCCCAAATTTGATTTTTTCTATGCAAATTCACTCTTAGATGAAACCCAAGCCTACCACCAACACTACCCCCAAGACTCCCAAGAGCACAGCCACTCCCACTCAGGCAAGAAAGACCAAGGCTATCCTCTCCAATCAGCCTCCTAAGGAAAAAAACGCCTGCCAAGACCCCCATGCCTTCCCCCAAGCCTGAGGCTGATAGCCTCACCCCTCCCCACTCTCACTTTATCTACTCCCCCTCTGATCCCCAGGAGAAGCACATTCACTTCAATGATGAAGATAAGAATGAAAAAGTCTCTGAAAAACAACTCTGGTGATCATAGTTCCACAGCCTCAGAGGAGGAGCCCATCCTAGAGTGGGACTTACATGCAGTTGCCAATATCTGCAACATCAGTGGGCAATTTAAAGTTCCGGCTGCTTTCCCCAATTCTTTTCACATTATGAACAAGAAGGGGGGTTCTGGATTTGTCAAGGACAGCTTTCTTTTCACATGCAATGATCAGAAAAAATATGGCGCACCATCACTACAGGTGTGATAGTCCAGGTTGCCCCATGCAATTAACTAGAATTGGGTTTACCCAAGTCAAGGAGCTCACCATTGAGCATGACTATTTGGGCTCTGATATGATCCTCTACTATCTTATGTGCTGGTAAATTTGCCAAGCCATTCCTCTCAACAAGGACTTGACTTCAACTGAGCTGGTAAAACATGCTCTCCTTTACCTGAATGAGGATCAGAGAGAGGAGGTTAGAGAAAAGACCAGACTCCAACGGTATGTGACTGATCAACAGTCAATTGATGCCAATATTGGCGTCAGCGCTAGGAGCATTGATGAGTTTGTACTTTTGTAAGTCCAAAAGACTACCATACTTGGCAAGCTCTTTCTGCTACACAATGATGAGCAAGGTTCACCAAACCGTATTTTGTGCTTTTTAACACAAGAGGATCTTGTACGCCTTTTAAAGTGTGATACCTGGTTTGCCAATGGGACTCTTGTCTCTTATCCAAAGCTATTTTATCAGCTTTGGGCCATCCATAGTCAGGTCAATGAACACATAATCCTCTTTGTCTTCTTCTTTCTCCCTAATAAAAGGAAAGAGACTTACATTCACGCCTTGGATATACTCAAGCAAAAACCAGATGCCATCTTGCCCACGCTTGAAGAAAAGCCAACTGAGAAAAGGGGCCACAAGAAGAAGAAGGTCTTCCCAGAGGTAACACAGGAGCAACAGGCCATAACCAGAAATGCGCCATAGTCCCTTCCCTACCATACCATGTTAATGGTTGACTTTGAGGCTGCACAAGCCAACACCTTTATCAAGGTATTTAGAAGAAGGCCCCAAGGCTGTTTTTTTTACTACTGCCAGGCTCTGCGCAAGAACCTGATGAAAAACCCAGCTCTCAATAAGCTGGTATTTAAAGATGGCACAAAGGAGGCCCAGAAGATCTTCAATTGCTTTGCTGCTCTGGCCATGGTCAGAAAGGAAGAGGTCAACCTTTTTTACGACAAGCTTCTCAACAACAATTATATTATTGAGAACCAAGAAGCATTTGCTTCTTTCATACAGTACTTTGAGCACCAGTGGGTGGGTGTATTCCAGGAACATTGTTGCATCTTCAAGGGAAGCAACTCAATTAATTGGAACTGCTATAAGCAGGTCAAATAAGGCGTAACTAAGACCACCTCATCACTTGAAGGTTGACATAATCAATTTTCTGGCCTGGTTGAGGTAAAAAAGCCTATGTTCAATGTAATTGTCAACAAGCTGAAAATTCAGCATGCTCATGAAGATCAGCTATACTCCCAGGCTGTCAAAGGCAAAGCTGTTGTATCCAAGCATGCTGGCCAGCAAGTCAAGTTTGCAAATGTCACCAAGGAGGTTTTGGCCTATTACACCATAAAGGGCCACCTTACACATCTCAAAGGATTGTCACAGCCCTTTGATCTAATGTATAATCACTTTTTCTAACAATAAACTTCTTTCTTTCAAACATTTGATTTTAACTACTTTTTTAGTATATACATGTTTAATATAGAGTTAAAATTTAATACAAAAAATATCACTGTTTTAGGATGTGTCAAAGTTTGGAGCTTTGAACACTATAGTTGATATTAGCTGACCTCACATTTTTATTGCAGATTTTGAAACCTTGGATGATTTTGAGTCTATTCATATGTTTTTTATAGTTTTAAAAATTATTTTGGGCTTTTATTAATATTTTAAGTTATCTGGCGTGGCTTAGCCAGAAATATGGGATAGGGTTCAAGATGGCGTCTTTCTAGATAGCGTATTTCATCAAATATTTTTGAATTAAATTAATAAATCAAGACCAAAGCACAAAAACTAGAAGCAAATGAAACCTCCGCCAGGGAAGGTGATACCAGCTACCAGGTCATCTCCAAGGATATCACTCTGTAACAGAAGGGTCATAAAACTCTTCTACTTGGACCAGCTAATGGAAGCCCATCCTGTGCCAGTGCCATTTGCCCCCCCCCACAAAAAAAGATAAATTCAGGTCACTTGCTGCCCAAATCCCTGTTTTCTGACCCTTGGATTTCTAATTATTAGAATCAAAGTCTTGCAAGAGAGTACTATATGAGCCCCCAGGTCCTTCACCAAGTTTTATTACCATTCTAAAATATAAACATGTTATGAACTATATGTTCTTCTTATTTTTTCCATATTTTATCTTAGCATTCTAATTACTGTTTTCTCTGGCCCATCAGCCCCTCTACCCGCAGTTTATATCCACTAGGGGTTTCTTGAGGCCCTGTGCATTTTACAGAGTACCCTTTGAAGCCTAAATTTAAGCATTACGCCTCTGAAAAATACTGTTACCTAATCTCCTGGCCCACACTAAAGAGATAACCTGCTTCAACACAATGGCATTTGGCACATAATATACCCTTGTCTCTTTAAGAATAGATATAAATTTTATCCTGTCTATTAACTCAATATAAAACCTCCTCCCACATCAAAACAATGCACATATCTGCCTCTGATCTTCTCACAGAAAACATCAACAAGCTATTTTTAATAGTGTACATTATCTCCTCAGGTGTAATTGTGATTATAATTTCTTGCTGGTCCCTGATCCAGGATAGGACAATCTTTGTCCTATGTTTTCAGGTTAGTACCCATGCTATGATGGGCTTTAAAGTAGTTTTAAAAGCTATGGCAACAAGCAAAAATTATTCATGTTTTAACAAAATGATTTTAGATTTAAACAAAATCCAACTCTCAGGTTAAAATATATACTCTGTTAACAGGGTTTATTGGCGTTAATGGGCAAAATGGGTCAACACAGCAACAAAAGGCTCACATGCAAAGCAAAACCATTCAAAATATAATCCAAAATACATTGATTCACAAAAAAATGGTGTGAGTTGACTTTTGGTGTACATAGGTTTACTATGTGAATTGGTGACAAAATACACCCAAGCAAGGTGTGTCAAAACTCAATCCAAAAATGAAACACAATAGCAACTCACAATGTAAACAAAATCACTCACACAATGTGTACAATGGATTGTAATCATGAATGATACCAAGGTATCTAAAATAAGACACAAGATTTGAAACATAAATTTTAAAAAAAATTGTTGGGTGTTTGAATTTGGCAGTAAAATCTGGGAAAATGGGTGGATTTTTTTAGTATTCTAAAATGGGCGTTGTAAAACCAAAAACAACTAAGAAATAAAAAAATCTATAATTGGGATACTGGGTGGGAAAAAATATTAATTGAATATCCATAAACAGATAAAAGCAAAAATTAAAAATAGGGAGTAACTTAATTAATTTTTATTTATATTTTATTAGATTTTAAAATGGAAGGAACACAACAACAGACTACCATTGCACCCGTTGTGTGCCGCAGTTGTGGTTGCCCCCGTAGGTCAAAGAATAGACTTAGTACAACACAAGTGCCTACTCAGGAGGGAGGCAGGAGAGGAGAGTTCCATAGTGACGCTTCACTGACACAGCCAGTTCAAGGAGCACAAGCTTCTAGGGTGCAGAGCATAAACCCTTGGGTTCCAAAGCTGACCCGGAAGCCAACCAAGGTCACTACTACCAAAATGGTTAGAAACAAGGAGGTAGAACTTACTTCATATGTGTTTGAAGTTGTGTACCGGCAAGAGTCAGTCCCGTCAGCCATGCTGGAGAAGGTGAAGCCTGTACTTGATACTAGCTATGAGCCCTACATCAGTGATGGCAATCAGGAGGATGACAAGGAGCCCCAGTTCTACCAAACCAATGAGGGACAGCTGGTGCTAAAGAAAGTTGCAGCCTTCTACAACAAGGTGCCCATGCCTTGCAAGCCTGTCATCAATCAGGATCCTGGCTAGTCTGAACCCACAAAGCCCGCCCAGAAGCGCATCCCCAGCATCAAACGCATCATACTGCTTAAGCTAATGTGTGAATCTGGTGACTAAAAGGCAGCCGCGGCCATTGTTGGAGTGGATCCCAAGTACGCCAACAAGACCTTCAACAAGTTCCTCAACACGGGTTGAGTCCTTGCTGCGGAGAAATCCTTGCACATGTCAACCATGCTCACCAAGGAGCACAAATGGGCAATCCGCCAGTGGATAACCCAAGATTGCCATCTTGAACTGGAAAATATACAGGCCATGATCAAGTCTGCTTTTGAGATTGAGGCCTCAATTTCCTTCTATTATCATTTGGTCAAGGGAATGCAATTTTCCTGGAAAAAAGTTGGGGTATCCCCATACAATTGGAACAGCCCTGCCAATATCAAGACCTGGAAAAATTACGCTGAGGTGTACACTGCCCTCAAAGCCAAGGGACAGTGAAATGCTATTATATCAACAAATCAGCATTTGCCTCGCCAATGCACAATGAGTATGGGTATGTCCCCAGAGGCTCTAATGACGGGGTGGCTTGGCGTGCTGCAGTCTGCGCCACAGCCTCTTCAATGGTGGCTCTCCTTGGTCCAAAGGGGGTTGAGCTCTACCAAATGATACTAGGCTCCCACAATAACTGGACCTTCCTATCATTTCTCTGATTGGTCTAGGAGCGCCTGAGGCGCACAAGCCCTGGCTTCACTAACGTCATTGTGCTGGACAATGTTGGTCTCCACAAGATGGCTGACATTCTTGGGGAATTCCCAATTATTGACACAAGCATTGCAGTGGGCCCCCAGCAATTGGCCACGGCAAATATGCGCCTTCTCTTCCTCCCTGCCTATTTGCCCTTCCTAAATCCTATTGAGGAAGTCTTTGGGTGGCTCAAGCAAGTTGTCAAGCAAGGAACCCCAACTGGGACTGAGGACCTGTTTGATTTGCTGCAGGCTGTGATCCATACCATCCCAGCTGAGACCGTGGCCAAATTCTATGGCCACGCTGATTCATTCATCCCTGTGTGCCTAGCCAAACAGCCAATCAATTAAAGGCTTAGCGTGCAAACTTTTTTATATTCTCTAATCTATTATTCAACATTTATTAATTATCATTTTATATTCAGATGTTTCCACATCTGCAATCAAATTCAGAAGATCCATCAATAGATGTAAGTAATTTATTTATTTTACTGTATATTATTTTATTATGCCATCTGAGGTAATCCCAAACGCTCAGTATTGGATTACACAAAAATATTTAAATCACTTTGGTCAAATAAATGTAAAAATTAATTTAAAAATTAAACGTAAAATGTACAAGTTAGAATTTATTTTATTAACGTATAATTTATACTTTTATGAAACCCATTTCCACGATATATTTTGCAAATCTTGTTTGCTAAAATATTACTTGAAAAATTAATTATAATAAAAATATTGTATAGTATAAAGATGTTTATTAGAAGAGAGAATTTATTACAAACACCTGTAGTGAGTTTGGCAGTATGTACCCACCCCACAATGGAGGTGGCACACAACCTCCACCGCCACACCATGGACAGTGAATACACCCTGGTTAAAATATTCACAGCGGCTGGTAAAAGGAAGGATGGTGAGGTGGGAATGAAGCAGAGGCTTTTCAGGCAGGGCTGCACACCCGTAGATACCAGCCAGGACCAGAGCGTCCTGGATCACATGATCAACTGAGTTGTATCCAGGAGGGACCTTCTTCCCGTTGAGTGCAAGCTGGGCCTTGTCAATCCCCAGAAGGACCATGTCCAGGTCCTCAACAGACGCGCCCATCCTAAAGAAGAATAAGAACCCCAGGTAAACAACCAGGTGAAGCCTTTGCAGGGCAAAGGCTTCTGTGAACTCACACAGTTTATTATAGACAACGCTTATCTTCTTGTTGTGCTTTGTCTTGGCAAACGTGAGCTCCATAGCTGCTAGGACCCCCGTCTTGTTGGCACTCCAGGACAGCCCAAAGTCTGCCAGGAGGATCTTGGTCTTCTTTACGGCTGTTGCGTCTGCAACAGCCAATTTGCTCACTGCACACCCAAAGTTCTCAAGCAGGTAAGACAGAGTGTGCTCCACTGGGAAGCAGAAGCAAGCAGCTGGGTGAGCCCGGCCCATCTCTGGTACATTCTTGAATGGGAGCATCACCAGGACGTCCCAAACAAGCTCAATTGAGCTTACACAGTAAACTCCACTGAGGGATACCAGGTCCAGGCGGACTAGTTGGGCATCCTTGTAGGCAGTAACTGCCCACTCAGATGCCCCCTTGGCATGCGTCAGCCCGGCTAGCGCGTTCCTTGTCATTGGGAAGGGCCCGTGAATTCTGTCTTCAAGCTCCCAAACAATAGGGGGGACAGATAGAGCTGCTTAGCCACATGAGTGGCATAATTAGCATAAAAGGTGGTCAGGACAAAAGGGATCAGGACCCGGCAGAGTTCACTGTCTACGTTTTCTAAGAAAAAAAGTAAACTTTTTGAAAATTTATTAATTTTATTTTTTAGGTTACCTTCTTGTGTTACTTCTTTGCCGGCGGCTTGGCCATTCTTGGCGCAATCAATTGCGCTGGAAATTTGGTGTCCTTTGCCCTGGCGCGCTTTGCTGGCTTAAGATGTGCATACATCTCCAGGTTATCAACCCAGACTGACGGCACAGAAAGATTGTAGGCCTTGAATTGAAGTCCTTCCATGACGTGCTTCTGGATATTAATTAAGCGCTTGATTTGTTGTTTCTGATGTTTCAGACATTTTGGTCATTAATGTCTTGGATGTCACCCTGTCAAGTTTCTTGCCTTCAAGAACAGCAGACTTCACTTTTGCTTTGACCTTACGGTCAATGTCTTTGATTTTGGCAATCACCAAGTCAAGGTCCTTTAGAAGCTTTTTGAGATCTCTCATTTTATTTTTTACTAACCTTTCTATATGATTTTATAGCTTTTTCCCCAATAAATTCTGTATTATTTTGATACTGTTGCCTCTTTGTTTATTCCTTTTTGTTTTTCCATCTACTTCATTACCCCATCTTTTTACCCATTGTGTTTATGTTTTACGCTCATCTCAATATTTGTGCTGTAAGCTTTGTGTTGGCATTGCTTTTTTGATTACCATATTATTTTTAGCACTTAAACACACCCCTTGTGAAAAAATTAACAACAATTTGGTGATCAGCTAAATTTGAATTAGAAAATTATAGTGTTAACTGATTTTAGATAAAGTTGTTACTGATCCAAAATTAAAATCTTAATGATAAACTTTAAGCCAATCAGAAACCAAGTGATAAAGTGATTGTTGTGACATAAAGGGACATTCAATAATTTTTTGATGCATGTGCACTAATTAATATGATTGGATGGATGTTTTGCCATTGTACGCCATTGCTGCTGTGGCAAGTTGTTGGTGAACTAGTGCTAACCCAGCAGCTGATTGGGCACTAGTCCACCAACAACTTTCCACAGCGGCAATGACACTCAATGGAAAAATATCCAGCCAATCATATTAATTAGCACACATGCATCAAAGAATTATTGAATGGCCCTTTATGTCACAACAATCACTTTATCACTCAGCTCCTGATTGGCTTAAAGTTTATCATTAAGGTTTTGAATTCTGATCAGTAACAACTTTATCTAAAAACAGTTAACACTATAATTTTATAATTCAAATTTAGCTGATCACCAAATTGTTGTTAATTTTTTCACAAGGGGCTATGGTTGGGTGCTAAAAATAACTGTGTTCAGGATCTAGATACATGACATAGTAAATATATGATTTTTTAGAAATAAGCTGAAAATAAAGAATAAAACCAACTATAAACAAAGAGAACACAAACAATTGAAATTCAAAATAAAGATAATATAAATAGAAATTTTCTGGGACCAGAGGTTTATTGAGGCGGGGGAGAGTGATGCCTAGTAGGCAGAATGGCACAGGAAGGAGGACATAGAGGCAGTGCTGGCCTGGGGGGTCTGGGATTGAATGGGTTGGGTTTGCAGGCAGGGGGTGTTGGTGACGGGGGTTGAGGCAGGATGATTGCGCGTGATGGCTGCCATATACCGCTCATTTTACTCCTCATCAGTCATTGGCTAGATGGGCTGGTAGGTGGCTGTGGCACAGGGTGGGAGGCGCTTATCCTTGTGTGATTGGTTGCTCATGTTCACATGGAAAACCATTTGTGTGAACAAGTCAGCCACCATTAGGTGACCAAAGAGAAAATTGTGGTCAAGGACCCCAAGATAGAGGTTGTTGAAAGCCTGAGGGCGGCGCTCCTGTAGTGTATCTTCAATGTTGAAGAAGATGACATTAGACAGATGAACGTCTGTATGGCTGGCGGGGTAGACTGAGGCCTGGTGCCCGCGTCCCTGGATGGCCTCAAGGTGGTGGAGCTTCCCTCCATCTGGTGGCTCAAGAAAACCTGGTATTTGGAATTTGAGCCATCCCAGGGGTTGAGCAATCCACTGAGGATGTGGCTGTATGAGTACCCATCAATGAAATCAGGGTTTGTCCAATAGTAGACAAAACCCTTGGCTGAAACAGCCAGAAATGCACCAATGAAAGTCCCCTTCTTGACCTTCTTCCTTCCTTTTTGAGTGGCAGCTTTTTCTTGCTCACCAAAATTTTCAAATGCAATTGATAACTTGTAGTACAAGACAAACATGATGTCATCTGTTAGACTTGTCAAGCATCTGACCAGGGTTTATTTGATTGCGGTGTCATATGGGGAATCCTCAGCGCCATCCCATTGGTTGCCGGCAAAATTTGTAAGGACCCTAATATAAGCCACCTTTCCGTGCATCCAGAGCTGCACCATGCTCTCAGACACCCAAATGTCATGATGTGAAAATTTTTTTCTGGACCTGGGTCAAGGGAAGCTTGATGTCCTGCTGGAGGAGGTCAAGCATTATTGGGTAGGCCTCAGTTATCTGGGACTCTGTGGCCTTCTTGGCTGTCCCAATCAGATTTCCCTTGTTCATTAGGTTATTGAACTCCTGCATTAATGTGGCTTGGGTAAATTGCAACTGGGCGGCAATCTGGTCCCACAACAGACCCTGTAGGTTTAGTGCCACAATTTCCTGAAGAATTTTGGCAGTGTTTATTCTGCGTTTGGGGCGCTGGGAGGCGAGAGCTGAAGCCTGATTGGCTATAGGGGGCAGGTTGACTGGTGGCAGGAAGTTGTTCTTGATTGAGGTTGCCATCCTGATTGGTTGGTTGACAGGCAGCTTGTGCAGAGGTGGGTGTGAGAGCAAGGGCAGAGCTAGACGCTAAGTGACTCTCAAACAAGTCAAAGCCATATGGGTCGGGGAACAGTAGCTGTGTCAGGAACCCATCCGCTTGGAAACATACCACCCAAAAAGTGTATGGCTGCGGATGGGTTCAACCCAGTGATTAGAGAACCAATTGAAAGGGAGACCATCCCCATATGGAACAATTCTCCAATAAAACAATATTAATCCAAAAGGGGATTAAATCTTCCCAACAGGAAGTAAGCTTCAAGATAACTTAGGAGGAAAACAGAAGCCATGGGATGAAATAAAGAAGGACTGGGCGGACTAGCCCCCACAATCTGTGGTTCCTCTGTGATTGGGGGATTCAGTGACAGTGGGGTGGCAATGTACTGTACGCCTGGTACCACTTGGCGCCACAACTTGTCCAAGTAATTGGGAGGAGGCAAACCAGAATCTGCTCTGGTTCCAAAAGAAAGGCTTGTAGTAAGGGACTGTACAAGGAGCAACCAAACCAACCATTTATACCCAAATGGTCCCCATTGGGATGACTTGGGTAGCATCATGGTGTTTGATTTCAGGATTTGAGAGCAGACAAAAAGAAAAATCAACTAGGTTGGTAAATTGACTTTATTAACTGAACAAGTAAAAATACTGGAAAGATGAAGCCTTATATAGGCTGTCAGTGGAAGTCCAATTTGCATCTTCAAATGGTGGTTGGAATAATGTTGGGGAAAACTTGGCAGGAGAAGCCTGGAAACTGAATTTGCAATTTAAATACTATACTAGTATTATTTTAGAATCCATGACCCATGCTAGGCCTCCCCAAACAGCTAGGAGTCATTTCCCCAGCTGTTGGAGAGGTCCCAGCTTGGGGCACCTTCTGGTGGTTGAGCAACCCACCAGAAAAAGAGGCTCCGTTGTTTTGATTAACCAAAACAACTACAGAGTTTTGTTTTTGCTTAACAAAAACTGCTTTTGCATTATAAGCAAAATCACAAAACCCAATGTTGGGTGTAAGATCTGATTGGTTGCAGGCATCAATTTTGCAAGTCGTCAAATGTAAATCCAACTTCAAATTACTAACTTTGTTTAGAAGGCTATCAGGTGAACAAAAGGACCCAATTTTGATCCCCGTATTGGGACCAGAGAAGGCATCCAGAATTGAATCAAGACTATATAAAGGTAATATAAGGCTGGTATTACCAACTAATAACCCATTTTTAGGTTCTGAGGAAAACTCTAAATTGGGACAAGAGTTCCCAGGACCTGGGAAAGTAAAAATTCCATTTTTGTTGTCAGGAAGGATAGTAAAAGCATTCCTAACAAGCAGGTCAGCTTCCTTGTTACCCGCCTCAAAGGCTTGGGTGTAAACAGGTGCCTTCACGTTCTGAGCCTTGCCTCCATTGCAGCTGGCTTGGCTGCTGGCGCCGTCAAAGATATTGCTTGTAAAAACCATTGTAAAAAAACCTAAGATAAAATCACTAAAAGTAGAAATTTTAATAATTTAATAAATTATTTTTATTGTAATCTCAAGTCCATATTTGGAAGGTTCTCAAAACCATTCCATACAAATCAGGATCCATGAAAAAAATAAAATGCCTCTGTTCCTAAATTGGATAGCTGTTGATTGGCTGTTAAATTAATAGTTTTCTATTTTAGGCTTCTCATACTACACATCTTGTGTGAGTTCATTTTGTTTTATGCTTGTGTAATCTTGCTTCTGGATTGCTCAAATTTTGTTTCATTTTAGTCCTTCTGTTGGTGCCGCATATGAATCCTGCTTGGATTATAATATACTCTGGAATAGCATCCACTCATTTCACTTGTTGTGTCAGTTCATTTTGTTTGTGGTTTGAACTACACTGCTTGATGTTTGATATAATTTTGTATGATGGGTTAGTGAAATTTTATTTTTGGTTTGACAGTTCATTTATTAACCAAAAATATTTAAATTAATTGAATCCTGAATCTCTCGCAACTTGGATTTTGTTTAAATCTGAAGAATTTTTGCTTGTCGCCATAGCTTTTAAAACTACTGTACCACCCCAACCTGTGGCCCACCCTATCCCCAATTCTGACAGACCAGATGCCCATGGATGGTTTCCTGATGTATATCCTTCTAGTGGATTTTTATCTATAATCTAAGAAAAATCATAAGGTTCAAAGACTATTAAACCATTTCAGTGTATGTGTAAAATTAGGATTATATGTTCTGTAGTCTTCAAACTGAAGCTAGATTAAAGAAAGGAACACATTCTATAATGATCCTCTTTTAACTATATACTTAGAGTATTAGCTTTCCATTAAGTATCTTGATTAGAAAACAATGTTTTGTATACTTTCCTTAATTAAGAAATAAGAAAGATATATGATGGTAAGTTTTATAATCTACTAATAATTTCTATTCATGGACTAGTGATTTTATGCTATATAATCTGCCTGAAGGGCTTTGTATTATAAAGAAAAGTTTATATAATAGGATTCATATAGAAGGCTAAAAGTTAGAGAGGGGGATTATGCACTATAAGAGCCCTCAAAAGAGATAATCATTGTAGTGACATGTCTGATTAATGATAGTCATTAAGCCTAATCTCTTATAGGGTTCCTGGCTCCAGAGCAGCATATTGCTAGATTAATTGAAAAAATGGAATACCTTAGCAGATAGGTTGGTCTGAATTAGGATTTTTCTATCAAATACACTATTGAAAATTAATTAAACACTAATTGTTAACTTTCATTAAACATACATTGAAAATGCCTTTTTTGTTTTATGACTTAGAAATATTATTATAAGTTTATTGTTGTTAGCGGAGGCGAGAAAATCTCTTTAAAAGTGATATACACCTGGCATTTGAGGGAGTCAATGTTAGCTTTAGGGTGGATATAGAGCAGCCAGAGTTCATTGGAGCTTTGGGAAGGTGGGATACTGAAAGAGTGAAGCCACTAGCAAGCATCTCGTCAAAGTGGGTGGTGCGGATCTGTTCCACCAGCTCTTCAGGAATTACACTCTCGATGCAAGCGAGGCGAGGGTTTGCGCGGCGGACTACTGGCCGAGAAGATAAAGGCATGTTGATCTTGTCCATGGATATGGCTTTGGATCTTTATTTATAGCCTTCTGAGCATTGAATTATTTATTTATAGTGTAGTATAAATAAGTATTTATATTTTAAATTGAAAGTGCGGCAGGAAGCCGATGATTCATTATTATTACTGGAATTAGACATATCGATTGATTAAAACATTTATTAATAAATCAACCAATGTACCGCACTTTAGTAAGGAGTTCAAGCTAGCCATACTTGAATAAATTTATAAGAGATAAGAGATTTTCAACCTATCATCGCATAGCTCGGAATTTTCTTCATCCACTTGCTGCTGTAAACAACAACAAAGCTTGCCTCAATTGCACACAACGTACCGAATAGAAAAGCATATACAAAAGTTAATCAATAGTAGAAAATATTAATAAATTAATGTACTTGTCAATGCTCAACTGAAGGATAAGGCCCTCGAATTGTTTACAATCCACAAAAATACAAGCCAAGCCCAAATCCAAACATGTCGTAAAGCGAGAACGTCTGTCAAAGCAAGTACTAGCTAAAAGGAGGCATGACATCTGATGGCGAAAATTACAACCCCTGATCATCGTTGAAAGGACACTTACGGGCGGCAAAGTCAACAACAATATAGCCAACCGCCCAAGTATCCCTAAACTATACCCAAATGTACACATAATCATCTAAACGCAACTAGCCTTAAGCTTTCAGATGTCAACCACGGATGGATTTGAATAATATAGCATCTTAACTTCATTTAATTTTGCTTTTAACTTCAATGCTATCCCACCAAAATAAAGTGCGAATTTCAAGCCAAAAACCTTGAAAAGGTAAACATTTAATCATTTGAATCACTCATTCACATATCTTTTATTTGACCTTACTCTTATTTGAGTTTTCATATCATCTTAAATAAAATTAGAACCACACTAAAAATCATTAAAAGTGTAGCAACTGAATAGGAAGTCCCTTTTACTGTTCTTCCATGAACTTTTGTCTTCCTCAAACCAAATACTGAAATATAACCAGGTGGTTGCCTTATCCAAGGACAGATATAAAATTGAATCTAATATATTAATAAAAAATATTTTATTGGATTTTTAGTTCGGGTTATTTAGCACCAAACAGATTAAAAATATTATTTAAACAGGTCTCCTTAAAATTTCTATTCACCTTTCATTTATTTAAAATAAAATTGCATATTCTAGGTATAAATAAAAAATACATAACTAAATAAGTGGAGTATTACTATTAATTTTAGCAAAGCTAAAATAATACATTAAACCATAATATATGTGTTTCTAAATTCTTTTAAAATATAGAGCTGATAAGTAGCTTTAAAATAAGCTCTTGAATATTGAGATAGGATTAGTATTCACAGTGATATGTTATTTATGGTTTTTTTTGCCATGTACTAAGAGTGAATTTAGATAAATCAAATCAAGCCCTGGTCTTTGATTATGCTACAGGCCCAATTCCAGCACTCATTCTATATCTCAGCATCTAGAGCTGCAAGAGCTAAAATTAAGGTACTATTTTGATCAAAATTATCTGAAACCCTATCTAGATACTTTAAATTTAAATGAAATTATTGTCAGAACTTTCTGTTCTGCTCTCAGACCTGACAATCTGATTACGAGTTGCTTTATTAAGTATAGACAATATTTGGGACATTAGGTTTTATTGATCTGCTTGTATGAGAACAAGTGTTCCTGCAACGTCTGGTATTTCCTTGGCAAGACAACAGCTAGCAATGACAAGGGAGATAACTAACAAGCAGCTTTCTACTCTGGCGGCTTGCTATGTTCTTTAAGTACTGACAATAATCTTCAAACTTGGATTTTTTCTTCTACTGCAAAAGCGTTCTGCAGTAGGATCTTAAAAATTTTCTGCCTTCTATTAGTCCAATGGAAGGGCTTTTATAGAGCTAGCGCTCTCTTGCCAGGATACAATCATCTGGCGCATCTAATTCTTGCTTGGTAATCTTTTCATCCCCAGACCGCCAGCATCAACCCCCAGAGTCAGGCATCCATGCAATGGCATGTGATTCAATGTAGTAGTACCTTGCACAGGGTACTTGTTGTAATATAATCATGCATGATCTATAAGTGTGCCAGTGGTGGCAGCGCCAATACATGACTCTATTTTTTGTGCATGGTAGGTAATTCCTCAGTGGTCTTTCTATCAGAAATTTGCAGTGGCACTGGTGGTTTGCCAGTGCAAATTGATTACTTTCCTTTAGATCCTTGGAGAAACTCATGTTCTTCAACCCGGCGGTTTGCCAGAGTATTCTGGATTAACCCTAGCCAATTGGGAACCAGTCATAATTGGAGATTTATTATATTCCTGGTTGTTATGGCAATGGATGGTCCAAATCTATTTTACTAAGGCTTCTCAGACCAATTAAGCCTGCTAGTAATATATTGGAGGCTTTTTCAATTAATAGCTTGGCAAGCTGCCAAGATTAACAGGTAGAACAACGTCAGTATAAATTTCTGACAATTATTATATTGAGTCTTAGTACAGAAGTTTTAAAAGGTATGGTGACAAGCAAAAATACTTAAGATTTAAACAAAATGAACTCATATTTAAGCAAAAATACCTCATATGTAAACAAAGTTGAAAATAACCCAAATATATTTTAAGAAATATAAATTTGCTTATTTTTTATTTTGTTTACATCTGAGTTATTTGTACTTAAATCTGAGTTCATTTTGTTTAAATCTTAAGTATTTTTGCTTGTCACCATACCTTTTAAAACTACTGTATTGTTACCAGTTTACTTTACAGATATTCTTACTGGGATGAAGCTGTGACATGAAAGTTTAGCTATGACACAATCTGCAGCCACTTGGATCAGGTGATTAATACAAGTAAAATTAATCTGTTGTAAAAAAATCAAAATCACTAAAATGAAATCTTCTAGCCATCTATCTCTGATTTAAACAAACATTTATTTAACTAATTCAGAATATGATCCCCTTAGAATGATACAGCCTACTTTTCTTCAAAAAGCCAAAATTTATCATAGTCTAAATATCCAAACATTTCTTCTGTATAATAAATTAATCCAAATATTTATCATATTCTCAAACAATCTCTTATTCCACTTTGAATTTCAATCCACACATTATGGAGTCATATAATCTATACATATAAGCTTCTTTGATATGTTGCAAAGTTTCTGCCACTAGTTTAAAAATCAAGTAATAAAATATAAAAGCATTAAAGTTGTGTGGCCAATAATCTTATTTTAACATAATTTAGGCCACACTTCACTGTGTTTAACCTGCATTCTTTCAAAAATGCATGTTAGGGATTGTATTTAAAGATGACCCAAAAAGGTTTTTATGGGGCAATCAACTTTAAATTTTCATGATACAGAGAAATCAATCCAATCTAATTCCCTATAACTTGAGCCCACTTAAAGTAACTTTACAGAAAGATATGCAAATAAACAGAAAGACTTTTTTATACATGTAATTAGTCAAGTTGCAGCAGTAGAGTATTAATTAATGGCCCATCTTCAAGGAAATTTTCCAATAAATAATAGAGAAGGGGCTGAATGGCTAAACCTTTCAAATATTTCTTCCTGTATATTCCCAAAGGTTAAATTATTTATCAGGAATTAAATTTATTTCTCAGCATCCAAAATGTGCTCCTCTCAGGTCAATTAGATATCAGTGTCTTAATTCCTTATTTGGATATCTCCTAAAATTCACTGAACCTTCAGGTTGAAACCTTTAACAGAAGTGTGAAAATTAAAGACATCATCAGTTGGTTAAAATCCACAGAAGCCTGCTGCCATATCTGCTAGGTCTCATAACTCATGTGTGTAATCATTACCTTGGAAACAGCGCCCATTTTGACATTAAAAGTGTCAACATAGCCACTGTTGACATTTTTGGAGTTGACACTATAGTAAAGTGATGACCTGGTTTTACTTAATGTCGTTTCCTGGATGTCAACACTTTTTTAATTAACAAAACACTTTACCCTGAACATTTTTAATATAAAAAATATTTTAAAATACTTTATTATACTAAAATGACCCCAGAGAGTTCAAAACTGCAATAAAAAACCATAAGTAAAAAGAATAAGGAGATATAAGCAACTATTTTTCAGTTTACTATGTAAATTACACTATTATAAAATTATTTTTTATTTCCATAAAAATTAAAATTACAATGAAACAAAAATAAAGATATTTAATATATCATAATAACTAGAAAATGTAATAAAATTATATTTTTAATTTATTATACTTTATATAATAATAACTAAAAAAATCTCATACCTTAAAGATAAATTAACAAAATATAAGATATTTCTTACTAAACCAATTAAAACTGTATCTGAAACTTATCATTTATACCTAAAAAGAGTAGTAAACTATAAATAAATAAAAAAACTAAAAGTTTAAAAGTAAAAAATATATAGGCAAAGCAAAGCAAGGTTTATTGTGCTAATTAAAGCCACCAGCAAGAGCAGTGGCAACGTCCTCAAGGTACTTCTTAACCTCTGCCACCTTATACTTTTTCTTTACCACCTTCTGAACGTTCTCCTGGTAGTCCTCCTTGGACTTTTTCTTCTTGGGGACCATCCAGTTGACCAGGTTGTGGAACTTAGAGACAGTCTGGGCCTGCTCCTCCTGTAGCTTAGAGAAGAACTTGTTATATTTGGGGTTTGACCCAAACTTCACCTTCAGGTGCTTATGCCAAACCTCAAGGCTAGAGGTGGTCTTTATCTTCCCCTTGAGGCAGGCGCCTTAACAGTTCCAAGGGGCAGTGGCCCTGCTCTTTTTTTTCCAGGAAGTCACTTTTTTGCCCACCCATTGGCGCTCAAAGTAATCCAAGTAACCTTTGAAGATGGTGGAGTGCTTCTTGATGTAAGAGTCTACCAGGAGGGCCTCAAAGCCAAGCCCAGTATGCTCCAGGTGCACAAAAGCCAAGGCAGCAAACTGATTCAGGGCAAAGTGGCACTTCCCCTTACCATTGTTGAGATACTTCTCAAAGAGGCCCTTCTTGCTCTTGAGATTCTTGATGAGGGCCTGCCTAAAATGAAAGAAGCAGCCCTGAACTTCTACATTGAAGGTGGCATCAAAGGCTCTGAACTGAGCTTGCTCAAAGTCCATGATAATTACCTTCAGTCCAAATGAGCGTGCATGAGCTAGCTGCTCTGCGCTGGTGTGGGCTCATCCTTCTTAGCGGACAAGGGATTGGCCCTTGTGGCGTGGGTGGGAGGGGGGAGCTGGTTGGCGTGAAGGGAGCTCAAAGCATCCAGGACAATATTGAAGGCTCTGGTGTAAACTTCAGTCTTGGCACCAGGAAGGAGAAAGAAGACAAGGGGGATAACCTGGTCATTGAACTTCCCATGCAGGACCCAAAGCTGCTTGAATAGGGAGTGGCAAGAAGCAAATGTGCCATTGCACAGCCAGGTGGTAGCAGTGTTGAGCTGCTCCAGGTTTTGGTTTGTAGTGTAGGCTATAATCCTATCCTCCACTTCCTGCTAATTGTCATGGAGCAGGAACATATCACCATCCTCCGTCTTCTTGAGGGCATCTGTGAGGATAAGGTTCTTGATGTTGGTGGCACTCTTGGCCAGGGGGTTTGAGGCTTGTCACCTATCACTTACAAACTTGATCAACTGATTGTGAGTTGGAACCCTCTTCAAGTTGGTTGGGGAGAGATACTTGCAATCAAGAACAGCCAGCTGGGTTGGGGAAAGATCTTTGGAGGTGGACATCACCTGCACCAGATACCACTTGAGAAGGCGGGCTATGGTGGTGTTGGGCATGATGCAGGTATGCTTGCCCTTGATGGGTTGGACCAGATTCCAGCGCTCAGTGTTGATCTGCACTGGGCAGGAGCGGTACTCACAGGTGTAATGGTGGCTCTTGAAGACCCGGTTGTCATTATTGCAGCTGAAGATATACCCATTGGCCACCATGGCTGTCCCACCCTTTACACTCATGATTGGGAAGTATTTGGGCAAGGAAGGGGGAACCTTGAATTTGCTGTCAACGTTGCAGATATTGTGGGCCAACAGAGGGTCCCAGGGGCCAGAAGGAGCATGTTGAAAGCCAGGGAAGTAATCAGGGTGGGGCTTTGAATCTTCCCCAGATGAGCTTGAAGGGGGGAGTTTGGTGGGGGTGGGGAAGCAGAAGGGGCTTATTGTGGTGCTCCTCATGTGCAGGAGACTTATCCTTGGGTGGGGTCTTTTTGCCTTGCCACCGCTTTTTGGTTGGCTCCTTGTCAGAAGCCAAGTTATAGAAACTGTGCTCTTTAAGAGAGCCATCAAATTTCTCTCCCCCAGTGGAGTGAGCAGGGCTCTTCTCAGGAGAGTGCTCAGGTGAGGGCTTTGGTGAGGGCTTTAGGGATGGTTTGGGGGTGGCCTTCTTTGATGAGACAGGCTTCTTTTTGGTGGGTTTGGTTGGCTTTGAAGGATGCTTGGTTTCTTTGAGCTGTTTGGAAGTGTTTTTGTCCTAAAATAATAAGTAAAATGATTTAAAATAAAGCAATGTATGTAAAAAACAAACAAAACAACTTAAAAAGCATAATATATAAAAATTAAATCTTAGATGGTTTTATTGGCATTTGAAAGTAAAAAAATACTTGTATAGTTTATATTTTATTATAGTTTTAAATAAAGAAATTAAAAGTTAAAATTTTTATGTGAAAGTATTATATTTAAATATAGATTTTATTTTAAAATTAAAAATATGAAAGATCAAAGTCAAAAATACAACATATCAAAAAATGGGAAGTTTTTATTATGTAAAACACAAAGTTTTACATGTGAGAACTGAAAAGTGTCAACATTATGAGTGACAATTAGTAAAAAAGAGGAATTCTCACTGTCAAATACAAAAATTGTAGACATTATTTTTGACAACATTGTCACTGTCAAGATTTTTGGATCTTGAGGAAGAAGAGATATAGTTTTTATTGTTTATATTATGCATGTGTGGATAGATGAATCTGTAAGAAGACAGATGTGCTTCCTATTGGTGTGGATGGGTGTTGAAGCGGGCTGTGTTCCGTTGCTGTTTGATCCAAGTGATGGGGGAAGTCCTGTGGTCCTTTGGAGACGCGACACCATTGATGGTGGTTTGGCAGGAATTCAAAAGTATCAATAAGTTACTCTTACTGTACTTGACACCACTACTATTCAGACTAGTAGTGATGTTGAAGGGTATTAATTGTCTGCCTTCCAAATGATCTTGGAAGGACCCTTTATAGTTGAAAGCTAGCAGCCAAACTGGCGTCTAGCTGCAGACAACTCTTACTAGCTAGCCTATCACCCCAAAGCTACTAGTTTCATCCCCAGAGTTGGATCCCAAACCTGAATGAGGTTTTGAGATGAGGTAATATTCTAGGCTGCTGATTTCTCCTCTTCAGCCTAGATATACCTTAATTTAGTTAAGGCAAACTAAGTTGACATCCATTTTGGCTGACCTTACCTGGCGCTTGGTATAATGTGCAAAATTTGCACAGGCGGCCCTCCGTCTCACTTCTTGGTGAAACAGGATGTTGTAATTCCCCGTTCTTTTCTTTGAGTTGGGTTTGCATCTTAATTTGGAATTTGGAATGCCTAGCATCTAATTATAAAAGCTTCTAGATTGTCCCATGACCTGAGACCTGGAATGTCTCAGGTGTCTTCTGACTTGTAAACTATATCAATCTTGTTATAGTTTCTCTGTATTCCGGAATAGCTGTTTCAGTTTGGCTGTGTCCCGTCCAGTGTCACCCCACAGCTTCAGTGATAGGGATATGGATCAGTCAACCCTAATAGATCAAGATTTTCTGGCAGTCACTATTGACATTTTTTTAAAAATTTACTATGTTTTTTCATAGTACGCTTAATTAAATTTACATGGGCTAGCAAAAATTAACTGTTTTCTGTGTGTTTTTGTTCACATATAAAAATTAAAAAAGAACATATGAAAATAAGTTAAAAAAGTATCAAAGTCTTTAATTCTTTATTAAAAATTATATTTGGATAGTGTTAATATGATATTTTATCATTAAATATATGTGAAGTTGTGAAGAAAGTTGTATTCAGTATTGAAAAGGGTAAAATGTCAACAATGTCACTTACAACATTCTTTATATGAGGTGACATATTAATCTAGGCTTAATTGTGCCACTCTAATTTGCTTAACTCCACCCCGGGGGATGATCACAAGCAAATAAACTACATTTACAAGTGTCAACATTATTTTTAAGAATAAATTCTATAGTAACTTACATAGTAACTCACACTTAAATTATTGGATTGCCGTTAGCCACCAATCCAATTAATATATTAAAGCCTTAATAAGTACCACATATATATTTATAACATGAACTTTTTAACAATCAAATGTATGTGCACTGTCTTTTTAATATAATAATTTGATAAAAAAATATTTTTAAATGTGCACTTAATTTCTTTGCTGTAGATGCGAGAGTTTTGTTATTAAAAATAAGTTATGCTTAAAAAGTGTCAACATTGACACTTTTACGTTGTGAAAACAAATAAAAAAATAAACTAATTTTTATTAGTAAACGTAAAGGAAAAATCTGGTTAAATAAAGTTTTTTATTAAGCTTAATATTAAATTGTGTCGAGATGGCCATAATTTTGTTGTATTTTCTGGGTTTGCACCCCTGAACGCTTTAAAAAAAGAATTAAGCTAGCGTGACTAGCAAAAAACATAGGAGATTTAGAGTTTTGAGCCAACAGTGGCCATGTCAACAAAGTGTTAACATGGGCGCTGTTGCCATTGCCCCAGGACACTTAACAGGTCTGCAAAGACTAATTTACTATACAGTCATGCCAAAAGTAAGGATTCATGGGCCATCTTTAAAGAAGCTGCTAAATTACAATTTACTAGAAAATCCTTGTCTAGTGTGATGAGTACACCCTATCTATGCATCAAAAACAGACAGTGTCATATAGTACCTCATCACTTGGAAACAAGCCTTTATCACATCCTAAAATAATCATCAAATAAAAACAAATGCTTCTCACTCTCATTATCAATGGGTTAAGCCCCACATCAGAAAATAGGTACCCATGGGCAGATGCATCTACATTAACAATTTATACAAAGTAATTTTAATGATAAGCAACCAAGAAACTATTGGGTTATGCAAGAAAACTGGGACCGCTTCCCAGTCTTGTGTAATGCCCAGCAGTACTAAAATTCAATTATGATGCTGCCAACATAAATCCAACAACAAAGGTTTTTTAGGGGCTCCAACGGGCCCAATTAGTCAATCTGGGGAAATCTGGGAGATTGTAGACAAATGGGGCTTTGAAGTCCTACCAAATACCCACTGACAATCACTATTAGACAAAAATCATGCAATTATCATGTACACAAGTTCAAAATACTAGAACACTTCTAAGTAAACTCTAAAAAGCCAATTTTAATAGTAATTCAGATTCAAAATAAAACCTAATGTTTGATTTATGTTTTTTTGCTTATGTGAAGTTACTATTGTCTCCTTGTGAATACAGTGATAGATTGCCTCATAGTCAATCAGTGATTTTCTAACGCTTATTATCTCAATTTATCCCTATATTTTAAATATTTGTGCATGACTGACTTTAGGAATTTTCCCATTGCACAGAAAGCAGATGCTTTTTAGTAAGAATATGACAACATACAGGCTAGCCTTTTAGGGCCCTCTATGAGTGGTTGTAGTCATATCATAACTTTGAGTTTAGATTGGCTCTTCCACAATTTTATTCACAATGAACAGTATACCTCTGATATACACATAAAAATAGTAATTTATGATTCTAAATATATACTAATGAGATAAAAAGCCCTCCATAACACACCATTTGTTTTAATTACTGAGTAATTACCTTGCAGGCTGAAGGAGATAATCAACTTAAAACAATATTTGATTGAGGTTATATGATCAAAAAAAGGTACCACCTCCACAATTACACCCAAAATTGTGCATCATTAGCTCCTTGGCAAGCAAGGATGTGTTTAGACACACCAAGAAACTTCATCAACCCACAAGTTACGTGACATCATTCATCTTCTGAGTTCTTTACTTATACATTTCACTTTTACCATATAATGTCCAAAAATATAATATCCTCTTTTAAAACTATATGGAAATCTGGATAAAGGCTTTTTTATACCCACTCTATATGATATGTGGTATTTTATGTGTCCAGTAAGAATGATCTCTTGTACTTGTTTAAAGTGTACTATGCCCTTAAAAAGGTTAATTTTTTAAAAAATCCATTAATTTTGATTGACCACTTTGGGTGGGATTCATGAAAGTTGTGATTATCTTACTGTTAACAATATATTATTGACCTTTATCATTTGATGTATCATTCTTCAAAAATTTGGCTAGGTTTAACTCCAGTTGGATCACTTTAGCACTCAACTCTTTGTTATCTTCTATCTATTTTTCCATAGCCTCCTCACTTTACTCTTTTAATGATTGTGGGAAATTAAATCTTTTTTCATGGCTACCATCTAACTCTGGAACAGCTCCCCTAAGCCCACCATGAGTTTATAGGTGTTCCATGCAAAAATATGATTCCCTTGAGCTAGCATTCCTTGTTTAGAGAATTGAAAGCAAAAAACTAAATATTCTTGCCTAACCTCTTTCAAGTTCTCCTCTGGATGAGTCTTTGCCACCTCCAGATCTTCCCATGTGTTTTCAAATGTTCTCTGAGTACTTCCTTTTCATAAGGATATATACTACCTCAATAAGACCACAGTTTGGCCTTAATCCAATTAAATAAAGGAACACAAAAATAAATATTAGCTGGGTGGAAAGCAAAAATATTGCAAGAATCAATTTTGTTTTTATATAAGTTCCCATTTTTTACCTTTGAGGGTATACTTTTCTGGAAGCCCCTCATGTTGTGAAGCCCCACCAAGATTTTCACTTGATTATTGATGAACCCTTGATCAATCAATTGTTGAAACTCAATCAATTAAAGAAGTGCTTAGATTGGGGAAGATAACAGTCCATATAGAAAGGAGAAGAATAATAAGAATAAGGTATTGTTTATTGTAGAATATTGTAAATAATATACTATATGGGGAAAGCCACAAGGCCACAAGGGGGTGGCATAGTGGGAAGTTCCATGTAAGGTTTGGAGCCAAGGAATAACTTGTGCAGGGATCAGCAAGTTAAATTGGTAGCACTCCTAATTAGGAAAAAGTGACCACAATTTGCCATTATCATCAGATTGATCCATGTTGTTAGATAAGTCCTGGGGAAACTCATTGAGCGCCCAATGTGTATTGTGAGAAACATTAGCAGGCAGGAGAATAATTTTGGTTGAAACACAATAATAATACTCTTTACCAGGAAGCAACTCTCTTGACTTTTCAAGTCCATTCTTGGTACCATCTTGAATCATCCAATTCTATCAGGGACCCACTGGAAGTGGAACTAATTCCTAATATTGTGGGTAAGGTTCTAGATTCAGTCCTGCTATTACAGATCCAATATGAATTGTAACCATTGCCAAGTGACTGAATTGCCCTAGGAAGGAAAATCTCTCCATCAGAGAGCTAAACCTTCCTAGAAGATAACATCTAACCAAATATACCAACATGTAAAAGGAAAAATTGGGTCTAACCAGGGAAACATCACTTCAGTTGGCAGATGGGTAGTGCAACCATAGTTGAATATTCTTCCCCAATAACCAGAAAGATGCTTGAACCAACCATGAGATAGCAATTCCTCTTGGTGGGACTCATTGGGGGAAGAATTATACCAGTTGCTAGTGCAGGTAGGTCCTTCTAAGGCAAGGACCAGTAGTGGAAGTAAGTTTAGACACCAGAATAGAAAAATTCCTTTTATGGTTCTAAGATGTGTCAAGATAAGTTTAAATACAAGAATATAGCATATAAGAAATAAACTTTTTTGCTAGAAAAATTGAAAACAATGAGCCAAGCTCACTTAAATACCTAATTTTAAATCTGAAAACCATTGAGAGAAGACTTAAGGAAGGAGAGGATAAAAATACAGGGTTTTACTAGTTTGTAACCAAGGAGAGGAAATGAAACCAGAGGTTTCTTAGGTGGCAACAAATTATAATTTGTAGTTGGGACAGAAAGAGGAAACAGAACTATGCTATGGGGATGAGTGGCATAAGCAAGAGGTGTTTTGGGCTGTGTGGAGTTAACAAAGTGATACTAGACAGTTTATGTTCATTGCTTAAGCAGCTGGACAAGTACGTCAACAACCTCAAAAATAGCCAATCAGAAGCAGAGATTATAGTAGTATTCTTTCTAATTTTTTAATGTTGATTATGTCCTGGGCGTATAAGAATGAATCAAATGAGTGTAATTTAGTACTCTAAGTTTGAATTTAGATTTGAAACCATTGTTAATTGATTCCTGAAGGTTCAGGGGTTGATCCCTGTGTAGGGCAAGGAATTTGAGATCAGTATACTGTTGAACATCTTTCTCAATTGTTTGTGCTTCTATTTGGTGATTAAAATACTCAAAATTGTTGATGTAGTCAGTGTTGTAACTGTGCTGCTTTAGCAGAGTTACAAGGGGGAAATATTTGGAAACTAGATCATATTCTTTATTGAGAGATATGTATTATATAGTCACTGTGAATTGTGAATAAAAAAAATGATAGTGTTGATCACACAGTGGGACAGTGAAGGGGGTGGATTGATCCTGGTAATGAGTCAAGCGCCAAAACAAGGTATCCACCATGGGGGCTCAACTTTTGTTCATGTTGTTTTTGGAAATTTGAGTTGGCTTCCTAACTTGGCTGCAGGTGACTGGATAATCAGATTGCAGGTCACAAACACACTTACTCAGAACCTTGCTGGCAGGTTGAGCCTGTTGTTTTGACATCAGGGATTGTAGCCCTGACAAATTCATAACCTGGACATATATACCTTATATATTTAAGTATTATCTCTTAGTTTGCTAAGATATCATAATATTAGTTTTATCATCAAACCTTTCCCATAGCTTCTACAAGGAACCAGTTGATTAATCCTGAAGATATTATTATATCTACTTGAAACATTCAGCTATATACCAGCCACATGATAAACAATATTTCCCCCTTATTTTTGGGCTTGATTAGTTACATTGTAAAACCACTGCCACCTTTGGCTTTGGATCAAACTGTTTTTTTCTGCCGCACCAAAAAAGGCCCAAAAATTGCAGCCCAGCCACTCAATTCTCTAGGCAATTTAGCTCATACAGTTGACAAGAGATTTTCCCTGGCCTACCCTGCAGACCTCCCAGCTCTGTTAGTTCCCTCCTGGGAAGAAACACTAATTGATTTGGACTATTTACTGGCCTGGTGTTGTCCTCTCTTGAAAACAATCAGAAACACCCAAACAAAAAACGCCACACCAATAACCATAAAATCAATTGAATCTGAAATAGATGAGATGCCTTCCAACCAATCAGGTAAGGCCGCGGAAATTACCTTGAAACCCTCCAGTCTCCCTGGTTCTGATCTGAAAAATTTATCCCTCACCCAATCAGATTCAACTCCTGCTGTCATGTAATTCCTTTCCCTGCAACACACTCCCTTTTACATAGCAAAGGGACTTTCAGTCCCCTGCTTGTCTATTGTCAATTCTATTAAAGCTTTGGATTTTGTTGCACCTTTTTTTAGTATCTTTGTTACTGGAAACTCCGTTTCTAGTTCATATCATCTAAGAATTAAAGTGTTAGTCTTTTCCTTTACGCTTTCCTTTGCCTCCCAGTTTCAAACCCAGGAACTCTTCTGGACACTTTAATAAAGGTCCCAGCGTATAGTCATCTCATCTTTTTGATTTTGCTTTTAAAAACTGCTTTCAAACTCAAAATTCTATTTTTAAATTCAATATAATTCTTATTATTATCTTGATTTTTCTTTAAATTTTTAGTTTTTGAACCTGTTTTTGCTTGTTTTTGTGATCCAAGGTCCCCAAGATGACGCCCAAGCTCTCCATACCTACTTTGTTGTTTCTTTTGCCTTCTTGTGGCTGCTCTTGTGGTGCATTTTTTTATTTGCTTGCCAGTTAAAAACTATACCAATCTTCTCCAAATTTTGAGCAGATTGCAACCATGATACCCCCTGTTCTCAAATTTGTTGCATTCTCCTTGGCCCCATTTTTATTGCTCCTTTGGTCAACCTCACCAGACTTGTGGTCAAAATCACTTCTTCTGCTTGGCTTGCAGGGGACAACCTGTCTAGCCTTCTGAATTTCCCTAGTGGTCTCCTCCTTTCCGGAGAGGCTGTGGTGAAAAGTTTGACGTGTGACAACCTATATTTAGATGCTGTTGGTTATACATTGCCCTCCTCTGAGGGAGAGAGAATGCCAATGCCTTCCCTCCCCAGTTAGTAAGAGAGTGATCTGGTCCCCCTCAAGGCTCTTGAGGTGCTCCCTCCTACTCTCTCTTGCGCCCCATGGTTGATCACTGGTCTTGTGTTGATGGGACTGAACTCCTATTTCCCTCAACTGTCCCCAGTGTCCTCCCTCTGGTCCCCCTATAGCGGCCATCCCAGTCCTCCACTGGTTGGCATCCTGGTGGTTTGTTTCACCAGGATGGGAGCCAAACTTAGTTAGTTTAGCCCCCTTTCTCATATACACCTTTTTCTGAAAAAGTCAAGGCACTTTAATCCCTAAAATTAGCCTAATATCAATTGAATTGCTGGTTCTCAATTGAAGATCCTGATTATTTAATTGATTTATCTGATACAGCAAGTCTCCATATCTGGTTTGATCATATTTGCCTTAATTTATCACTAGTATAGCCTAGCGATTCTTGGGGGATTTGGACTAGTCAACGTAAACCAAGTAATTTAATTATAATATAGTAATATTTGGGTATTAAATTGATAATAGGAATTTTTTAACAAAAGGTCAAGATCTTCATTATAGAAGCAAAAAATTGACTTTAATGTCAACACAAAGCTGCTTGATAAACTAGCAGACATGAAGGCCCCTAGCAAGAAATCAACTCACTTCAGGGTATATTTAAATCCAAAACTTGATCAGATTTGGGGAAGGGACAGCAATAAACCTGTTATAGTTTATTTGAGTGCCTTTCTGTGTTTTTGGTATGACAAGGACCCTATCTGTTTTTGCAGTACCAAATCTTAAAGCTTTAAAGAGCTCAGTATAAAGTTAGTCAAATGTGTTTTTAAAATTATTGTGTCCAACCAGAACTCAGAAGAGCATTAAAAAAACCTGTGCACTCTCCCCAAGACCCTTTTTTAAACATTGTCAAGGTAAAAGCCTTTAAAGTTTGAGCTTATTTAAGCAGATCAGGTACTTATTGGTCACACAATCTCTTCAGAAAGAATTAAGCCCAGCCCTCTCAAAATCAGATCCATCACAGATGTCCCCCACATACATCAGCCAAGTGTGCACCTCTTTGGGAATGTTTATGTACAAAAATTTATCCCTAATCTTGGAAAGTTAATAGTAACTCCTAAAATATTACTGGATACCAGGAAGCAGTATATTTTGACATCCATCAGGGAAAAAGCCTTTAAAACGCATTAACAGAGCTTCACTACAGTTACATTCTTATGGTTTATGAGCCATATTGCTCAGTAAAAACTCAGAAAAAGAAAATCAGATAAAGAATCAGGAGATACTTTGGGTGGTGACTGATAATGTGGATTCTTCCTGTAGCCCAGAAGTCCCACAAACTAGCAGTTGTCAAAAGGTTTTGTCAAAATCACAATAGGAAGATGCAAGTTAATGCCCCTTGCATGAATAAGCGGTGAAGCTATGTAAAGGGGGCCAAACTCTCAAAAATAGATCCAAAATCAGGTGCAGAAATGCAGGATTGTCAAACGTTTTTACCTAGATTCACCAACTTTATTGGGCCACTTTTATCTCTGGACAGCTTGCTTTTTATACTATGTAATAAAAATATTCCAGCAAGCTGATGGATTCCGGCAAAAGGTATGACAGTACCACATTTTTCCAACAGATTCTAAATCTAAAGTGGTGAGCTTATCAAATGCAAGCCCTCAAATTATTTAAACTTGTGATTTAACTTAATTGCCATAAAGAATGATGTGTCAAGTGCATGAGCCCTATCAGCTGGAGATAGTGTAAAAGCCTAGAAATAAGTTGGTCATGACAGATGCCTTCTTCAGACTGTAAATAAATCTATTAAAGGTGACAGTGATATAGACCAGCTGACCCCAGCTATACCTACACCCCAAAGCTACCTTTTATGAGAGTGTTAATTTCATACCTACCTTCAAGCTAAAGATAACAAAAGCAAGGTTCTAACATAAACTATAAACAGAAGTTTCTTGAAAGAGATAAGTGAGAATATACCTTATTTTTCCATCACACAGCAGATGGTTATCATTTTACACTGACGTACAAGCTTGGGTATACCTTGACCCTAACCTGTAAGCCTTTTTATAGCCTAAGGTCTGGTGGCCACATTTTTACCAATTCATCCTGGATCTCTCTTAAAGTTTTAGGCTGTCAAAAAATAAACCCATTCATCTAACCTCCAAAGTTAGATCTTCCCATGGGTGCCACCCAAAACTTTGAACTATGGGCTGGCAATGTTTTTAGCCCCCTTAAAAGAAAAGAATCAAAAGAGATACTTTTAATACCATTATATACTTCACCTACTGGGATTCTGCTTGGAAAACTACCAAATACACTACTGACACCATAGTTTAGCGTATTTGAAAGAAATATTGGTAACTTGGCTGCACCAATTAATGTATAAAGAATGGTGATAGGGGTCTCAATACTGGTGTACTGGGCTAAAAACTCTCCCAAACAAGTGTTGATCACCCCCTATCACCCAAAAAGCAGTGGATGCATAAATGGCCAAAGAATTCCTTAGCCTGGCTTATTTCCAAGTTTTCACATGAGCATCCCAACACTGCTGGGATGGAATATCTGCCCATAGTTCTTGTTATCTGGTGGGTCATAATTAGCTGTGGTACTGATTTAAGCCTCAGAGACCTAGTATTTATAACTCTGGACAGCTTTTTGGGGATTCTTTTAGGTGAACTGACCTCAACTATTCCTGATAAACCACTCCTTGCAACCATCTTTTCCCTGAGATAATGGTGTGTTATGGCTCAGAAAACAGGTCAGGAGTGAGTTATAAAGGGCTTCAAACTTCTTAAATCAAACTATGCTATTACATGTCCTGGGTACACACTTGATCAATAACATACAAGGCTGAACCTGCAACCATGTGGGGCTTTCAAAGTAGCCATGATCAGAGATAAACATGCTCATTGATTAGAGGATACCAAGAGCAGCACCAAATAGCTTCATCATAAATTTCTTTTGTATCTGGTACAGCATAAGCTATAGAAAGCTTTATTCTGCATCTACCCAGATGATCTACAGGCCCCTATAGGCATTGAGTATACCAAGGTGAGTCATGGGAAAGGGGGATGTTTCAAACAGAATGTCACTTCAGTTGTCAATGTATCTTGAAATACATGAAGGGAGCTCATAAGAGTACCATATGTCACACCCTTTGGTGGCCCATTGGCCCTATTCTGCGGTTTAAGAACACTACAGTTCCCTAAAAAATAATTCTTTTATTTATCATCTGTTTTATGTCCCTTCATTGAAATTCTTTCCCCCAGCACGCATAATAGCTGTAGTCAGTTTAGCTGAAATAGATTTATGTACAAATAAATATTTTAAAAATACTGTTGTCAAATATATACTTCTTGGAAGTATATAAAACAAAATAAAGGGGGGTAAGAAAGAGAATGGTGCCTTTTTATTGCAAAGAAGAATGCTATACAGTATCACGATAAGCCGCATGTGACCATGTATTTTATGGCAGTCATGGGGCTTTTATGAGTAGGGTTTACTATAGGATTTGAAACGTATGACTCTCATACAGTATGGGGTGTAGCAATAGTGCCACCAAATGCTCGGCAGTCAAGTCAATTCGCAAAGAAATGGTTTCCACGAGGGAGCAATAAAAGATGTTATGAAACTGTTTCAGTATACTAGATATGACCTTTATACTTTTGTTCACGTTATTGGAAGGGCAACGGTATTTATTAGAGAAGACAAAGCGCATTGTATAACTGATCTGGAAATAACTTAGTCATAGGAACTATGCAATAGATCTTCTTGACAAGTTTTTAAACGATGCAAAGCTTGGTCGGGAAGGTAAGACGGAGGCATGATATTTAAAGATGGAAAATGATTAAAGATTCGTATATTTAAGGATGTTGGATTTTCCCCTGGTAATAAATGAATGGGGTTTAACTTGGCCGAGAAAGAAACAATAGCGGTATACAGGGTTGGTATTGGTCAATAATATTTATGCCACTGGCACTTTTTTCAATTTGATAAAGAGAGTTATATCAGAAGGGGATTTTTGAGGGGTTCTAGAGAAGTATGGCTCGAGACCTTAAGAAAACCACAGGCTGGGACTAAAGCCAACAACATTTATCATAAATTAAAAGCAAAACTAATCACTAAGGTTTAAACGCTGATAGAATGGATGGTTGATTGAAGCGTATGTTAGGATTATTTTTAATAGTGGTTAGTACTGGAGGAGCGAGAATCTCTTCAGAAAAGATATACCCCTGGCATTGGAGGGAGTCAAAGTCAGCTTTAATGTTGATATCGAGCATCCAGAATTTGGGGTGGTTGAGGAGTGGGATGCTGAGAGGGTGAAGCCACTAGCAAGCATCTCGTCAAACTGGGTGGTGCGGATCAACCCAACCAGCTCTTCAGGAAGGACACTCTCCACCGTGTGGTGATGGTGGGAGATGGAACGGCGCCCACTGGGATGGCTGGCGTAAAGCGGAGTGTGCAACTTGCTCATTTCTGAATCTTCTTTAGTTGTTACCTTTTATAGTTCATCGCTGAGTTGAAAGCCCTTTCTCCTGACTCGGATAAATGTGTGTAACAGACAGCTCTAGAACCAGGGTTCCTGGAAACCCAGCCCACCCCTGAGATCGCCATATCACTAGAGATTATGTTCAGCTGATATCCTCTCCTGCTTTATTGTAAAGTTCTATTTGCATGTGTAGGATTGCTTGGCGTTGTATAAATCCAACAGGTATCTACCTGATTAGTGCTATACCTATTTGCGAGCATGAAAGGTGGATTGCCGAAAGCGTTGTTCTCCAGGCCCCTGAACAAAAGTAGATGGAGCCCAATTTTAGACAGCAATAAGCAAAACAGGTTTTGATAATTGGTAGGGTAACAGTCTTATTCAAAAATAAATAAAATTTGTTTCAATTATCCTGGCCTCCAATTGGCTACTGTTGCCGTTATCGACTTTTATTATTCGCTAGATGTGATTTGAATTAAGAAACATTTTAGCTGAAATTAGAAGTTTACAAAGTGGAATCAACTTTTTACACTCGCCATTTCACTTCCAACATCCCCAGAAATGATTGGCTGGATCAAAATCTTTTAGAGCATGTATCTAGCAATTTAATCTTCAAACTGTGCATTTTTCATCTCATTTTATTCAGCACTCCTAGCAAGCTGAACCTGATCTCGACATCAATGCCAAGGATGCCATATGCAGATGTAACCCCTGAAGCCTAGATTGGTAATAGCTTGGTTGGATGCCCTAAAATATAGACCAGTTATTTGCAGCAATGTATAAGAATTTACCAAGTTTGGACCAACCTGGGTTCTATCTTGTCAAGCCTTTCCCTTCAAAGACTTCCTAAACATCCAATCTGGACGGTTCGTTGACACCAACAGTTTCTTTACCCTCATTCAGTACAGAGGTTGATACTTACTGGTGAAATAAATAACCTAATTTATAATTATCATTTTATGAATGATCACCATAAACAAACATCTAGGCCGCCCGATTCAATTAACCTGCCAATCTATACGGCCCAGTCCATCCAAAAGAGATCAACGTTCAACATCAACTCTGCCAAGTAGCCCGTCACCGAGGTTTATGGAGTTGATCCACATCACCCTTTCAGCCTCAACCGTTTTCTATGTTTCCAAAAGAGAAGTGGCCATTAAAGGCTACATTATAGCTAAAGATTATAGCCTACAAATACCAATTTCGTCGTAGTGATAAACCAATAAACCTTTTTGAATATCTCACCATACCCAATCACTGCAACTCAAAAATTATAGCTGTCTAAGCCTGCACCCCAAGAGAAATCCCCATGACTTTCTTTAAATAACGGTATCCCTCAAAATGAAGCATTCAAAAGCCCTTGTAGGCATAGAATCATCATGCAATTCTAAAACTCGATATAAAACAAATAGTAAACCATATGGTTATAAACCAGCCATATTATCAAGCCTATTCAATACGCTGACAGCATATATTTATAAAGAAACCTTTAAATGATCTCTTTAAGCCCCATAATTCTGAATCAATATAGATCAACTGGATTTTTTTGGATTATAAGGTCCAGATCCAACCAGCCATCACAGATGCTACAGCAGAGAGGCAAAAGCTACAATAACATCTCTTTTTTCTGGTATAAAGCCTATACGAAATGCTACTCTTTGGGTACCTATGACCCTAGTTTAAACCCAACAAGTTCAAGGTTTAATGTGATACCTTTCCTTAAGTATAAAGTACACTATTCACCCTTACTATAGTTAAACTTAAATAGACCCATCAAGCTTCAATCCTGATAGTATAACGTAAGGTGAGCCAGTTTAAACCTTTGCACGGCAGATCCTTGTTAAATACGCTAAATCCAGTCACTGCAACCTTTTGTATGGAATATTTAAATATACGTTGTCACTGAAACACCAGTTTAAGGGCAAAGTTATACATTAGGATGTGGTAGTTTAAAGGTTTATTGGATTCTATGAGTGCCTCATGAAATACTTGAGCACCAAGCAAGGTACAATAGAGTAGGTATTTTCAGTATATCCCTTAGGATCCTTAACTATTTATAATCAGGTCATAATGGCAAGTATGCAAGTGAATAAAAAATATGAACGATATATATTGGTTTAAGTAGAAACAGAGGGGATAGAGATTGATCAGAAGTAATAAAAGACCATAGGCACTGGCTAGATAATATGTCAAAGAGCTAAATATGGCATAGGCAGCAGTGATAGTATCTTGGTAGAGAGATAAATGGACACCATCAGACATAGGAGTAATAATGATCACAAATGGACAATAGATTTAATAGGAAAAAACGTGCTAGAGTATATCAACAAAATCTCCAACTTATAGAGAGGACATAGAAATGGTAGCAGAAGCAGGTAGCAACAACTGATTTCTTAAAAATGATCATAGTGACAGGGAATACAAGCAGGAATTTGTGTCTCTGCTGGTAGAGAGGACAACATATTATAGGAAGACACTCAATCCCTAGCTGCCTTTATAGAGAGCAATGATAGCTATTGATAACTTAGTTTCAATATTTGAATTCTCAGGTGCATTAAAAATAATATTTCTAAAGCTTAATTATCTATCAAGGGCTAAAAAGATAATTTTAGCCAAAAAAAATTATCTATAGGCTGAAATCCTGGTAAAAGAACCAACTATTATTGGTCTAGCTGGAAAGTGAGAGCTCTTCTATATAAAGCTCTATTTAGAAAGTGCTGATAATACAAGTTCAATAATAGAATTAGCTATTAGAAGCTAAGTTAAAGACACAGACCAAAGGTGGATGCTCTTGCAAATTCAGATCCAAGTAGCTTAATAAAAGCTCAGTGGTATAAGTATATATACATTTTAGGTTTCAAAAAAGATATTATCATTGTCAAAACAGTTGGTTCAACCACCAGAAGGTTCCGCACAAGAGACCATGTACCACTCAAACTGACTTCCCCACTACTCAGAGCCAAATGTGGAAGTCAACTTGAATTACCAAACAAGGCAATAAAAATCAGTGAAACCCCCAACTTGGTAGAAAGCTTGATTTGGTTCTTGACTTATGGCAAGGATCAATTCACTTCCTGTTTAAACCAATCACTTGATTTCCACAATCATTTTTCTCTTAAAACATTTCTCTCAAAAAATATGATCCCTATCCCCAAATAAAAATAATTACCTATTTTCCAGAATAATATCTCTTTGTAGCTTGCCAATACAGCACAGTTTCAAAATTGGTAGGACAGGTAGGTTTTCCTTCCTATCCTCATTTTGATTATTATTCTTCTTCCTGTACTTGCTGCAATCAACATATATATAAAATAATGATGTCATAGCTCTCTTTGGATCAGAAGCCTACAAGCCAGAAAGTGAATAACTTGAAGGATACACCCTTCTCATTAACATGATCATTCCAGTTCCACCCCCAATGCCTTTTCAGGGAAAGGATCCTCCATCCACTCCTTGAACCAACAATAAAAGCAGTATTACTGCCACACATGGCCCAGAAACTCCTGTAAGGTCTTGCCCAATAAGGTGCAAGGTTATATACTATACCATGTAAAACATTCAGGTTTAGATTTAAAAGGTAAAGTAAAGTGGATCCAGTTTGCAAAAATACCTTTAGAAGACCTGTTTAAAGCATATAGTTTGACACAAAAGGTGTCATTGAGTTAGCTTTCCCTAAACAAACTACATAAAATAATGTATTGAATAAAGATTTATTAGTAACTAAAGGGATATATACATTGGGGTATTCTCTATTGGATTATCTTAACATAAAAGTAGAGAAATTATCCCTAAAATAAAAAATGGTGGCAACAATCCAATTTCTTATTGTTGAGCTATCTCCATCCTAAGTATCCTAGATATTTAAACACTAGCAAATCTGGAAGCAAAATGAGATCTAATAAAATTGCAATTAGTCTAAAACTTAATTTCAGAGGGATATGACCTAAAATATAATTTTGAAGATAAAATTTTAGATTAGAAAATAAAATGATAAGATTGAAGTAAAAAACCTATAGTAGCAATCAGGGGGAAACCACTTTTAATTTCAGCTTAGAAGCCTACTTTTCCAAAGCCTTTATTTATAGGTAGAGACCACAACCCTGGTGAAGATCTTCAAGGATAAAAACAATGGGACTTTTTCAGGATGAACTAACAGACCAGGGGAAACACATAGAAATTGGGGAAGGATAGTCTTTGTTCAGGCTTTTGCAAACAGAATGCTGCATATCTGCAGTTGTAGTATGGAGAAAGGAGTGATTGCGTAGGCAGCAAGGGAAAACCCCTATTTTTAAATAGGATTTATAAAGAAATAATAATAGGGATACATGGGCGCACAAAAGCAAAAAGCAAACCAGAGAGCAAAAACTAAGGTAATGAACCCTTAATAAAAACCCTAATATTTTCTATATCAAACAAGAGTTCAAAAATAGATAATTGTTTAAAAGGCCTGCCCTTTGGGGCAGTTCACAACATTACCCCCTCCAGATCCAAGCTCAGGATGTGCTTGGATATAAGAATTGATGGCCTTGAGACAGTTTTCAAGGTTTGACAATGGCTCCCAAGAACTCTCCTCAACAGAATATCTCTTCCAAAGGACCAAGTATTGGAGTTTACCATAGTGATAACGATGGTTGATAATGGAGTCAACCTCATACCCAGGAGTTCCTTCAACCATATGAGGAGGAGTGGCTTTTTTGTTCTGATGAGAAGGAGGGGGAACCGTCTGAAGCTTGAGAAGGGAAGCATGAAAGACGTCATGGATGCAATATCCTGGGAGAAGTTGAATACAGTATGCTACCTTTTCAAACTTTTCAGTTACAAGAAAAGGTCCTATGAACCAGGGAACAAGCTTACAAGAGGGCTATCTGATAGGAAGTTTCTTTGTATTAAGATATACAAGGTTGTTGACTTGGATGCTCCTTCCTTCCTGACAGTGACAGTTGGCATGGACCTTTTAAACTTTAATAGCCTTAGAGAGGTTATTCTTCAAGAAATTCTGGATGGATTGAAGCTGGACCAGAAGCTCCTCTGCTGATGGGGAACGGACAGAGGAATTGACAGAAGGGATAAAGGCTGGAGTATATCCCAAGTTTACCATAAAAGGGGTCATCTAAATAGATGAGTGAGGAGTTGTATTGTAGGAGTATTGATCCAAGGGCAGATGAGGAGCCCATTTATTCTGTTGTTCATTGGAAAAGCAGCAGAGGAAATATTCAAATTCTGATTGGTACACTTGGTTTGGCCATCTGATTGTGGATGGTAGGAAGTGCTGAGTGAAAGATGACATCTAGTTGTGTCATAAATTCTTTCCTATTAAGGGAAAGAAACTGAGGCCCTGGTCTGAAACAATATTTCTTGGGGTACCATGGTGGGCAAAGACATGGTTGACAAACAGGGAAGCAGTCTGCTTTTCTGTAATGTTTGAATTGCAAGGGGGAAAAATGACCTGCTTTGAGAATCTATCCACAATGACTAGTATAGCATCAAAACTCTCAGATTGAGGAAGCTGGACAATATAGTCCAGAGATATGGACTGCCAAGGGCCCTCAGGAATAGGAAAGGGACATAGCAGACCCACAGTAGCTGGGTGAATTGTTTGCTTCTTTGGCACACAAGACAGCTGCTGACATATGACTTGACAAAGATGGGCATTTTTGGCCACCAGAAGTGATTGCGGAGTTTGCCAAAGCCTTCTTATAGCCATAATGACTTGCAGCTAAGGAATTGTGGAAGATAATGGTTAGTTGCTGTTGAAGGTCCGTGGAAGAGACTACCAGAAGATTGTTGAAGTATAAAACACCATCTAGCAGGGAGAAGAAAGGATTTGAAACTGTATCATTGTTTGTAAGACTAGTCAATAATCTGAGACAAGACCTTGTTGGACAGCTGGGACTTGTGGATTTGCTTCAGTATGTTATGAGTTGTGATACTGATAACATTAAGTTCAAGGAAGCTTTTGGGCAAAAGGACTATCTTGGTGTTGAGGGATTTATAGTCTTTGTCAACTTCAGACAATAAAGGGTGACAACTAAGTGCATCAGGTAGGGTATTAAGTATACCCTTCTTATACACAAGCTTGAAGCAGAAATTTGACAGCTCCAATACCCATCTAGTGTGTCTCTGGGAGATACAGCACAACTTGGTAAAGTAAAGCAAGTTCTTATGGTCTGTGTAAATGAGGAAAGGCTTGTCAAGACCCTTGAGATAGCGACGCCAATGCTTGAGTGTTTTGATGATGGCAAGAAGTTCCTTGTCGTGTACAGGGTAATTTTGTTCAGCTGGAAGGTGTTTTTGAGAGAAGTATGTAACAGGGTGTTGCATCCCATCCCCCCAAGCTGAAGGAGAACACTGCCAACGGCATAGTTGCTGGCATCAGTCTCAACCAAGAAGGGTTTGGAAGGATCAGGCATCAGGAGGACGGGTGTTGAGAGGAAGGTAGCCTTGGTAGCATCAAAAGCAAGTTGAGCTTCAGGTGACCAAGAAAAGGAAACAGAAGGAGACGTCAGAGATGTGAGTGGCAGAACCAATAAAGAGAATTTTCCACAAACTTACAGCAATAGTTTGTCAATCCAAGGAAACCACAGAGTTGCAAGAAAGACTTGGGAACAGACCAGTCTTAAATGACCTCAACTTTAGAGGGGGAGACTGCAAACCTGTTCTTGGTAACCACATAGCCACGTAAATCTATCTCAGAGCAGAAAAATGAGCACTTTGAAGATTTTGCATACAAGTTGTAGTCTCAGAGTCTCTCAAGGACCTGGTTGACACAAGAGACATGCTCAGTAAGAAAGAGAGGAGTATATAAGAATATCATTCAGGTAAACTACAACAAACTCATTGAGGAATGGAAGGAGAGACTCTTTCATGAGAGCCTGGAAGGTAGATGAAGCGTTACATAAGCCAAAAGGCATTATGTTATACTTGTATAACCCAAGAGGTGTACAGAAAGCTGTCTTCCATTTGTGTCCTGGTGACACACGGACCTAGTTGAAAGCACTACAGAGATCTATATTAGTATAAATGTTGTTTCCAGATAGACAGTCACTGAGGGCCTCAGCAGAAGGGATAGGACATCTATCCTTGATGGTAATCTTATTTAGTGCTCAATAATCTACACAAGGGCGCTTTGAGCCATCAGATTTAACAACAAAGAAAATGGGAGACAGAAAGGGCAAGGTAGAACAAGAAATAAATCCTTTTGCAAGTTCTTTGTTGATGTACAACCTTAACAATGAGTTGTTGGAGTCAGAAAGAGGGATCAATCTTCCCCAAGGAGGAATAGTACCAGGCTTGAGGTTGATCTGGATGTTGTAAGATCAATGGGGAGGAAGTGAATGGCATTCACTCTCACTGAAACAATCCTTGAAGTCAGAGTATCATAGGGGGATCCCGTCAGAATTGGTAGGCATTATTGACTCATTATGGGAAACAGCAAGCAAAGTCAACTGGAATAAAGTGGGTGGAGAGAGGGACAAATTGATGTTGACGGGTGCAGAATGAAGCACATTGTTGCAAGTGAAGGTGACTCTGTTGTTAATGTGGTAAAAATTGAGAAAGCACTCCTTGAGCCAAGGGAAACCAAGTATAATGGGGTAAGAAAGGTTGGGAGTGGAATTACACTTTACGCAGAATGGAGAGCCCTCAAGCTTGAAAGTAATTGGCTGAGTGATAGAGAAAGCGTCAGTGTAAGTACTGTTTCAGACCTTAACATCCAATGATCCATAAAGAGGGAGCCCAAGGGTGTCTGCCAGGTCTTTCTTAATGAATTTTGCATCAGCATTGGTGTCAAGCAAGGCCAAAACCTTGACCTTGCCAAGGGGGCCGTGTACAGTTACAAAAACAGTTGGGGAGCTAGAAGAATCTTTAGAAATGAGAGAGTTCAGGCTTGTGGAGGAAGTAACAGGGCTTGATTGCTTGAAAAGGGGACAGAGAGCCAGCAGGTGGTCCTTAGATCCACAGTAGGAACAAAGATTATTTGTTCTTCTTCTAAGGATCTCCTCTGAGGTAAGACAAAAACCTCCTCCAGGTCTAGGCTCCGTGCCAGGTGGAGGTGCAGGAAGAGTTGTAGTTTTAGAGGAGAAGGTCTTTGCATTTGGGGAGAGCTTAAATGTATAACTAGACTTAGTGAAAAGTTACTTCCAGCTCCACTTTACTACTTCTTTAATTAAGGAGTCTAGTTTGTCTGGTAGATTGTGATGGACTAAAAAATCCTGGAGAGAGGGGTTGAGTCAAATCTTATAAAAACTGCAAGACTCTGCATCAGAGGCCTGTAGCCTAGACTGAAGTAAGCAGAGCTTCCAATTGTATTCTCCAAGGGGAAGTTAATCTTGAACTAGTCCTGAGAAGCAATAAGAAGAGGGTTCATCTGAATCCTCATCTTTGCCAGAGAAGGAAAGATGAGAGGAAACAAATTGATTGTAATCTTTAAGAACTTCTTAATTTCTGACGGAATGAGAGCTGAACCAGTCACAGTAGTGGCCAGTGAGCTTCTTGGAAAGGAACAGGACCTTATGAGTGTTGGTGGGGAAGTCCTTACTGAAAGCTGTGAAGTTACCTGAGTATAGGCAAGAATGTCAAATATGTTGGGAAGAGGAGAGCTATGGGCAAGGGAGGACAGAGTGTTGAGTACCACTGTTTGTGTGGTGCGTGAGCCTGAAGAATAGGCTTGTTCTTGCAGAAACCTTGTTGTAAATTCATCTGAAAAGAAACACAGAATGAGATATTAAGGCAGCAAAAATTATGGAGAATACTACATCCAAGATAACTATGGAAGTAATGGAAAAAGAATTATTTGGGTTAATCCCGTTTGAAAATGAAATGATGTAAGGCCTTGCCCAATAAGGTGCAAGATTATATACTATACCATGTAAAGCATTTGGGTTTAGGTTTAAAAGGTAAAAGAAAGTGAGTCCAGTTTGTAAAAAGACCTTTATAAGATCTGTTTAAAGCATATAGTTTGACAAAAAAGGTGTCATTGAGTTAGCTTTCCCTAAACAAACTACATAAAATAATGTATTAAATAAAGATTTATTAGTAACTAAAGGGATATCTACATTGGGATATTCCCTATTAAATTATTTTAACATAAAGGTAGAGAGATTATCCCTAAAATAAAAAATGGTGGCAACAATCCAATTGCTTATTGTTGAGCTATCTCCATCCTAATTATCCTAGATATTTAAACACTAGAAAATCTGGAAGAAAAATAATATCAAAATAAAAATTGCTATTACTATAAAACTTAATTTCAGAGGGATATGACCTAAAATATAATTTCAAAGTTAATATTTTAAGATTAAGAAAATAAAATAATAAAGATTGAAGTAAAAACCCTGTAGTAGTGATTAGGGGAAAATCACTTAGAATTTCAGCTTAGAAGCCTACTTTTCCAAAGCCTTTATTTATAGGTAAGGACAACAACCCTGGTGAAGATCTTTAAGGATAAAACAAAGAGACTTTTGCAGGTAGAACTGACAGACCAGGGGAAAAACATGGTAATTGGGGAAGGATAGCCTTTGTTCAGGCTTTTGCAAACAGAAATCTGCATATCTGCAGTTGCAGTATGAAGAAAAGAGTGATTGTGTAGGCAGCAAGGGAAAAAACCTATTTTTAAATAGGATTTATAAAGAAATAATAATAGGGTCTTGTGTGCATGCAAAAGCAAAAAGCAAACCAGAGAGAGAAAACCAAGGTAATGAACCCTTAATTAAAAAACCTAATAAATTCTATATTAAACAAGAGTTTGAAAATGTATAATTGTTTAAAAGGCCTGCCCTTTGGAGCAGGGCACAAAAATTCTACAGTACCCCCTTGGTGCAGTGTTCAGGAGCCAACAACAACGCCATAGCAGGGATCCAGTCCTTCCCAAAACAAGCTAGCACAAGCTGGTATTGTTAAAGATTTAGCAAGATCCTACAAAGGGTTGTGCCTACACGCTCTCTTTGAGATGGCCTTTGATAATCCTGCCACAAACCTAACGTACTATTATGTGCTCAAACATATAATGTTCTCCACAAGGCGCAGACTGGTTAGATAGAGAGATCCAAAGACTCAATCTCCAGGTTGTTCCAGTCGCCCTCTGCCTATAAATAACAGCAACATTAAGCCTCAAGCACCCAGTACTCATCATAACAGGAACAATGGTCAGTCCAACTGCACACGTTTCAAAATCACTGTCACCCAAGGCAAACAGGATGAGGGAAAGCCTGAGAAGAGCAATAAGCAAGATAAACTCTCTTTGACAACCATCAGCTTTGTCCTTAATGAATATTGTCTTGAGGATGTTAACCAATGTCCAATAATTCAGGTATTTTAATGCAGCTCAGTACTCTATATGATGTTCATGCACCCAAGTAAACTGATGTCTTATCCTTTTTGTTTTTGAAGCTACACAGGTTCAGATTTTGGACTCAGGTGCAGATTTTACCCTAGTCAACAGCAACATTGTGAGCAATTTTGAGTTGCTACTAATCCTTTGCCAGTTAGAAATGTTGTTTTAGCTGATGAACATCATATTGCTGTTACTTGGAAGACTTTTTTCTCTATTTCCCTGAAAAAATTTCACTCCACTATCCAAGGACCAGTCATCAACTTTCCCAAGTTTGACGTGGTACTTGGCTTTGACTGGCTAAGATGGAACAACCATCATTTTGACTGGGTCACTTCAGTATTGATCATAAAATAGAAAGGAGTTGATCATCAGGTATACCTGGACACAGTAAACTGACTACTAATGGATCATGGGTTTGTATTTATAACTGAGACAAAGGGAAAAAAGGATACCCTTGAGCCATTAACTGGGATGCCTACCATTACAAGGTTATTCACTTCAAGGACAAGCAGGGCACTATCATCCCCCAAGATCAGGAGATAGTTTAATGATACCCAGATTACTTTGAGGAGCCCTTGTCAGGACTACCTCCTGAGAAACACATCCAGAACTACATACATTTAAAGGGTGCTGTACCTAAGGTACAATCTATCTACTGCCTCACTTCAAACAAATAAGATGCTTTTGTGCTTACCTTAAGGAAGCCTTAGAGAAGGGGCACATGATACTTTTCAATCAATTTTTGGACAAGCTGTGATCTCTTTAACCAAGAAGTGTGGTCCTTACAACTATTTGCTGATTCCAGAGGTCAAAACAAGATTATCATACAGAATTGATATATGTTATCTATGATTGACAGCCACTTTGATGAACTTGAAGGCACCACTGTTTTTCCAAGGTTGACCTCATGGCCAGTTACAATTAAATATGTATCAAATAAGAAGACGTTTCCAAGACAGCCTTATGAAAAATATGGCTCCTATGATTTTATTGCCTTCAGCTTTGGAAAGACTAATGTGCCATCCAAATATGTGACCTTTATGAGCTAAAGTCTTCTGCATGCAAGTTGAGAAAATGCCTTGGTCCTCTTGGAAGGCATAATTTTGTATAGTCCCAATAAAGAACAACACTACAAGGATCTGGAAGCTGTGTTGGCTGTCTTGGCCTAACACAAGCTCCCAGATAAACCATCCAAGTGCAATTTTTCCCAAGAAGCTACTCTTCCTGGGCCATGCTGTGTGCAAATACAGAATAAAACCTGGCACCCAGAAGATGAAGGCCATATATAAGATGCCACCCCCAAGGATAAGAGCAAATTAAAGTCCTTTCTAGGAATGATTGCCTATGTTCAACAATTCATAACCAACTTTAACGTACTTACTACTCCCCTATCAATAATATCATGGGTTAAGTACAAAGTTGTATGGGCCCCACATTGAGACCCATATTTTTTGGCAACTAAAAGAGACAGTTGTTCTAGCACCCATATTACAGCACCCTAGATGTGACAGAGAATACCAGGTAGAAGCTGGTACCTCTGATGTCTCCTTAGGCAGGGTACTCTGCATCAAGACAAAACAACCCAATCACATGTATGCTGCTAATGTTTCCAACAACTGACTCACAACAAATTATCCTATGCCATTCACAACAAGAAACTGATTGACATGGTGCACTTCCCTCCCAAGTGGAAGTTCTACCTTGTGTAGCAGGAGAATCTCACTGCATTCACCAATCATAAATCACTCATATGATTCAAGACCCAAATTGATCTCTCACACAGGCTTGCACAGTGAATGATCTTATGGAGATTTACCATGATAATACTGTACCAACCCAGCCCAAAACTCATTACAGCTGATGTCATATCCTGCCTTTACGTCTGAGCCTCCAGAAGCCGGAATGAGTGTACCCTGATTAGACCCTCCTGTTTTCTGCATTGAGGATAAAGGGTTTCCGCTGGTCACTACAGATACTACATGTGATAAAGTAATCAAGAGTGGGCACCAGTTTGCTGATTTATATGATACCCTACACCAAGAAATGCCGGACAGGACAGTTATCTCTTATACCCTAACTCATCAGAGTGGACACCACCCCTTGTAACCACCCAGATCTAGGGCACAACATTGAGAAATCTTTCCAAGATCTTGAGATTCAAGGCTGGGTAGCCCACATTATACTTCAATGCCTATGAAGCCTTGGAATAGGGCAAGGGTGGATGAAATATACTGAAAGAAACACCCCTCTAAATCAGTTCTGCAAACCTGCACCTGAAAAATGTTCAGGGTGTGGGTGCTGGATATTGTGAGCCCCATGAACAACAAGGCCAACATCAAGAAGTATATCTTTGCCGCCATCAAATTTGCCACTAGATGGCTGGTGGCTCAAGCAGTCAACCCCCATACTGGTAATGATGTACACTGTTTATAGGCAAGGAAGTTTTCAGCAAGGTTGAAATGCCAGAGCTACCAATTGAAGATGATGGCAAGGAACTCAGGTCTGACAACACAAACGTCAACTCAAACAAGCAAGGAGTGATTTACCTGTTAACTACACTGTACTATCCCCAGGCAAGCGGCAGGATATAACAGCTAAATGGCAGCTTGGTGAAAGCTCTTGCCAAGCTTACTGCCAATACCCCTGAAGATTGGCCAAAGCAATTACCTACAGCCTCTCTTTTATGATGTACCAGAGTGAACATATCCACTGGGAATAGTTGTTTGAATTAGTTTACAGCACACAGCCCTAAATAATTTGAGCCCTGGAAGGGTCCAAACATGAAATTCTTAAAAGGGTACCACTCAGTGACAAACCAAACACCTACCTTGCCAACCGTGATCAAGAGGCTTTAGAAGTCAAGCAGCTTTAAAATATAGCAGTCCCCCAGAGACAAGCACAAATTAGTGAAAAATTCTGAGGATGTACACCAATAAGAGCAAACTATAACCTGAAAAGATGGGCCTTGTCATTGTGATGAGGGTAAACAATAACTATAGTTATCTGATTTAAGGATTGTGAAAATGATTACAGGGCAAGAAATTTATACCACAACTGACTTCAACCATGCAAAGCACAAAAAAGCAGCAAGAGGCAGTACTACCCACAATCAAACATCAGCTGGTAGAATATGAAGCTTGTTTGCAAGATAACTTTTCTGTGGACCTGCTTCTGAGAAGGCTGACACTCAGCAGGCGTTAAAAGTCTGTGAAATTGACCCCTGGCAAGGCTTTGCATAAAATACCCCTTGTCTCTTGATTCATCTATCCAAGAATGTGAATCTAGAAGCAGAAAATAACTCAAATTGTCAAACAAGGAAACAGATAATGCTGATAATCCAAATCCAGGACAGACTTGATTTAGTTCCTAACTCATTAACAGGATCAAGCCTCCCCCTAACCATCAAATTAGTCAGCAGGTATCTTGCTCCTGCTAAAGAATCTAACTAAACTATATAATCTCCCATTTAACTTAAAGGTATGATCTAGTTTCAATAATTTTTCCCATGTAACTCTGCTAATACAGCATGGTTACAGAACTGGGTTGTTTAGGATATCTATATGCCAACTAAAAGACAATGGTATATCTGATATTATTGATACATCTGACCAATATGGAGAGCAATATTATACTCTTGGTTATCCTTTCAGGATTATAAGATTGCTTTTAAATATCCTAAGCAAAAATGAATGGTTATAGGTTTGTTTGAAGTTGGTGTTTTATTATGGTAATTTAATTTATACATCAGCATTATATCAATAAAACTTTAAGGGTGTAAGGTAGTATTTAAGAACCCTCAAAGATGTGTGGTTGAGCCCCAGTGTAAAGGATGGAGCATTGTGTCTATCCAGGTTATATTTTTTATAATTTTAAATAAATGAACATGAAATAAAACTGATTACAGGGATTACTTGAGATGGAATAGCCAATGAATAAACTAACTAAAAAACTTTAAATAGGGCTTATTAAGAAATTTTTAAGCTTAGTCAAGGAATAGCTTAAGGATTTCAAAGGGTTGGGTTCTGCATGTATCTTTAATATAAAAAATGTTGAGCAATGGCTTAGTCAAATGACTTAGTTAGATATACACTACAAGATTAGGAATAATTGGGGGCACCTGAGCTGTTGCTAGACATAAAGAGTTTGATTTAATAAGCTTATGTTGGAATTGAAGTTAGGATTTCCAGAGTGCGTGAAACTTGGTGTGGTGAAACCCTTCACCAGTTGGTTGCTGGAATCCTGATTGTTGTTGAGAGCTTCCTGACTGAATGGGATCCAGATTGCCTTCTCAATAGGGTCATCATTCTGGATGTACATATTACCAATTAGCTTCCGGATTGGTTAATCCCAACAACTTGATTCCAGATCAAAAGTACACCAATTCTCAGTTAAGTTCTCTCACTGAACCTTTCACCAACTGTTGTTGCAGATCAACCACCCCGACCTTCAGCCTCATTGAACCCCTTGTGCCACTGGGGCTGTTCCACCTTCACCTGATTGTTGGGCTGATCTACCCTGTTCACATTCATTTCCCCTCTCTTAACCCCCCCATGCAATGACTAACTCACCTTGAGCTATCAAGTGAGTTGTATTATTTAAACTCCTTCTCTTCTTCTTAAATAAATATATATGTTACCCCCCTTATTTTAAGCTACACCATCAATTACTTCTTTGAGTGTATAATTTAAGGACTACAAAGGCCAGTCTCCTCTCATTGACTAAATTGCCAACCAAGCTTGACTGTAAGTCACTCGTTGAAGATTTGCTTCTGAGTAATTGCTGCCGCCATTACGCTGAACCCTTTGTCGTTCTACAGGCCGACCACTCTGTATTATCACCACTTGTCTGGTATCCAACTAGTTCAATACCAAGTGTACCAACCGACAATCAGATTGTCTTATAATCTCACTGCTAGAACCCTAGACTGTCGACCGACCGACAGACTTTCCTTAATAACTGTAGCAAGAGTACCACACTTGGATAGCAAATAGGAAGAATAGCAGATACTTGTTTGACACCAATTGATAAAGTTCTTGTGGCAGTGTTGTAGACATGCCACTAGCTAATCATCACAAGTGAAAATTTGTTAAACATTGAACAGGTAGCCTTAATATTTGACCAAAGTTTGGAAGCATTGGTTGGGTTTTTAGAGTATACGTTAAGGCGGAAAAGCACTCTCAGTAAAAATGAATATGTGGATTTTTTATTTGTCGGTTAGATTTTGGTTAGTTCAAGTTAACAGAAGCGGGATAGTCGCTTGCTTAGGAAGAAAGTGTCCCTGGCATTTGACGGCGTCAATGTTAACCTCAGTGTATGTAAATAGCCTGGCTTTGAGGTGTTCTTGGACGAGTTTGAGAATGCCACTGTAGAGAAGCCGTTGGATAGCATCTCGTCAAACTGAGTAGTGCGGATCTGTGCCACAAGTTCCTCGGGGAGAACACTTTCCACAACACGATGTTTGGTAATCGAGCGTCGGCCGGTGGGCTGGCTAGCGTAAAGGGGTGTGTGGACTCTGCTCATACGTGATCCTTAAGTTCGGCAGGATCAAGGTTATATATACCCTTCCATCTGAACAACTAGTCCCTAGACTAGTTCTTAAACTTGAAATGGGAATTTATTAAAAATGATCGCCACACTAGTTTCAGCGAATCTAAAAGTATCCGAGCTTGAGACGAAATTGGTTGATGTTTTACGTCAAATCAGACAAAATTGTCAACTGCTCTGTAAATGAACTTAAATAAATCTAGGGGGCTTTCTTAGAAAGTAAGAAGTATTCCTAATAAATCCAGAATAGGCTTTAAATTGAAACCTGTAGGCAAACTTGAGCAATCAGACGATGAGCCTGCTTTCCCCTCGTGTCAACGCAGGCCAATAGTAAAGTTCCAAAAATAGCCTGGAGCCGAAAACATGATCTACGCTGCCCCTTCCAGTGCTCAATGATCCCTTAGACATCGGCAGATTCTAACACAATCTACAAATATTATTGTACAAAGCATCCACACTCTGACTTAACCCCTTAGCCAGTAAACCAGCTAGGAATCCAAACACTGCCTGCAAGTACATTTCCTTTTTAATCCACTAACTAAAAAACATAAAGCCAACTTCCGCCAGACAATCCCCAGAGCGATCATAAACTATCTGCAGTGCTCTCACCAGCCAGATTGATCCTTGGCTCGTAATTTCTGTCTTACCAGCATCTCCTTTTGCCACTTTAGCAAGACGAAAATCACAAAAATTAATAGATACCTTGGAAATTTCTAGTATACCCGAACAACGTTTATTCTAAACATACAAATCATCTTCTAAGGCACCTTGCAGCCTTCATTATTAATCATCCAATTTGAAAGCCAATTTATATCTCCCCATTCTAATTCGCTTTTGTGGCCAGGGAGATGTAGTAAGCATCTTAGAAAAATAAGTGATAAACCCTTGATAACTGCAAAGAGCTACATGACATCTCTGGCAAATAAACTACCTACCAACTCCGCTTCAGTATTCTCCTGTCAGTATAATCAATGCTTAGGAATCCCTGTTTTTACCAACTTCCCCAAAGAATTACTAAGACTGATGGTAGCATATCCCAGTAAGGATAAATAAGAACAGGATATATAAAGGCTACAGCAATCCTTTAATTGTAAAACTTCTCTCTTGGGAGGTTTAGAAGCAATATTTAACCCTATAAAAAATCATGTCTCTAACACAGATGCCAACAAGCCTACAACTGCCCACTTCTTATTGGTATTTTCCTTGCCCTTGTATCTACCTCGTATAGAGGTCAAGGACAGATCCTGCTCTAGTCTTTCAGATAATCCTCTTGTAAAATCCAAAAGCTGACCCCCAATAAGATTTTGATCAGGAAGACAAAACCTGCTACTTACTTGATACACCAAGGCCTTTAGTCAAGAGGCGTTAATCCTGTGATAGGCAATTTTCTCATGTAGAAATCAAGTGTGCCAAGTTTCAAGATCTCAGAAAGCATCCTTCCAAGTCAAACAAGTTAGCTATTCTGTTGGGGATGCAAGGAAACTTAAATGAGCACCGTGCTGAGTCTTCTAAACCAAGGTGTCACAGTTAACAAGCCTAGATATATTGTGCAACTCAAGCCCCAGAAATAATTTCACCATTATTGGGATATAAATTATTGTGTGTGATTTTGATTGGGTTGTCACCTTTGGTTGTATGGCAGTAAGCTAAATTGTTGGCATGTGTGAATATGGTACTAATAGTAGCTGTACCATCTTTTTGTTCAAGTTCAAAGATAAGGGTGTAATAATATAGTTTATTGGGGGCTCCTCTGGTCTGAGGCTTAAAAAAGTGTAATGTGGGGTGTAAAAGGTTGCTTTTGTGATGCCTGTGAATGGTGTTATATATTTCATTCTTGTCTTGAGTGACAAATTCCTGCTATCAATTAGCAAGGCCCCCACCAATTATTAGATTCAAACCCTGGGACCCTACAGGCTGCCAGCCTGCGTTTTTTCAGGCTCAAATAAGAAATAGATTTAACATTGGAGAAACCTCCAAAACCCACCAGCTAGCATCTTCTATGATCAAACCCTGACCTCTGAAGGATCCTCTTAACCTAGAAAATAGGAGCGCCAACCCAAGCAATATCCCTGTAATAACTTGGGGCACTGCCAATGAAGTACTGCAGAAATTTCCCCAAGAACAAGGGCTGCCAAACGATGACAAATCTCATATCTCAAAGAAGGAAATCAAGATTCCCTGTCCCAACCCAGCCAATGATAAATTGTCTACGTTGGATGCCACCAAGGATTTCCAAACCCAGGTAAATACTACCACCCAGCCCAAAGGATTGTAAAAAAATTTTCCCATGGCTGATGGCCATAATTATACTCTGGGTTTGCCAGAAAGTTGCTCATTGACATTATTGCAATAAAGTGTTATGAACAATTGGTTCACTCAGGTCATCACATACCTAACTTTAGCACTTTTTTATTTGCAGACTAATTTCTGTGGCTCTGTATCCTTTACCAACCAACCCCAAGAAACAGCAGACAAGTTTCCCAAGTTATATCATCTGCCAGGAGCACCCTTTGATCTGGTACATCTTACAGAATATCCCCCAAGTCCTGCTTACTCCAATTTTATATTAGAAGAAATTCTAATTTGGAACCCCAAAGCCTGTACCAGAGAACCTAAACTTATTAGATGTGTGGCACCTTGTACACCAAGCAGCCATTATTATTCTGCAACAAATATGACTACCAGCCCGCCCACCTGGTACCTATGACCCCCCTGATCCCTGACCCTGGGACCAACTTCCTGCAAGGATCTGTTACCGCAAGTGAATCCACCTGGACCCAAATATTTGGGGTGATTTATATCACTCTTGCTGGTCTCATTGATTCTATGGTGCCTTCTAGTGGCCCCTGGACCGTTCTTGGGAAGTCTTCATTGTATGTTGTAAAGTTACACCCATGCTGTGGTGGGCCCTTCCTTCTGGGCCTGCATGCTGTCCACCCACAAGTTCTCAGGAACTAACCACAGGATGGATCCCTGTCAATTCTGGGTGTGTATCTGGTGTCCTACGTCTAACCATGAACCTTAGTCTCTGCTGTGATCCTAATCAGCTGACTTACAAGAACCTGATTGGCTGTGACAGAGGATGCGATGCCATTGTCAGAGGTGGACCTGGCCTTGGGTGTGCAGCTGGCCTGATGATGCACGCTGGTTGGTTGCACCACAGAATCATGTGGTGGTCTTCTGACCATTTTGCTGCCAGGTAAACCCTTCTTTTCTTGAAAGGGTGTGATGATTCCTTAATGGAAGGGTACATCTATTGCGTGCAAGAGTGGCAGACACACTACTTGCACCTTTGACCTAATAAGAGAGAAGTAACTTGGGATTAGAAGGTGGAATTCATAAGGGCTTTGCTGGAGGATGACAGGTTGGATTCACTGGAAGATAATCCTTGATTTGGGTAAAAGGATTTACCAGCATTAAATGTCCATTGTTGTCACCATTAGTGGTGTAAGATGAGCATCATCCATCTATGTGAGGTCCCATGGTGATCCCAGCCAAAGGGAGTTTTGAGAGTAATAAGTGTGTATCAATATTGGTGTGAGTTTGTTGGCGGGATTTGGTGGATGTGATATTTAATAGCAATAAATATAACCAATACCATTTTCTGGCAGAAAATATTAGTACTAAGGATTTTCTGGTAGTGAATGGGTGACAGCAGATTTACTGGTAGTAAATTATCCAGCATAGATCATCAACTCTATCTAACTGTTTATATTTTAGTAAATCAACAAATTGGGTGTTTCCTTACAGATTCATTCTTTGGTAAGGCTGACCATCATTGATAGTCAATTTATTAGTGGCTTCACACCATGAAATCAGCATGTTGTATCCTATCATTTATCATTATAAAATAAGGCTATTAAATAGCTCAATATCATTCCCTTTTGCCTTAACGCTGCTAAAACAGCACATTTACAGAATTGGTACCATATTTAGGTTACTCTGTTCTACCTAAAATTTAGAAAATCTTCTCAAACTAAGCCCACATGTTACAATCAATAGATCCACAGGATTATCATGGCAGGATCTTACATACTGGATTCCTACGCTCTGGATACTGCCGTGCTGAGGAAACATTGATTAAAAATAAAAGGCTAAATATCTAGCCAACCTTAATATTCTCAAAGTACAAGGGTTGTTCATGGAACACCAAAATAATCCCCAACATCACAAACCCTTCCAAGCCCAGATTATTTTTATACACAGCCTTGCATATATATCTCTATTTGTGACTGCCCTCATTCACCATGTTTTGATTTTGCCTTTGATGGGTTATTTCAAGGACAAATATCTCTCTTTTGCTTTTGCCCCTCAAAATGAGTCTGGCCCCAAATTGTGAAATTCAATTGTTCAGTTTCCTGATTCTGCGCAACTCACTTGCCCCACTCATGCTTGTGGCAAGTGATCCTACTGCCCTGATAGTGTTTTGTGATATTGTAACCACTATGTACTCCATTTTTATTTCAAAAATAAAAATTAAGTTCTATTCACATTTTTGTCTTTGTGTTTCCTGGTCCTTTGGTGCCTCTCTAGCCACATCTAGTAGATATTATTTAATCAGGGCCACAAGGTAATAACATAGCCTTCCCTGCCACTATAACCAATACTTAGTATGAATCCAATCCTAAGGTTAGGATTCCCTATTGTATATCTGTGCCATGCCTCAGAACACGGCAGCTCTGTAAAGTAAATATTAATAGATGTTAGCTATAATATGGCTGCCTGGATGCATTTACACAAAGCAAGCAAAGTCAGATATAGTAGCTTGTGAGGTTCAGGATCTTCTTGGTCTCACTTAGGCTTTACTTGACACTAGAAGCTAATATTTTCCCCAGCATAAGTGCCGTAAGGTTGTTTTATTTGCAAATTTGTAAGGGAAAGATATTGGGAACTAAATAATCATCTTTATTGAAATGTACAGCTTATATAGTTTGAGGGAAATGTTTTTTAGAGGGAAAAAGATTTGGACAATCAACAATTGGTTTGATAAGGGGGGTGGATTGACCCTTATATTAAGTCAATTACTAAATTAAGCTTTTCACTAAGTAGAGATCATCAATGGTTCTTGTTACCTTGTTTGGGAACTTAAGATGACTTCTGATTAGGCTTCAAGTAGTATGAATTCAGTTTAAGTGACAAAGGAGCTCTTGTGTGTAAATTTTCTGGTGGTTGACTCTGTTGTTTTGACACTCCCCCAGCTGAAGTTGTGTTCCTCTGCTGGAAGGTCTTGAGAAGGTTGTCTGAGGAACAGGCACCCTATTCCATCAGCTTTTGCTCAGTTGCTGAGATGATAGCCTTGTACTATTTTCAGAGGCCTTACACAGAAAAATTCTGTTTTGGTATAAAATTTTGACCCTGTTTTCTTTTAATCAAGCCTTGCACCAAGTAGGTATTGGTATTATTTGTCTTTAGAGCAATGATGGAGCATAATTTCTCAGTTTGTAACTTTTTTCTTGTCTATTTTCATTAGCCAACCCTTATCTCCACCTTTATGCCTAACTTCAGAGGAACAATATATCTTTTAGGCGTTTCTCTTTTCTGAGTGGTTGTGTCAAGTTGCACTCATTCTATTAAAATAGCAGAGAAATAGACAGAAAGTATCTATGACAAAAGACTTGCAGTTCAAGCAAAGCTGGATTTAGCAACCTGGGTGTTACAACAAAGTTAATTGTATTGCCTTTTTGCCCTGCTTTAGGATTATCTAAAATAATAGTTTTCCTGGACAATATAAAGATAGCCCTTGAAGCCTAAAAGGCTCCAAAAGTAGAATAGTAACCTTGGATCAATTTAGAAAGGGAAATTTCCTTAAATATCACAATATTTGATCTTTGTATCATTAGTTAATATATCAATGTGGTATATAGCTGGTAGAGGAGTGGGCAACTCACTAAATGATAATAATTATGACATTGGGTTTACAAAAGTCTGCTCCTCAAGATTAGACACAGGGGGAGGTATGCTTAAGGGTCTTAGCATTAGCTCTGTCAATTGGGCGTCCCAAAGAGTTAATTGCCATAGTATACTTGGGACAACACTTGAATATCACTGTGAGAGGTCCATTCATAGAGAAACTAGCTTACAAGCTTGTCCACTCACACAATTTTGGTGTTACAAGACTTGATTTTCTAGTTTAAATTCATAAAAAGGTGAAAAAGAGGCATTTGAAGGGAATATTTCTAAGGTTTTAGTCTTGTAGGCAGTGGAGTAAGAAGTAGCTTGGATATAAATTACCCAGTTGACCAAGTCACTCAAATACTTCTCAGTGACTACTATCTTATCTTGTTCCACCAAGAGTGGCCCAATATTGAGAGGGTAGTGGATTATTGGCAAAAGCGCCCATGCTGGTAGTAGCCATTTCAATAGTAACTATGTCAACAGTGGCCATGTTGACACTATAGTAAATTGTGAATTTGGTTTTTGATAATGTTTTTTTCTGGATTTAAACACTTTTTAAATTAACAGCACACTTTGCACTGAACAATTTTAATATAAAAAATAATCAAAACCAATATATTATACTGAAATGACACCAGAAAGGTCAAAAAGTCATAAAAAATACCATAACCTAATAAAGATAAGGAGATATAAGCAATTATTTTTCAATTTACTATGTAAAAAACACTCTATATTATAAAATTATTCTTTATTCCAATAAAAATTAAAATTCCAATGAGCAACAACTAAAGATATTTAATATATTATAACAACTACAAAATATAAGAAAACTCTAATTTAAATTATTATACTTTATATAAGCATAACTGAAAAAATCTCATACCTTAAAGATAAATAACAAAATATAAGATATTTCTTATAAAACCACATCAAAACTGTATCTGAAACTTACCATTTATACCAAAAAAAGATTAGTACAATATAAATAAATTTAAAAAAATTAAAAGTTTAAAAGTAAAAAATATACAGGCAAAGCAAGGTTTATTAAGCTAATTAAAGCCATCAGCAAGAGCAGTGGCAACGTCCTCAAGGTACTTCTTAATCTCTCCCACCTTATACTTTTTTTACCACCTTCTGAACGTCCTCCTGGTAGTCCTGCTCCTTGGATTTTGCTTCTTGGGGGCCACCCAGTTGGCCAGGTTGTGAAACTTGGAGACAGTCTGGGCCTGCTCCTTCTGTAGCTTCTGAAAGAACTTGTTATATTTGGGGTTTTTACCCAAACTTCACCTTCAGGTGCTTGTGCCTAAACTCAAGGCTAGATGTGGTTTTCATCTCCCCCTTGAGGCAGGCACCCTGACAATTCTAAAGGACAGTGGCCCCGCTCTTACCTCTCCAGGCAGTTGCCTTTTTGCCCACCCATTGGCTCAAAGTAATCCAAGTAACCCTTGTAAATGGTGGAGTGCTTCTTGATATAAGTATCCTCCAGGAGGGCCTCAAAGCCAATACCAGTATGCTCTGGCCGCACAAAAGCCAAGGCAGCATACTGGGTGATGGCAAAGTGGCACTTCCCTTTATCATCATTAAGATACTTGTCAAAAATCTCCTTCTTGCTCTTGAGGTGTTTGATGAGGGCCTGCCTAAAATGGAAGAAGAAGCCCTGTACTTCTCTATTGAAGGTGGCCTCAAAGGCTCTGAACTGAGCCTGCTCAAAGTCCATGATAATCACCTTTGGCCTAAGTGAGCACGCATGAGCTAGCTGCTCAGCGGCTATGGTTGCCTCATCCTTCTCAGTGGAGGAGGGATTTGCCCTTGTGGTGTGAGTGGGAGGGGGCTGGTTACTGGAAAGGGAGCTTAAAGCATCACAGACAATCTTGAAATCCTCTGATGTAGACTTCAGTCTTGGCACCAGGAAAGAGAAAGAAGACAAGGGGGATAACCTGTTCATTGAACTGCCCATGCAGGATCCAAAGCTGCTTGAATAGGGAGGGGCAAGTAGCAAATGTGCCATTGCACAGCCAGGTGGTAGCAGTATTAAGCTGCTCCAGGTTTAGGGTTGTGGCTTAGGCTATAATCCTATCCTCAACTTCCTGCCCATTGTCATGGAGCAGGAATATCTCTTCATCCTCAGTTTTTTTAAGGCATCTGTGAAGACCAAGTCTTCAATTGTAGTGGCGCTCTTGGCCAGGGAATTTAAAGCTTGACTCCTACTGCTCACAAATTTGACCAACTGGCTGTGGGTTAGCACCCTCTTGAGGTTGGTAGTGGAGAGGTACTTTCATGCAAGCACGGCCAGCTGGGTGGGCTAAGATCCTTAGAGGTGAGTATGATCTGCATTAGATATCACTTTAGGCGGCAAGAGATGGTGTTATTGGGATTGACACAAGTGTGCTTGTCCTTGATGATTTGTACCTTATCCCAGTGCTTGATGTTGAGATGCACTGAGCAAGAACGGTTCTTGCAGGTGTAATAGCAGTTCTTGAAGCCCTGGTTGGCATTGTTGCAGGAAAAGATGTACCTATTGGCCACCATGGGCGGCCCATCCTTCACACTCATAATGGGGAAGTACTTGGGCATGGAGGAATTAACCTTAAATCTTTTATCAACATTGCAGATATTATGGGCTAAAAAGGGTTCCAGGAGTCAGCAGGGGCATGTAGAAGGCCAGGAAAGTAATTAGGGCAGGGCTTTGAGTCTTCCCCAGATGAGCTAGAATAAGGAGAGCTTATTGATTGGGGAGAAGAAAGGGGCTTGTTGTGGTGCCCCTCATGTGTGGGAGACTTATCCTTTTGGTGGGGTCTTTTGGGCCTGGTGCCGCTTCTTGGTGAGATCCTCATCTGAAGCTAAGTAATAGAAACTGTAGTCCATAAGTGAACCATCATATTTCTCTCCCCTAGTGGAGTGAGATGGGATCTGCTTGGGGAGGGATCAGGGGAGGGCTTTGGGAAAGGCTTGGAAGCAGTCCTTTTGGATGATGATGCCTTCTGCTTGGTGGCTTTGATGGGCTTGGAGGTACTTTTGGTGCCCTTTTCCTGTTTGGGAGTATTTTTTGTCCTAAAATTATAAGTAACAAGTTCTGAGGTAAAGCTTTGTATTTAAAAACAAAACAAAAAAACATAAAAATTATTTTATTTAAACTTTATACTTATAATACTTTTAGTGAAATTTAAGATATAAAAAATGTTGGAAAAGTTTTATTTTATTATAATTTTAAATAACAAGTTAAAAGTTAAAAGAAATATGCAAAAGTATTAATTTAAGAGATTTTTTTTATTTTAAAAACCAAAAATTATAAAAGAGAAAAGTTAATATTACATCATGTTAAAATTTCAAATGTTTTATTATTCAAACATAAATTTTCATATGTGAGAAGTGAAAAGTGTTGATATTGTAAGTGTCAATTAGTAAAAAACTGAATTCCTGCTGACAATGAGAAAAATTGCAGACATTGTTGGAGACAACATTGGCACTGTTAAAATTATTTTGAAACTTTACATTGTTTTTTATAGTACGCTTAATTAAATTTAAGCAAACTAGAAAATGTTAATTGTTTCTGTGTATTTTTGTTCACATAATAAAATTAAAAAATATGTAAAAATAATTTAAAAAATTATCAAAATTCTTTTATTTATTAATTAACAATGATGTTTAAGGGTGAGAATATGATATTTTACCATGGTGTATAATGAAAGTTGTTAATATGTTGTCTTCAGGTATGTAAAAGGTAAAGTGTCACCTTTGCCACTTACAACATCCTCAATATGAGATGATATAGTAATTTAGGCTTAAATTGTGCCACTCTAATTTACTTAAATCTACCCTGGTGGCTGATCACAAGCAAATAGTTGACATTTCTGATTTTTGACATTATAATTAATAATAAATTCTATAGTAAATTACATAGTAAATCCAGCTTAAATTATGGGATTGCTGTTAGCCATCAATCTATTTATGATATTAAAGGCAGAATAAGTGCCACAGATAAATTTATAAGATAATATTTCAACAATATGCTATATGCACTATACCTATTTATATATATTAATTTAATAAAAAAAATTTTAAGTGCGCTTATATTTTTTATTTTGTAGTTGTTTCAGTTTTGATTAAAAATAAGTTAAGCTTAAAAAGGGTTGACATTGATACTTTTACGTTGTGAAAACAACTTGATAAAAAATAAAATTTTATTTCTAAAAGTAAAGAAATAATTTTTCTTCAAATTTTTTATTGATCTTAATTTTAAATTGTGTCAAAATGGGCCTTTTTGTTGTGTTTTCTGGGTTTGAACCCATGAACGCTTTAAAAAATGGGAATTAAGATAGCACAACCAGCAAAAAACATAGTAGTTTTCTTTTTTGAGTTGACAGTGGCCATGTCAAAAAAGTGTGACATGGGCTCTGTTACCCACTTGCTGAATTAATCAATATCAATCAGGGTGAAGCAGCATCCAGAAAAATAATATGGTAGGGGCCTGTTAGGATTTTGGGATATTGACTAATTAACGGATTCAACCAATTATTGCGGGCCAGCTTTCAATCACTCTTTGGATAGTTGCAACAGAATGATGCAGGCTGCAGGATTAGTAAATCAATGACCAAATCATACCCTGGAATTAAAAAATCCATGCATTACAATTAATGAATGGAACATGCAATACTGCTCATTAATTAGTTCCCTTCATCAAGAGCCTCAATATGCACTTCACAATAATTACTATTATAAACTTAAATTGTATCCTAGAAGAAGAGGGCTGTCATAAGAACTGACATCTGCATTATGTCTAGCAGAGTCCAACATAGACCGGGCCACGGGGCCAAACACTCTAAGATTAAAGGCTCTGATCCTATTGTATTAGAGTAGCTCTGATTAGTTTAACAATCATCTTGTGAACTAGTAGCCAACTGTTGGCTAGCTAGCCCTGGATAGTGGCCCAGGCAGGCAGCTGAAAAGAGATTCAGCTGTGTGGTGTGTCTAGAACAAACATAGTAACCCAAGGAAGTTGTCAAGCAAGCTTCTGTAAAATCCACCCTGAAAAGACTGGGCCTCCTGCTGTGCTGACCTAATGCTACTTCAGTCTCTTCCTAGTGTTGTGAGCTAACTCGGATAAAATGCGGGCAAGCAGGCCTCCTTAAAGCCAGTCCATTAGAATAAAAGGCTAATGATTCTGTATTGACTTGACAATTGATCCAAGTCCTATTTCCTTAATATGATCCTCTCTTAGGCTTATTAGTAGAGAAAAAGATGATACTGTTGTCATAAAGTATAATTATCTATAGTAAATATAGAGACAACCCATGAACCTATATCCAGAAGTAGGAAGAACTGTCTCAAACCCTTTGGGATTTGGGCCCAGTCAGACTTGCTACTTCTGCAGAAAACAAAGTATTCCAGACCGCAGATTATGCCATAGTCACAGGTTCTCTGTACTTTCCTAATGTTAGAAGAATTAGGATATCATCTGGTGGATGATAAAATACCACAGTCTGCAGATTTCTGACAGGGCCCCTAGCCTCAACAAAGATGAGTTATAGAAGGCATTATTTGGAAGAACCTGTTTGAATTCATTTTGAGCTGGACAGACCTTTTGAAGGACAGCAGTCAGAATTTAAACAGTATAAATGTAACATCCTCCATTTTGAAAATCCCATATTTTATTTTGGATTTATTTTTTAAATTTTTACTCAAAACTTGAAAATTAAAATTAAAATTAAAATTTTAACATTAGGAACATTTATTTAAAGTAAAAAAGCAATAAACATACAATAAAAATACAAAAATATTTTTTGGGAATTTTCAGCATGGAGGATGTTACATGTAGACAGTTTAAGTGCTGACAGGTGAATTTTGAAGTTGAAATCCATGACAAGAGACCAAGACATCAGGGATCAAATTTGCATATTTTCCCAATAATAGTGTTTGCTTAACCAATCATTTTTTTAGTGATCCCTCCATACCCAGTCTCTAAGTGCGCTTGTACAACAATTGAAACTCTGAGGCTAGGTCATACGTAAGGCAGATACAAGTTTTAAGCCTTTTTGAACAGCTGATTGTCTCAAACACAGGTATTTGCAAGAGACTTTGTAAAGCAGCCTGAGTTTCCCTGGTTTCAGCATCCCATACAGAAGGGTACTTAGTAAGTTCATACAATCCATTAGCTTCCATAGGATGGATAGTCAGGATAGGCATGCATAACAGCCTGTCAGTGTTCTGATGTCAAACACCTGGAAGATGAACTACAATGAAGTAATAAACTTAAAGATACAGGGCCCATCAAGCTAACTGTCTCTTTGGCTCTTTCAGTTGTTAAAACCATTGAAGAGAGGAATGATCAGTGAACATATTAAAACAAAACCTTTAAATTTATTGTTGGAATTTTTCACAGAGTGTAAGACAGCCAAGCATTCTTTATCAGCAACACTGTAGTTTTCTCATGCTTGTTCAGGACACATGAAGAGTAAGCTACAGAAAGTTCCACCCCCTCATCACCCAGTTGTGCAAGGATTGCGCCTACAGCTCTCCATTTGTGTTGGTGTATAGGATAAATTCTTTATTGTAGTCAGGATAGAATAGAATAGGAGCTTACTTAATTTTTTACTATAAACCACAAATGCCTGTTGTTGTTTTTTGCTCCATTCAAAGGGGACACACAAAGTAGTTGTACTAGAGACTTTCTGAGCTCTGAAAAGTCATAGATAAACTGGCAATACTAAACTATCATTCCTAGAAGCACTGTAACATCTTTTAGATTGATACAAGGAAAAATATTTTTGATTGCCTCACCCATATAAGTTTTGGGACAGATTACAGGCAGAGCAGTTCATGTCCCAAGAAGTCTAATTCTTTAAATAAGGATCCTTTTCAATAATTAGCTTTCTACCAGCCTTGCAAATTTTGATAAAGACTGCTTTCAGGTGATCCAAGTGGTTAATAAAAATGGAGCTGAGGACATAATCTTGTCTAAGTATACCAAAACTCAGAAAATCTTTAAGTTGCGCAAAATGGAAATCATGGCTCTCTAGAATGTTGCTGGAGAATTGCACAATTTTTGAGGCATGTAGGTAGGTTCAAAAAGTCCTCCAGAGATAAATAGTACAGATTTCTCTCTATTATCAGGAGATAGATCATCCTGCTAATACCCAAAAGCTATATCTATAGCTGAGAATTATTTGGATCCTCCTAGCTGATAAAGTGCATCTTCAATTTGAGGTATTGGGCATGATTCATTCTTAGTGAGGTAATTGAGGCGCTAATAATCCATCACAATTTTATGACCACCATTTTTTCTTATGGATTAAGAAAGGAGAGGCCCACAAACTCTGCAAGGGGATAACATCTCAGCATTAAGGAGCTCCTTTAACTCCTTAGATACTTATACATCTTCTACTTGACTATTTTGGTGGGGTTTATTACAAAGAAGGGGCATCTCCAGTATTAATCTGATTAATTTCTCCTTTGAATAGTGAATAGTTATTGGGCCCTTGATCAAATATTTCAGAGAAATGGTCTAAAAGAAGAAGTACCTCTGTAAAATTAATGAGGGGTGAGTTAGGGGAAATTTTTATCCAAGAATAGGGATAGAACTAGAGGATTCTCTTTAGGTAGTGCCAAGTTGTTAAAGGTGCAAGGAACTCAAGGATTAGAAAGCAGAAGAACTTAACAGACATCCATGACCAAGAACTTGTCCTTTAATGACATGCATAAGGGTACTTGTGAGTTTGGCAAGCAGTAACTGTACAGGCTCCTTATGAATTACCTTTAGAATAACCCAGGTATAGTTGATGTCACAGTAGGTTCCATCATGCCGGGAATTATCTGCCCAAGCAAGAAGGCTCAAAAAGCCGGGAAACCTTTATCAAAATTGACTGAGTTAACGGATTTAAATCAATCTGTCAATTGGAAATGGGTTACAAATGCTCCAGTCTGTCAGCTGAAACCAGTTCCTCCTTGTAAATTGATGTTGATAAATTGGCAAAATTTGAAACTCACCCAATATGAGCTTGTTAATCAGCATGGTTGTCAGAAATTGGTCACACAAGGGTTCTTTGCAACCTGGACCAGATACTTACTTGACAATGTGGAAAGAATAGAAGACCAAGATTCAGGTGGTATTGCTTAGTCAATTTTCTGATATATATTAAATAATTTTCACTTTTTCAACTCTAAGAGTTGAGTCCTCCCAAAATTTTACTCAATAAAAATCATTTATCCCTAGTTCTAATTTAATTTTCAAAATGCATCCTGTGGTTAGATTGTTACAATATATTCTGTACAATCTAATTCTCAACCAAATCCTTTCTGGAAGATGGAGCCCTGCAGTTGGAACTTTGTTGTTGGTGCCGCCCAATGTTAATTTTGTGCCAGCCAATCTTGAAGCCCACCCCTCCATTCTGGAAACTGAAAATTGTGTTGCCTCCCAATGTCCAGAATTTTATTCTGAAGATACATTGATGCTGTCTAAGGCCATTTATCTTGGGCTACTTTGGTTAGGATTAATTGTTCTGCTTAATCCTGGAGTTACAATTGGAAATTTCACAAAAAAAACTTGAAGCCATGTTGGTGGTTAATCATCAATTCTATGTGGATTTGGGTGGTAATTCCCCATCATTTAGAAACAGCTTTATATTATCCAGTGATTTCCGTCACATTACTCAACTCTTCTATATCTGAGTTTTTGGAAGCAGTTTGTCATAAATTTGTGTTTATTTTCTCCTGCTCCATCAAGATATCTGTGTTTACCATGTTTATTTGTACCAGTTTTTTTCTGAGCTTCCAGTTTGAACTTTTCTTTAATTTGTGGTTTCTATCTCTGGTTGCAGTTATTAAGAATGGATCTTCTGTTTCCTATTTTTGTTGTGTCATGTCATTTTGGCGTCCAGATTATTTTCCTGCTCTACCTACTGATACAATTTTGCATGAAGTTTTTTAAGAATTATCATTCTATTCTGGTTCAAGCCTTAGTCACAAATCCCAAGTTTACCATGTGATGAAAAAGGTTTCTGAGGATGCTTGTGAATGGTTGTTGTCCGCAGTGGAGCGCAATCCATGTGTTTTAACTGAAAGTGCATCTCTATACCCTTTTTTAAAAATTTGTGTGTATCTATTGAGGAGCTCAAAGTATATTGTAAGCTGTACACCTTCCATCAGGATACTACTCTGCTTTCAATATTCCTTCCTCAGTTTCTTGCCTACTGCCGTATAATTGATGTTCCTGAGGTGAATAAACTCTCAGTGTTGTGGTTAGCAGTTGACCAGATTGCCCAGGATTTTGCGGTTTGGGATTCCTTGTTAACCACAACTGAGGCCCTTGTTAGCCAAATTCTTTCTTTGGTCTCAAATCTGTCTACTTCCAAGCAAGGTACATTGGTAATTGAGGACAAACCCGCTGTGTGCTCCTGCTTTTCTGGCCCTTGTTCAGCGGTAGCTCCTTCTAACCAAAGTCAGGATTGTTCTCCCCATAGCTCTTCTTAGTTGCAATTGGCAGTGTTGGACAAACCCTTCAATGTAAATGAGGCGCCAGTGGTGTCCAATCCTGATAGTTCTTTGGAAATGCTTCAGCACATTATACCTGCAAAGCCTTCTGCAGTTATGTCCAAAGAGTTGTCCCTCGTTCCCATTGATCTTGATCATCCCGTTCTTCCAGCTGCTGTCCAATAAATGATTGAGCGTTTCTTTCAGGAGCATCCTGCCTCCTTAGCTGCCTTCCTTACCATCAAAGAGAATCAGGACCCTGCCAAGATTACAACCTTTGCTGCAAATAAATCTACTTCTTGTTACTTCTTGTTTTATGGTAGCATTGATAATGGACAAACTATCTATCAGCCAGCCATTTTGTTGGATACAGGTGCTTCCAAGAACTTCATGAGTGTGGAGACTGCAGACTTGCTACAACTCAAGTACCACCCTGGAATGCTTGGTAAGGGTGGAAACTGTCAAATGTTTCCCTCTTTTTATCTGAAGAAGCCAGTAACATTTGTAGTTGCAGGTCAGTCTTTAACCGCAAGGTTCTAAGTTTGCTCTTCTCTGATCTATCATATCATTTTGGGGGTGGATTGGTGGAGAGATCATAATCTATCAACCTTACTGAAAGAAAATGCGCTACCAGTGGAACACTCTTTGGGTATATCTATTTGTATTCTGCTGTTAGGTATATCAGAATTGGAGCAATCTTCTAAGAACATTCAATTGGTTCCTGTCCCTGTCCCCGCAAGTTCAGATTTACCGACATGTTTGCAACCCTGGTCCGTGGAGTTTGACGCCACCAGAGGCAAGGTCCTTCCCAAGCACATTCAGTTTTACTTTGACTTTAAAGTTACTGTTGCTCTGATTTAAATTGTGTCTCCTATTTACCCTTTAACCTTGAAGGAAGACACATTTTTTTGGAAGAATGGACTTATGACATGTTGGCAAAGGGCTATATTTTTAAAAAGGCATTTTTGAATCTGCTCCCCATTGTTGTTTGTTCAAAAGGCTGATGGGTCTCTTTGTCCTTGTGTTGACTACAGGAATTTGAATAACATTACAATTCCTGATTCCTACCCTTTACCTCTCAAAGCCCAGATCTCTAGGTGTGTTGAGAAGGCTAAGGTATTCTCAAAACTTGATTTGTTGAATACTTTTAATCAAATCAGGATTGCAGAAGGAATTGAATGGTTAACAGCATTCAGAACCAAGAAGGGCATCTTCCAGTTCTGTGTAATGCCTGTTGGATTGAAGAATGCTCCAGCTTGCTTTCAGCAACTAATTTATTAAGTCTTGGGGGATCTCCTTGGTGTATGTACCATTGTGTATATGGATGATATCTTGGTGTTCTCTCTATATGAGGAGTCACATATGGTACACATGTTGGCAGTTGTAGAGTGCATTCTCTAGGCAAACTTGATCATTAAAAGGAGTAAGAGTGAATTCTTTAAACTTAAGGTTACCTTTCTGGGTAATATTATCTTTGATAATGGCCACACCATTGCCCCTGACAAAGAAGCTGTGGTTCAATAGTATGCTACGCCTGTGACAGTATCCCAACTCTGTATTTTCTTGGGTACCTGTATGTTCTTGAAGAAATTCACTTTCATTTGTCTGAAGTGGCCGCCCCTTTATATTTGGCTAGTGGAAAGACAACTTTTTTTTTGGACACCTGAGTGCGCAAGTGCTTCTCAGCAGTCAAGGCTCTTTTGTTGTCCTCCCCAGTGTTAAGAAATGTAGATCCTGAGCTTCCTTTTGTGGTTTCTACCAATGCATCTAAATACACTGTGTCTGGTATGCTTTTGCAGATGGCTAGTGACGGGATTGAGAGACCTGTAGGGTATTTTTCCCGGAAGATGGAGGCTTGAGAACACAACTACATGATTTACGGCAAGGAATTGTTAGCTGTTGTGGAATTTATAAAGCATTGGCATCACCATCTCATGTTGGCACGTCATCCATTTGTAGTAAGAACTGACCACAAGGCTCTTCTATATTATCAACAACCCAGATTTTTGTCAGGTTGCCAATCCAGATGGCATGATGACCTGAAAAGATACAAGTTCTGCTACAAGTTTATTAAGAGATCTTACAATCACTTTGCCAATGCACTGAGCAGAAACCCTTCCCATCTCCCAGATGCTAGTATGAACACCAAGTTTAACACATATACTATGATTCTAGACAAGGCGGTGGTGCCTTTTTTATTGCCTCCACCTGCTACGCTGGCTACCCTGTCCTTAACTGAGGGCACAGACCTGGACTTATATTCCAAAGTTAAGTTTCTGCAACCTTTGTCCAAAGGCTATGATAGGCTATTGGAGCTAGCATTTTCAAACCCAGTAGGTCAGCCCCTGGGTTATCATAAGTAGTTCCAGTTCTATATCATAAAGGTTGCTTATTGGTTCCAGAAGGAACTATTTAGGAAGAAATCATGGAGGCTCACCACATCTTTCCAACAACAGGCTACCCAGAGAAAAACAAAATTGTGAAACTAATCCACAACCAGTTTTCCTGGAAAGGTTTGACAGTGAAGGTAGAAGCTTTTGTTTGTGATTTTCTGGTATGTGTTTAATCTGAGGCAAGCCAGAACAAGACCACTGGTTTACTGATTCCACTGCAGCCCTCTGAAGGAACCTGGTTGTCCGTGTTTGTGGATTTCATTTGTGAACTTCCCAATTCCAATGGGTTTAACACAATCATGGTGGTGGTAGATTGCTTAACAAAAATGGCGCACTTTGTACCTTGCTCAACCACAATTACTTTGGTGGAAACGGCTAGGTTTTTTTGAATAGAATTTTTTCCCTACATGGCATCCCATGGAGATTGTGAGTGACTGCGGGCCTAAATTCATTGCTCAGTTCTGGGAAGCTTTCACTGGGATTCTAGGTATCAAATTGTGTCGTTCCACAGCTTTCCACCCCCAATCCAATGGACAAACAGAGAGGGTAAACCAAAGTTTGGAGGTCTACCTACGTTGCTACACTAATGCACAAAAAGATGACTGGTGTGATAACCTACCCATAGCAGATTTCACATATAATAACGCCCCACACACATCAACTCAGGTCTTGCCATTATATGCCAATGTGGGCTACAATCCCTCATCCAACATGGGCCCTTGTTTAGTTAGCAACTTAGAAGCTTCAACTGATCAGGCTTCAGCATTAAAGCAGGTTTATCAGGAGCTCCAGGTTACTCTTGCCACTGTCATGACAACTTACAAGGAATATGAAAATTGCAAGCTCCAGGTAGGTCCCACTTACAGGCCAGGTGATTTAGTCATAGTTGATGCTTTCATTATGAAACTGAAGGTTCCCTGTCATAAGTTAGGGCCTAAGCAAGTTGACCCCTTCAAAGTTGAACTTCAAATTGTTCCCTCTGCCTATTGGCTGGATTTACCTCCTGCTTTCAAGATTTTCACACTTTTCATAAATGTCTTCTTACTCTCTTTAAAGGTACAGAGACTCCTTCTTCCCAACCCATTCTTGTGGAAGGAGAACCCGAGTATGAGTTAAATTGTATACTGGCTTCCCGCAAGAATTAACACTGTTTGTAATATTTGGTGTCTTGGAAGGGCTATCCTGATTCTAAAAACTCCTGGGTTCCCCACTATAATTGTTCTAATTCCCCAGATCTGATTCACAAGTTCTATAAGTGTAATCCCACTGCTATTGGCCACCCTGAACTTACCTTAACCGCAATGAAATTCCCACCTGCCCACAAGAATTTCTCCTTATTCCATCTCCCAGATGGTGGTATTGTGCCCAGGGCTAAAGCAGAGGGTAATGTCACAGCAGGTTCCAACATTCCCAGAATTATCTGCTCAAGCAAGAAGGCTCAAAAAGCCGGGAAACCTTTATCAAAATTGACCAAGTTAACGGATTTAAATCAAATGGTTGATTGTAAATGAGTTACAACTGCTCCATTCTGTCAGCTGAAACCAGTTCCTCCTTGCAAATTGATGTTGATAAATTGGCGTAATTTGCAAGTCACCCAATATGAGCTTGTTAATCAGCATGGTTGTCAGAAATTGGTCACACAAGGGTTCTTTGCAACCTGGACCAGATACTTACTTGAAAATGTGGAAGGAATAGGAGACCAAGATTCAGGTGGTATTGCTTAATCAATTTTCTGATATATATTGAATAATTTTCACTGTTTCAACTCTAAGAGTTGAGTCCTCCCAAAATTTTACTCAATAAAAATCATTTATCCCTAGTTCTAATTTACTTTTCAAAATGCATCCTGTGGTTAGATTGTTACAATATATTCTGTACAATCTAATTCTCAACCAAATCCTTTCTGGGAGATGGGGCCCTGCAGTTGGAACTTTGTTGTTGGTGCCGCCCAATGTTAATTTTGTGCCAGCCAATCTTTAAGCCCACCCCCATTCTGGAAACTGAAAATTGTGTTGCCTCCCAATGTCCAGAATTTTATTCTGAAGATACATTGATGCTGTCTCAGGCCATTCATCTTGGTCTATGTCAGGATCACTCCTGACATAAGATCTGAATAAGGATCAAAGCAAAAAAATAAGCACAGTCTAGTGCAAAAGGGGAAGAATTGTGAAATGCCCGATTGAGATGCCATTGCTTCATTAAGCATGATGTCATGGTTGCATAGATGATGTAATTCATGCAATCATATCTCAGCTCTTAATCAGCGGATGCCAATGCCCAAACCCGCATTCAAGAGCTCTCAACAGCGCCTACAATTTATATTAATAAATTAAGCCAAGTCAAAAAGACCAATTGAGAGCTAAATTAAGCAAAAGCAATCCCCTTGCATGAACTCCTGTTGCATGAAATGATGTAATTCATGCAAGTGTATCTCAGAAAATACAAAATCAAAATGAATGATCAAACACTCATTTTAAAGCTCTTTGTATTTTGAGCATCATTTAATAATAAATAAGTACCCGTTAAGAAACCACCTTGCGCGTAAAACCAATTGGAACGCAAAACCTTGAGAGGAACCAATAAGATAAGTCCCAGAATTAGGAGATAAAAATAGAAGCAGGCCATATAGTCCTTGAAACATTCAGAAACAAAATCCAAACCCTGGCCATAAATACTAGAACCAACCAATGGGGATCCAGGTCCAGACCACATGGCTTGTTCCAGACTCTTGCCAAACCTTACTACCCAGTCTAAAATTAGACCTTGAGGAAGACTTAGTGTTGCAACCAAGGTTCAAACCTTGCCTGCTAACGTATCTTACAATACACAGGGGGCGCTCAATGAGTTGCCTCTTGACGTATCTAATGTTATGAATTAATCTGATGGTGGTGTCAAATGGCGGGCACTTTATCCTAATTAGGAGCGCTGCCAATTTGATCCACTGATCCCCGCACAAGTTATTCCTCAGCTCCAAACCCTACATGGAACTCCCCACTATGCCACCCCCTTGTGGGCTTGTGGCTTCCCCATTTAGTATATTAACCACAATATCTTACAATAAACAATACCTTTTTCTCATTATTCTGTCCTTTCCTATTGGACTGTTGTCTTCCCCAATTCCAAGTACTGAACTCTCATTGGTTCAGTTGCAATATTAAGCCATTTCCCCTCATGATAGTAAGCCATTGGCTACAACCAAGAATTGACAATCCAGACCCAGATAGTAGAAGAACAAAGGTTTGACTATATTCCAAATACCTGATTTCAATCTTCATCACCCAGTCTTTTGAGATTCTCCATTCCCTGCTTGCACTCTCACTTGCAAAACTTTGCACAGTGGGAGATACTATAAATAAACACCCTATGAATATCTGATAGCTAAGCTATCATTGAAGTTCAACCCAATCTCTTGCTATCTATTTTTCTCTTTAATTATAGAAAGTAAGTTCTGCTGTGTCTTTACAGCTGGGCTTTACAGGCTACTTTGGTTAGGATTAATTGTTCTGCTTAATCCTGGTATTACAATTAGAAATTTTGAAAAAATATATCTGAAGCCATGTTGTTGGTTAATCATTAATTGTATCTGGATTTGGGTGGTAATTCCTCATCACTTAGAAATGGCTTCATACTATCCTGCAATTTCTGTCACAATTGAGGCTTGTCTAACCTAATAAACCAGGGGCATATAGCTCTATGAAAGTTTTAGCTGGTAACTCATAGGAGATATGGGAGTCCACCAACATCTGAGACCCTGGGGGATGGAGAAAGTTTGAGGCGCAAGCAAGGGTACCCCTTCTGCTTCAGGAAACAGCGGTAGAGGGACCCTGAGTCAGAAGAGTGTATTCAAATCTTAAGGGAGAATATTCATGTGGGATATTTAAGCACACACATCTTAAAGTGTTTCCCAGGGAGTCAATCAGACTATCAAAGATTAGCAGTGTGGTATAGTATAACAAGGAGAGAGCTACATCCTTCAGATTGATGATACTGATAAGGAGACCCTTTTGGGGAAGCTTCAGATATGGAATTAAGAAAGAAGAGAAGTATATTTTATTTAATAATATTTTAGACTTATAAAGACTTGGCTGTGGCAGAGATTTAGTTGGATCAAACCTAGGGGTTGGTCATGTGCGGGATTGGTTTGAGCCACTGGATACTTGGACAATCATGTGATATTGCTTGGTTGCAATTCATGGTATGTCAAACGGTATATTGGAAGGGCACTAAATTGGGCAATGCCTGGATGTTGAGTAGGTTGGCAGTAGCCAGAATACTTGTACATCCAGACCCTCAACACACCCCTCCCTTAAGGGGTTACTCGGGTACATCAGGAGGGGGCTTTGTCTTGACAGCTGCCACCTGATGTTCCTGGAGTTGTTTACTAGTGGGCAGCAACTGGGTTGAGTGTTCTCCTTTGCTAAGGCGGAGACAAGTTCTGTGATACTTTTTGGTGATGGGCTCTTTGGCACCCTGGAACTTAACCAGGCAGGTGTTTCTGTCTGGTCTTTACTTGATGATTCTTCCTGGTCCTCTGTGTACTGCGTCTTGTTTCTTTCTGTTCCCAACTAAGACCCAGAGAGGGGAGTTAAAGGGAAGTGGTTCCTCTGTAGAGGTTACTTTTTGCTTTTGAGCCTTTTTATTTCCGCTACTGTGACTGTACTACAGTCACATTGGGCTGTGGTTTCACAAAGAGGTTGAATTGTGATGAATTTCATTGGTTGGAATTCAAAATAATAGGATTGGACTTGGAGAGACTTTCCAGCGTAGCAATGATCCCCCAGAATCCATTAGGCTGTACTAATCAAGGACCGTAATAAATAATCTGAACAATTCAGATTATGAGACTAGGTGTCTCAAACCGTCTAATTAACTATGAAGGTTAATTGATACCCAGGAATCAATTAGGCTGTACTAATTGAGGGCCATAATAAATAATCTAAACAATCCAGATTATGAGACTAGGTGTCTCAAACCGTATAATTAACCATGGAGGTTAATTGATACCCTGGAATATGATTGATGGGGATTTAATAATAGGGCCAAAATGGACTTGACTGTGTCAAGTAAAGACTAGATGTCTTCAAATGGATTAATTAACTGGGAAGGTTAATTAATATATACTTGGAATATAATTAATGAGGATTTAATTATATTGTTTAATTGCCTTGACTGTGTCAAGAAGTTTGGTTAAGGTTAGCCAAAATTAAACCCCAGAATTGTGGTTTAAAAGCGCCACGCTGGCAAATTCATTGGGTTAAAAGCACCACCTGGGGAAATTACTGGGCGCCACGGTGGCGCCTGGTTCAAGTTTTGAAGCAGTTTAATGGGTTTTAAAGACAAAAAACCATTAAATGCAAAAATAACTAAATGTAGAAAAAAATACCTATGCATTCAGGATTGATCAGCTGGTTCCCAGTTGGAACAAGGATAGCTTGGATCAGGAATATGTATATTCCATAGGGTTTTGGCGCTGGAAGTCTGGAAGTCTGGAAAGCTTCAAGCCAAAGCAATACATTTCCACAGAAGGAATCAGGTGATTCTGGAATGTATTATGGCACATTCTTATAGGTTAAGAGTGTGAAGATTTTTTTGGTAAAGATCTGGATTGGATGACGCCATTATGTCATAAATCATGTGATAGGAATCCAGGTGTGATTCTGGAATTGGAGGAGTTTTCAGCCAAATATACCCCAATTGGTATATAATGGAAACATGATAATAATTAATAAAAAAATTGCTTATTGTGACAATGGCTGCTTTCCCCTCAATCTTTTTATTCTTTGTGTTTTTGGCTTTTAACTGAAATAAGACTACTATGGAATGAAAGAGATGGTCTGTAGCTAAAACTATGGGAAGCAAAAAACGTGGAAGTGATCACCAGATGGCAACAAGTTTAACGCCAAGATTGCTTGCCTGGAATCCAAGCTCATCAAAGCTTACATAAAGGATTCCCCGTCAAACTGTAAAAGAGTCAGACCAGGATAATGAAGAAGCAAGTATGAATTTCCTGGATCTGTCACAGCTACTTTGACTTTAAGGTGTATGTGCCGTAGAGTTGGTACTTGTTCTACTGTAGGGGACTTCCCCGGGGGATCTTTATATATGGTTGTTTATTGTGGGTAACTATCTCTGGTTTGTATCTGTAAGTTAGTTCAAACAATGAGAAGCTTCTCCCTTGATTGGTACGGACCTGGGATACTAGTAATCCATGTTTCACGTATAGTGGCCATGTATCTTTGGCTTTGCCATCCATTATTTTCTCTAGGGTTCTGATAAGGCTGCCGCTTAGGCCTTCAACTCTGCAGTTGGCCTGTGGCCTGTAGGGCAAGGTTGTGGAATGTTTAATGTTTTTGGATTTTAAGTTGTTGTTTACCATGTGGCCTAATAACTCGGTTGCTCCATCAGTTACAATGTAGTCAGGGGTGCTGTAGTTGGCTATGATTGCTTTATTAATGATTTTATTTATGGTTTCTTCTTTGTGGTCCTTTTTTACCCAGCAGATGATCCAGTGTGTAGCAAAGTCAATGAATACAATCAGGAAACGTTGGTTTATCTTAGTTACTGAGAAGGGGCCCACTACGTCCAGTCCTCAAACCTTGAATGTTTCAGGATCAGGTACTGGGTTAATTGTTGGCTGGGGGACTTTGTGCTGGTGTATTTCTTGCACACTGTGCACTTTTTCAGAACATCAACTATATCTTGTTTGAGATTTGGCCACCATACTATCTTTTTTAATGTGAGGTATAGGTCATTAGCTTTTTTATGTCCTAGTAGGTGGTGATGTCTTAATATGGTGTCAACTCTTTGTGCAAGTGGGATTTAAGGGACATGTTTTTTGTTAATGATTTGGTATATAGTGCCGTTTGATACATGGAAATATTTTTTGTTTCTTACCAATTTAGCATGAGTTAGTTGGTGTGTTGAGGGATCCTTTCCTTTTGTCTGGTACTCAATGTTGTATAGGTTGGGCCAGTCAGGGTCCAGGTAGTCAGAGTAATCCTCTCTTGGCTGACATAGTCTAGAGAGAGCATCAGCTGTGACCAGCTCTGCCATCTTTTGTACTGGATGTCTAGGTTAAGCTGTTCCAGCAAGGACATCCATTTGGCTTGCCGTATTGCAAGTGCATTCTGAGTTTTGAAATAGATTAAGGATTTATGGTCAGTTAGCACTTGGACGTTTAAGTGTCCTTTGAGATAACATCTCCATTTCTTGCATGTGTGGAATATTGCTAGCAATTCTTTATTGTGTATTGGGTACCTTTGCTCAGTGTATTTTAGTTTTCTGCTTTTGTAACATACTGGCAGGAAATCTTGCTGCCCTGGCTGGTGGATGCATAGGACTGTGCCAATGGCGGTGTCACTAGCGTCTGACTCAAGCTTGTAGCACCTGTTATTGTTAGGGTATTTCAAGATTGGTGCTTCAATCAGAGGTTGTTTTAATAGTTGAAAATTCTTGTTGCGTTCTGGAGTCCAGATGAATTTCTTTTTGGTATTACCCTTGGTTAGGTCATTGATTGGTGTGGTTAATTTTCCGTAGTCTTTGATGTATTTCCTTAGGTAAGCTACTATTCCAAGAAATCATCTAAGTTGTTTAACAGAGGTGAGGATTGTATGTTGTTTATGGCTTTTATTTTGTCTGGATCTTCTTTGATGCCACTTTCAGAGACAATGTGGCCCAAGAACAGGAGTTCCTTTTCCATAAATTGGCACTTACTTGGTTTTGCATAAATTTTGTGATTTGCAAGTCAATTGAGTGTCTTGCAGACATGCGTGAGGTGTTCCTCTTTTGTTTTTGATAATATGATGATATTGTCAAGGTAGTGTTATGTATTTGAGAGGCTATTTAGAGCTTGGTTAATCATGGTGACAAACGTTTCAGGAGTGTTGGTCATCCCAAAGTTCATTACTCTACATTCAAAGGATCCAAATTGTGTACAGAACGTGGTTTTGGCATGTCTTTTTATTATACTTCAACTTGGTTATAACCTGAATTGAGGTCAATTTTGGAGAAAAATTGGCTCTTGAGAGTCTTGCAAACAGGTCCTCTATGAGTGAAAGGGGATATTTGTTCTTTACTGTGCTTGAGTTTAGTGCTCTTTAGTTGGTTACTAGACAAAGAATACCTTCCTTTTCCTTCACAAAGAACACTGCTGCCCCCATAGGGATTCAGATGGGCAAATGAACTCTTTGACCAGATTGTCCTTGATATGACTTTTGAGGTTTTGGGTCTCCATAGGAGAGAGTCTTTAGAGGGGTGAAGGTTTAGGCATGGCTTTACATAGGTTGATGCTGTATTTGACCTCTTGTTTGGGTGGTAACTCTGTGAGTTATTCTTTGAATACATGAGCGTATTTGTTTAGGAGTGCTGCAAGTTCTGGGCATTGAATCTTGGTTGTTTGCATATTATTGAATTTGGTTTATCTCATTATGAAGAGGGTACTGTCTTTGGTTAGACATTCAGAGTTGTCTTAGTTTATGACCTGGACAAATACTGTTTCTCTTATAATGAAGTTGTTGGGTTCTATGAGGATATTGAAATTGGCTCCGTTGTGTTTGATGGTAATGGTTTTTGTTTTCCAACATATGCTGGGGTTCACTCAGGTGAACCAGTCCATGCCTGCTACAATGTTGTATTTTATGTTTTTCATGACATTTCCTTTGATGGACATTTGTATGCCTTGGAGGTCAATTCTGAAGGGAGTTGTTTTGCCTTCAAGTAGAACCTTTGATTTTTCTGCCATTCTGGCGTATTTGAAGTTGGATTTGACAACTGGTATTTTTGTACTTGGTTAAAAATTGTTTGCTAACCATAGTATGTTGTGTACCAGAGTCAAATAAATTTTATGTGTATGTGATTTGTAAGTGCATGGGTAGACAAGAAGTTGTGAGCAATCCCTAATTTTCATGTTCATAAAAATGGAGGATTGTGGGACATGTGGGATGCAAGCAGCAAAGTTTTTGCCTTGGTATAGTTTCTTATCAAGTTGGGGGGGGGCAGGGGCACTTAAGCCTGTTCCCCCTCTTCTTTTCCCTGTTCCTATGTTTTGATACCTTTGAGATCAGAGAATGTGGGGTCAGATTCATAGCAGGTTGCTATTTCAGCATTGTTTACTTTGGTGGTGTCCTCTTTTTTGGGACAGGAGTGTGTTGCGCTTTGGCTGCAATTGCCATTGTTGCAATTGGAGTTGCCGTTGCTATGATTGGTGTTTTGGTGTTTGTTGCCATTGGAGTTTTCTCTGCCTTTGCCATTTGAAGAGCAATTTCTGTTGCATGCAGCATATTCCATGTTTGCGCATTTTCTGTGCACTTGTTTTCTGCAATGAGCGCAGGCATAGAGGTATTTGCATCTGGGTGGATAAGGGCAGCAATAGAGGGCTTTATTCTGTTGATGAATGAGGCTCTGGTTGTACATTGTCAGCTTGCGCTGGGTTTTGGATTTGGGGTGTACTTCCTCAAACTTGTTGCGTAGGCCGTGATAGTAGTTTTCTGAAGAAGATTGCTGAGCTGAATTGCAATGTCTTGGAGGGATTCAGTGATGCAGAAATTGTGTGTGATGTCTGCTTTGAACTCTTCCCAGTTGTCAAGCTGGTTGTCAGTTAGTGAGCCAACCCAGGTGGCAAACCAGTTAGCTGCGGCCTTATAAAGGCGCTTGCTGGCTTCCTGGACCCATTTTTTGTGGGGGATGCGGCTGGTGCGGAGTTTGGCAGCTGAGTGTTCTAGCCAGTTGATGATGTTTTCCTTGTTTTACCAAAGAACTTGTCAACAACAATGTACTTGGTGTTGGTAACTTCACCTGTAATAGGTAGTTATGCGTTTGTTTGTGGTTGAAGGGAGCAACTTTATTGAATTATCTTGGTGCATGCTTTGGGCATGACCAGACCTTCAAATACGGTGCATCCACTAGGTATATCTTTTTCAATGTTGTGGGCGCAGAAGTACGTCTTCCAGGTCTCCTGGGATGTGGCCTGATTGAGTACATGAGCAAAGCTGGGCGGGTTTTGGTAAGTCATTTTCTCTCTCATGGGCATGGTCAAAAACCGTAGCTGCTACCAGTGATAAGGAACGCCTTTTGGGGAAGCTTCAGGTATGGAATTAAGAAAGAAGAGAAGTATATTTTATTGAATAATACTTTAGACTTATATAGACTTGGCTGTGGCAGAGATTTAGTTGGATTGAACCTAGGGGTTGGTCATGTGCAGGATGATTTCAAGCCACTGGATACTTGGACAGTCATGTGATATTGCTTGGTTGCCATTACTGGTGTGCCAAACGGTATATTAGAAGGGCACCAAATTGGGCAATGACTGGATGTTGATAGGATGGCATTAGCCAGAATACTTTTACATCCAGATCCTTAACACTTCCAACAATGCCTCAGAAGAAAGCTGCAGAGCTTTACTGAACTCAACAGACTGGTTACCAGATTAACCTCCCAGGAGCCCAAGGTGGCATTTAACTCTTTTTCAGCCATTGTCTTGGTGAGAAAAGAGGACTCCAGCAAGATATATGAGGCATTTATAAAGACAAAGTATATGAAGCACCATGTAGCTATCTTTGATTCATTTGTTGATTACTTTTATTGCAACTGAACTAATGAGGATTCAGTACTTGAGTTGGGGAAGATAACAGTCCAATAGAAAGGACAGGAATGATAAGAATAAGGTATTGTTTATTATAGAATATGTGATTAATATACTATATGGAGAAAGCCACTGGGCCACTGGGCCACAAGGGGTGGTATGTTTCATTTAAGGTTTGAAGCCAAGGAAAAAATTGTGCGGGATCAGCAGGTCAAATTGGAAGCGCTCCTAATTAGGAGAAAGTGCCCACAGTTTGACACTGCCATCAGATTGGTTCATGTTGTTAGATACGTCAAGGGGCAACTCATTGAGCGCCCTCTGTGAATTGTAAGATATGTTGGCAGGCAAGTCTGGAAACTTGGTTGAAACACCCCCTTGCCCCCTGGTTGTTGTCAGACACCAGGATTAGAGTCTGCAGAAACAACCTTTGTGTGGGGATGGCACAGCATGGGCGCAAGCAATTGTGGAAGAGTCTTTTGGTGTTCTCTTGGGCGTCTTCAAGTTGGTAGGTGTGATTATCATAGACTGCAGCTATCTGGAAGGGCCCTAAGTGGTTGGGTTCTAACTTAACTGAATTGGGGTTGAGGGTGTAGACGGGGTCACCTATGGTGTATCTGGCCTTGGGGTGTTTTGTTCCTCCCTCATTTGTTTGTGCTCAATTTCTTGGGCTTTGGTGTGCCACTGGCTCAAAGACAGGGTAGGCAGCAAGGGGGGGTTTTGCGGAGACTGTGGAATTTAGTTTCCCTTGTTCTACTCCTGCCAAGCTACCAGGCGCCCCAAAGGCCAGGATGCTGGGGCTGAACCCAGTGCCCCTGTTGATTTGTGCTTGCAAGATGAGTAGAGCGCTGGGCAAGTGTTCAGTTCACGTGGTATTAGGATTTTTCTGTGAGAGTTTGGCAATTAATTGGACCAGTGCACCATTTAATTGTTCTACACGTCCATTGACTTGCCAGTGGTAGGGGGTTGTGACTATATCTGAAGGGCATTCTTGGCGCAGTATGCCTAATGACATGACCAACAAGTCAGGACCACCATCTGCAATGAGGAGTTTGGGTTGCCCAAAGCAGGCCACAATTTCCTTGCAAATAAAGCAGGTGATGGTGGTGGCAGTGTGATTAGTGGTTGTCTATGCTACTGGCCAACAGGTGAAGTAATCAATAGCTTTGATGATTTACTTCTTCCCAAGTCTTTCTTTGAGGAGAGGCCCAACAATGTTGAGGTACACTGTTTGAAGGGTTCCATGGCCTAAATGGATAAGACAGACTTGGGGGTACAGGTTTAGACATGTTCTTTTCACACAACACACAAGTCTCAAGGAGATCCAAGATGTCTTGGTGCATATGCAGCCACCAAACCTTATGCTTCATGATTTTGAAGAGGTTATGTCTTCTGATATGACCCAAGGCGTGGTGGTAGTGTAGTATGGTGTTGCCTTGTTGTGTGGTGGGAATATAAGACGTTTTCTTGCCTGTCTCTGCCTGGCGGCAGACGTTTCCAGCATAAATGGTGAACTGACTTTCATTGTCCTTCAGCTTGGAGATGGTGACCAAGTTAAGGCCCTTGTAGCGGGTTGCATTAGAGCGCAGGTAGAGCATGGGCCAGTCTGGGTCCAGACCATTGTCCCCAGTGATGGACACTATTTAGAGTTGCAAAAGAGTGTCAGCTGTGACCAGTTCTTTTCCAGGTTTGTACTCAATGCACAACTGGTAGGGGGATAGCCTCTTGACCCAGCCTGCTTGGAAGTGTGTCAAGTGGGACTGCATGTTGAAGTACTGGAGTAACTTGTGGTCTGTCAGGACGCAGGGTGGAAAGGTAGCCCCTTCCAGATAACAGCGCCACTTTTCAACGCAGTGCATGATTGCCGCCAATTCTTTGTCATGAATGGGGTAATTTTTTTTCCAAGTTGGTAAGCTTCCTAGACTCATATGCCATGGGGAGGAAGGTGCCCTTGTCAGTTTCTACCCGTAGTACACCCCTTATGGCCCTGTCAGAGGCGTCAGTATCAAGTTTGTACTGGCAGTTTCAATTGGGAAACTGTAATACAGGCGCAGTTGTAAGTCTTTGCTTCAACGTTTAAAAGGCTTGATCCCTGAAAAGGGTCCAATGGAAGCACTGTTTGGTGTTTAGGAGCTTGGTGAGAGGTGCAATAAGTTCCCCACAATTTGGGATGAACTTGCGCTAGTAGGAAACCATGCCTAAGAAGGTACATACCTGGCCCACATTAGTGGGAGGTGGCATGCTTGTGATTGCCTTGATTTTGGCAGGTTCAGGATTTCTCCCTTGGGCAGAGATGGTGTGCCTAAGGAACAAGAGCTCTGACCTGAGGAATTCACATTTAGAGGGTTTAGCCTTCAACTGGGTTTTCCAAAGGGTTTCAAGGACAGCACAGAGGTGTTGGAGGTGCATGGTTTGATCTTGACTGAAGACAATAATGTTGTCAAGGTACACAATGACACACTTTTTAATCAATTTCTCAAATGCTTTGTTCATTAAAATGGCAAAGGTGGAAGAAGTATTGATCATTCCAAATTTTATCACCTGGCACTTGAACAACCCATAGTGTGTATGGAAGACAGTTTTTGCCTCATCCCCTGGTGCAATACAGACCTGGTTGTACCCTGCAGTGAGATCAATCTTGCTAAAGACCTTTGCACCTGCAAGAGTGTCAAACAGGTTGTCAATCAATGACAGGGGGTACTTATTCTTAACAGTCACCTCATTTAGGGCGCGGTAATCTGTGACTAAGCAAAGGGACATGTTCTTCTTGGCTACAAAGAAGATAGAAGCCCTGTATGGCAAAAGCAAGGGGCGTATGAAGCCCTTATAAAGTGTGTCTACAAGGTGCTGGCAGAGGGTTTCATCTTCTTTTGGTGTCAGGCAATAGAGGGGACGTGCCTCAAGAAGTGACTCTTGCAGTTGTACAGCGTGCTGGATCTCTTGGGGAGGGGGTGATTGGTCCAGTATTTCACTGAAAACGTCCTTATACTCCTTGAGGAAAGCGGCAAGTGCTGGTGGAGGTGGAGTAGTCAGGGGGAGAGTTGCAGGTGGTTCTGTGCGGATAACTTTGACTGAACATTGGTTGAAGTCTAGTTTCTCCCCTTGAAGCTGTACAAGCCTGTCTCTGTTATTCTAACAAACACAGTATTGTTGAGTAGCTTGCTCATTTTGTCAGGATAGATCTGGAAGCCCACCCCATTTCTATTGAGCGTAATGACAGACATATTCCAGTCAATTTAGGGGCGGTTGTGAAGGAGCCAATTAGGCCAGCAATGACATTGTGGCTGAGCCCTGTCATGATTGGCCCAGAGAGCTCAACCTGAACGTTCCCCATTCTTACCAAGAAGGGAACTGTATTGTGGGTAATTGTCACTCTGCGGGAGTCAGCTACTTGTACTGCCTTGAATCTGCTGGGTATGTGGTCTAACTGTTGCAAATCAGCAAACACCTGGTCCACTATAGTGTGGTTGGCCCCAGTGTCTACCAACAATTTGTGGGTATTCTCACAAAAACAGAAGGGATAGGCCAAGAAAAGTTATTTTATTTGAAGTGTGGCTTGCTTGGAGTATGGGGTTGTTGCTATGGACTTGAAAAACGTTGAGGTCCTCAACTTTGTGAACGTTGTAGTTGCAGGGGTTTTTTGCAAGCAGGGATTGAGAGTGAGAGTCAAGTGGGGTTTTAGAGCCTCTTGTAACTACAACCCCCAGACTTTTCCCAGGTCTTCAATCTGGGCTAGTTGGAAAACTCTCTTGCAGGGGCACTTAACCTCATTTTCCTGTTGGTGTGGCTGACAGCAACCTACTTGGTTCTGAGCACTGCCAGGCATAGGAAGAGTCTGGGGTGGTGTGTCATTGAAGCAGCAGAAGCCCATTGAAGCCTGGTTATTGGCCTCCACAATGGCCCTGTAGCATTCATCAATGGAGGTGCAGCAACCCATGGGGACCCACTTGCAGATATGGGGTTTAAGCCCATTAATTATCAAGGTAAAGAGCATGGTGTTTCCATCAGTCACAGTTGGCCCAGTTGGTGAGCCAGACTGCAGCAGGCCCTGTAAGGCGGCCTGAAGCAGTGGCAACCCACATGGGCTCAGGTACTTGACAGATACAGAGGCGGGTTTCAGTAGAGTGGAGCCAACTGACAATGTCAGCCCTTTTGACACCACACACAAAGGATTCAAGCTGGAGATTGAGCATGCACTGATAAAGATCTGACTCGGGCGGGGTGACACTTGTGTTGTGCTGCACAAGGCAGAGACACATTGTGGTGATCCACATGTGTGCTGTTTTGCAGGCGAGGGTTGATTTGGCTTCAAATAAAGACAATATGCTGAAGAGTGACAATGTGTGGTTAACTGGCAATGCTGTAAACTAGTAGGTAACATAGGGCTGCTAGGGGTAAGTAAGGGGAGCCTAGTAGGTAACATGGTCTACTAGGGTAAGTAAGGCCTGGCTGTTAGGTAACCAAGGACTACCAGAGGCAGATGTTGCCTCCACCCAGCAGAAGATGTTGGCTGCTTTGGGCTATAGTGCTTCACCTAGAAGGGAACTATGGCTGCAGGAGGGTGAAGATTGAAATAGCAAGCAGGGAACTTTGTCTGTCTGGGAGGGAGGGAGTAGGTTTTGGACCCCTGGCAGGTAACGCGGGCTGCCAGGGAGGGAAAGGGCTCTGAGGGCTCAATATACCCTAATACGCTTACAGAAGGTCTGTGAGCAAGCACCCTACCTAGTGGACTGGTAGGGTGTCCTCGTTTATGCCCCTATGGGAGCTTTGGGGAAACCCAAGGTGAGCATTGGAGGGTATAGATTTGCTCAGAGGTATCACCAAGGTGGCTTGCTTGGGGAAGAAAGCTGCAGAATTTGGTGTAGTCAGGCCTCTGGGAAGTAGAGCTGATTGCTCTGCGACTGAAAGCCCAGACTTAATCACCTGGGTGAGTAAAGACAACACATAGACATTAATCTATGGTTGAATGGCCTAAGTGGACTGCCACTTGCAAGGGCCCAGTCAAACGCCAGTTCAATGTAGACTCATTCCTGGGTCTACAAGTTCTGGTAATGGGGGCTGAGATAAAGAACCAAGGTGTTTCACAGAATTAACAGAGAAAACTAGAAAGAGGGACTGTTTGGTCACAGTGAAGGCTAGTTGATGGACTGTTAATTCATATTGAATGGAATGAACCAATATGGTTCAGTGTGTTAAAGGAACAAAGGAGGTTTCTAGTGAGGATTTGGTGAGGAACTGGTTAAGGATAAGCAGAAGGACAAGAAGACATGATGAAGCACTAGCAGATCATAACGCAGGATGACCAAAGGACCAGAAGTTGGTGCTGAAGAGCTGAGAGGATGAACTAGCCAGACTGGATGCAGAGGCTGGAAGAGCTGATTTAGTGGCTTTTGAGAGGAAATTTAGATATAAAAAAAGCAGTTAGAAAATAATTAAATACTGCCTGATTATGATTTAAAAAGGATTAAAAATCACATTAGTAAAAAGAAAGAGAAGAAAAAATAATCTATAGTTTGTTAGAACTATGTGTTATTTTTAGAAAAGGGATTGAAGAGGAAATGTACCAGAAAGAAACTAAAAAAAACAGAGAAACTGTGAGGGCAAAAGAGTGAATTTTGCCAAGAACAGCTATGAAAGGTGAAAGGACAAGCAACAGGCAGGTTCAAAGGTGCAAAACGTTGAAAGAAACACAGAGAAACATGGAGAAATGTTGAAAAATCAAAGGGTCAAAAATCGCCTAAATAAAACATATGTGGAAGCGCTCAAGATTTGCCGGGGAAACATGACGGGAATTACGGCAAAACCGTTTGAAACGTGGAGCAGTTGTTTACCCAGAGCAAGAAAGCTTCAGGTTTGAACCAGGGTCAAGGACGGGTCATCCAGGTAAATTGTTTTGGTGAAACGTTTGAAGCAAGGCGTATGATTGGCTGCAAACCAAGTCTACTTAATCAGTTTTTTAAGGGCTTTAACTTAAGAGTTAAAGACTAAAAAATGAGGAGCAGAAGCAGAAAATTCAGGGATTTCATTGGCTGAAGTAAGTTTAAAGGTTTAATATATTATAGAATGAAAAAAACAGGATAGTTTAAGCTTTGAAGAACCAGAGTTCTAAGAGAGGTTTTTGGTCTGAAACAAGGGGCTATAAAAGGGAGAGCTATCTGAGACTCTTCAGGGACTGGATCAAGTGGATTACAAAGGCCACCAAAGCTACAGAAGGAGAAGGAGACCAAGGATAGGAAGCCAGAGCCAAGTCAGACCACATGAGCTTAAGATTAAGACAACAGAGCCCACAACTAAAGTGCAGGAGCCCAAGACCAAGGAGCAGGAGTCAAAGACCAAGTACAATGAGTCCAAGAGATTGTTGAAGGACTCCAAGTATTGGCACAAACCCTTTATTATTACCTACCCCAATGCCATATCTCAGAAGGTTTCTAAGGGGATCTTCCTTCTGACTGTTAATAAAGTGCCTATTATGACCCCTATCCAAATTTCCCGTGTAAAAAGAGAATATAAGTCTCATGAGTCAACTGCCCCATATTTTCTATCCTAGCCCAGGGGATGAGAAATCCTATTGCCTTGGGTGCAGGAAGCTTACCTCTAGTAAATCTTCCCAGGAGGAGTGGGAGAAGGTGACAAGGCATTTGGAGATGTCAAATAGAGGAAGAGAGTTCATTAGAGGAGAGTTTGCAAGACTATTACAGGATTGGTATTGGCCTACAGAAGGGCTGGCGCTTGCTGAAGTACAAGTGTACAGTGGAGACGCTTGCTTGGTGATTGGGAAGGTACTGGAAGAGTTTGCCCCTATGCAAGCCAAGTATAAGCTTCTCACCAACCCTTCACCCCTGTTGGAGAATGACGACTCCTTCAAGCCGGTCCCTGGCTACAACCCAGGACACACTATGGGGACTGGTGATCAGGAACCCCACACACATTATACACACTTGTAAGTACCAGTTGATCTTGGTATATCATGTACCTGTTGGGGATGTCCCCCTTGGGATTGACAGGAAGGTTTCTTGATGGGGAGTAGCCATATGGCCCGTACTCTGTCCTTTCTTGGGGGGATTTTCTCTTTAGGTAGGTCATGAACCTATTGCTGCTACCACCGTTGCAACTGAACCAATGAGGATTCAGTATTTGAGTTGGGGAAGACAACAGTCCAATAAAAAGGACAAGAATGATAATAATAAGGTATTTTTATTATAGAATAATGTGATTAATAACTATATGGAGAAAGCCACTGGGCCACAAGGGGGTAGCATGTTCCATGTAAGGTTTGAAGCCAAGGAATAACTTGTGCAGGATCAGTAGGTTAAATTGATAGTGCTCCTAATTAGGAGAAAGTGCCCGCAGTTTGACACTGCCATCAGATTGGTTCATGTTGTTAGATACATCAAGTGTGACTCATTGAGCGCCCCCTGTGTATTGTAAGATATGTTGGCAGGTGAGTCTGGAAACTTGGTTGCAACACTTTGAGCACCAACGGATTGGAAAACTTGAGACCAGACACCAAGGTAGAAAGGAAGACAAGATTGAATAGAACAAGTTCAAGTTTGTTAATAATAAGACCATGAAGGCCTCTTCCTCCCTGGAAAGCTGGCACAATAAGTTTGCCAACTGTGTTGGGGCAAAGAAATCCAAGTTTAATGTCCTAATCAACAAACTCAAAGTTGAACAGGCAACCAATGAAACTCTTTACCAGGAGTTTTTAGATGGGCATCAAAGTGTTTCCCAGAGCAGCAAAGATCTCAACAGCTTTGAGATAGTCACAAAAAACTTGCTTCTTCCCTACAACTCCTCCAACTGGATTACTCATCTTGAGAATATTGCAAAAGTTCTTTAATAATCCAAATAAAATCTTGCATTGCTTTTACTTTCTTTTAATTTTAAGTTGTGACAATAAAACATTTTAGTATACAAATGAATTTTAAAGTAATTTTTTGCTAGCTTTATATTTTATATTTAATTGAATACAGCTACATATAAATTCTAGTCTAATTTTGATTTTAAAATTAAAAAAGAGTTTCTTTAAAGAACAGCTAATTTAAGAATCTTTTTATTATCTAGCATATAGTTTTTATTGCAGAAAGAAATCCTTGGGTTTTATTTAGTCTATAAAAGATTTTATAATATATGATTTAATATTTAAAAGTATATGATTTTCAGCTTTAAAGTTAACTTCCAAAAAATTGATTTTTGCACTTCAATCTTTGATATTTTTGATTTTAGCCCCTACATAATGTTTTGAATTTTGGCATTTTTTGGGGGTCCCATTTTCAATTTTTGCACTTTCAACCTTAGGAGCTTCGACCTAAGGAACTTGCCCGGTTTTTAACATTGGTTGATCTTGTTGACCGGGAGGGTGAAGGTGTTTCCAATTGATATCTTGGTTTCTTGATGGTATACATAGCGGAAAGAATTTTGTGATGTTGTTCTATCACGAGGGTTAAAATTAGGGTGTTGTGGATTCTGATCTTGTATTGCGATCTTTGGCTATTGAGGCTATAAATTTCTATAGAAAATGATTATATTTTTTGTTATTAATTGTTTTAAACTTGAAAGTCTTAAAGGCGGGGATATTTAGGGGCGGTGGATTATCTAAATATTGCTTACGAAGTTGTTGGGTTGGTTATAATGAGTCCTAAAGCTGGACATTGATTGGATGAGCTATTACGGTGGCTGTGGGACTTATCGGTGGTTTTTAGAGTTTTTTAGGAAGCAGCACCTGGTAGTATAGCTTGGAAAGGCCTATGATTGGCTGGTTTTATATTACGAATTTATGGAAGAGTTAAGACGTACCAGTTTGCTTTTTTGAGACGATACTTTTTATTAATAGAGTAAGGTATCTTATTGGGTTACAGATGCGAGATTCTAGGATGCAAATCTGGCGTGGTCTAGACTTGGATGTTACTATATAGCTTTTATGTTTGTAATTGCATGATGGCTATTTGGTGTCGTTTAGAACCTCTGCTTGGAAAAAACTGACTTGAATCTACTGGCGATCCTCGAAAACAGGCTTCCCCTAGAGGTGCCTTCCAAAGCTTAAAACAGGATTTGGTTTGAATATCGGCTTTTGCCCGAAGTAAATATTGATGGGCCGTTGTAGCAGGATTAAGAATATTAAATAAATGATTATATAGGGTTGATTGAGACATGTGGCTTATCTTATTTAAAGAATGATAGCTGATCATTTGGCTAAAAAGCCCAGAATCTGGTTGGAAGCGCGTGCTGAAGGAACCCTCGGCATTGGTATCCGGTATCGGCGATTTATGGAGACAGTTGTGAAGAGCATACAAGTTCCTCGGAAAGCAGCGGTATAAGTACCCATCAAAGAGAAGGCGTGCACTATGAACAGAATCCATACTCCACGTTATTCGAGCCAGCCTTCGGGGCGCCGCTTCATCTCGACCCAGCATCAGATTATCGAAAGCGTCCTTCCAGACGACCTGGTGGCTCAAATCCGTACCACCCAGTTCGACGAGATGCTTCAAAGGGGGTTTTACGCTATACCTTTCGATTGCTTGACCAATGACGAACATAAGCCAATCCCCTCTGTCCCCACCCTAAAGCTTACATTGACGCCATCAAATGCTCGAGATGTCTGCTCCTGGCGCACGAGGCTGTCTCGCTTCATCATATAATCCATTTTGCATACCAAACTAGAAACTCATTTAAACCAAAATACATTTTCCATGCTCAATTAAAATTAAATCTATATTTCTATTAAATCACCATTTTTAAATAGAAAAGATCCTTGGGTTGGAGTGCCTCAACCTGAAAGTGTAAAGCTTAATAACATGACCCTTCAAAAGATGGTGCAATATGCCATCTCGAAAACACCATCTCAGAATTTTTTTGAAATGGCGTCAGGATTTACATCAGCAAAATTTAAAAAAAACTTAATAAAAATTATTAAATAGTTAACTTTTACATATTGGTTTATAATACAGCACCTCAAAAAACCGCATCATGAAAACAATATATCAAATCAAAATAAAAAGTGTGTTATCAAAACAAGGTTACCAAAACTTGGTAAATTAAACTGCTGAACTACCCATCTTTAAGCGCCGTAATGCCAACTTGTAAAAGTCTTGGGTGCCGCCGCGCCACCTTACAAACATATTTTATGCTGCAGCGGCGCCTTACTTTTAAGTTTAGTGCGGCAGCAGCAACAGATTTGAATCCCCAACATATGAACTCCACTAATCAATAAAATTTATATAAGCACTAAATTTAGAAGATAACTGCAAAATATTAAAAACTTACTATAATAAAAAATAAGAACTAAAAAATAATAGAAATATATAAAAAACAGGATAAGCAAAAGCAAGTTTATTGCAAAAAAAGACAGGCTCAGTGGGATTGTCCCTTGTGTTGTGGGTGCCTTCACGCTGCTGAGCAGAAGATGTGGTAGAGGAGAGACCTGACAGTTGGCAAGGCAGGGATGCTTGATGGGATGCTGAATAGTGATCACTGGGCGCTCATGGATGGGCATCATGTAGTGGTTGTTGTCCAGGAGCTGGTGCACTTGGGCCAGGATCACCAGCATTTGGGCCCAGGCCAACTGGGAGTTGCGAGACATAGAAGACCAGTTGTATCAGGGACCCAACCCTGATTGGCTGGCTTGCTAGTGTTTGGGAACTGGTGGGTTGCGGACTGGGTGGGCAGAGCCTACCAAAGGATTGGTACTTCTTAATGAGGTAGGACATTGACTTGCCTACCCATGACCACGGACCGGCAGCTGGGACAATAGTATCTATTACTCCCGTGAGAGTAATATATACAATTCCAAAAAGCTTGTTGGTATGGTCCAGTGGGAGCTCAGTGGCGGAGGAAGGCATTGGTTTGGGGGTGACAGGTGATTTCATGTCCATTTGGTAGGCGGGAAAGAAGTTGTATTTATCTTTGAGCAGGCTGGGTTTGGTAACGTACCAAGGGCCTTCTTGGTTGCATCTGGTTAACTCGGTAGTTCTGGCCAAGGGATCCTGGGCTAGTATGTTGTTGGCAGTTTAGTCCTTGTACTCAGGCTTTAAGGGGTACTCTGTGAAATGGACAAGACCAAAGGGGGCACCTGGCGGGTGGTACATAGCTGGCAGGTTAGCAAGGGAGCAGACAATCTTGGGGTTAACTGGAAGATGGCAATAATAAAATACAGCAATAGTTGGGGAAACCAATATCTCATAACATTTATTTAAAAATGACATTGGGGGTTCATCTTGGCCTGGCAGGTAATTATACCACCCTTCCAGGCTTCACTACCTGGTTGGGTTTTCTGGGCTTGGGCGGGTTAGCATTGGGTGTCTCAGATGGCAGTGTGGCGCTTGGCACTGGCGGTTTGCTACTGGCCGCTTTGGAGTGAGAAGACTTTGAATCCTTTTTTATTGATTCAGGTATTGGGTGACTCTTTGGGTTCAGTGCCTTCCCCGGGACTTTGGGCGAGTTTGGAATAACTTCCAGGGAGAAATTTGTCTATTTCACCAGGCAAACCGCCGGTGTCAGGCGTTGGTACCTCAGGGAAATTCTCAGCATCTTGCACTGGCAGTTTGCTTGCAGAATCCTGTGGGGCAGCTAAGGGTTTGGGTACTGGCGGGCTGGCAGCAACTTCATTCATTAGCATTGGGTTATTGCGTTCCCAGCCTATGAGTCTGGCGGTCTGCAAAGGGCTTTGTCCAGGGTTCTACTCTGATTCTGTATTTTGAGATTTAGGAGCATCCAAATTGTCATTCCTGACAAGTTGCACAAGAGAAGCTGGATCTGACTGACTGGCACCAAACAGCCCCAGCCACCACGGCAGAGAACACAGCACCTATGATAAAGCAGTCCATCAACACATCTTCTATTTAGGAATAGGATAGGGGTAGCGGGATGCAGAGCTGGTAAGCCAGGGAGCGGTAATGCTCCAAGCAACAACCAGCGTACCTGGGCTGGCCAAGCTGGCAACTCTCAGGAGGATACCACATAAAGTAGCAAGTTGCAGCAGCCAAAGGAAGGTACAAAGAAGCATTGTCAGTACCAAATGCATGAAGAAATGCCTTGAACATGGCGGAGAATCAACAGTTGGAATTGGCTTGGATGGGCAAGTCCAAGGTTTGATGGAAGAAGGGGTCAGCGGCAAGCTCAAGAGCCCAAACCTGAGCTACCTTGTCAATATACTCATTGTGGATGGCAATAGTATGAGCATCATGGGCGGAAATCTCACTGGGGGCTAAGGTAGCTGACTGCAGCCCTAGACGCACCTCAGCAGCCAAATGGGAGGAATTGTATTGGCTGTGGTATAGCTCCCCTGCCCAAATTGGGGTCATTGCATCTACGTCAGAATGCAGAGCCTGTAAAAAGCTGTACATTGTCTCCTTGTGGTGGCAGATCCCAAACTTGCTAAGAAGGTTGGGGTAGTCTACCATCACATTGTCAGAGTTGCGGCAGGCGCAGAGCATTGCAGATGGGGTAGGGGGAGGCACACCAGTGGAAGGAAGGCGTTGAGGAAAGGGGTGCTGAGCATCAGAAGGATTGCCACTGAGGGCAGACTGCTTATAGGAAGAGGCTCCTCAAACATGGAGTCCTCATCATGGATTTCTCCAGCACTGGAGTTTGGCGTAGTACTGCGCTCAGAGCCAGCCACAGTGGTTGTGCAGTCCTGTTTGCAAAAATGAGAGTCACCAGCCCAAATTCAATTCAAGAAGCCAATAATTACTGAGTGCAGTATTTTTCAAAAGGCATTATGCTCTTCTTTGTCCATTGAAGTCATCATTTTGATGTAGGCTTGTTACATATTGTTGTTGCTGTTGCTGCTGGAGTTGGGATTCATCTGATTTAGAATAAAGTACTGTTTGGTCAAGTGGGGGGATATGTTAGAAATTTCGACCAAGCAATGATGTCAATTATAACAGAGCTCATGGTCTTAAGATTTCAGCAGCCAACTCCATAAATTAGCAGTATAAAATCTATATATTCAATTGGCAGTAGATTTGGAATCATCACAGCAGAATACCCAATGACAAGCGCTGCCGTGCCGTCCTAATCATACATTTAGCGCCCTCGCGCCACTCACAAAATACTCCAGGCTCAGTGGCGCTGCCTTGCAAATATTTTAAATGGCAAGGCACCACCTTACTTTTACATTAAGCGCTGCTGCTGCACTATTTCAAATCTCCTTAATGCTAATCTAATTATTAATCATATTTCTAACCACTAGTCCCAATAAGATAATTGAAAAAAAAGATATTTTGGATCAGTAGTAGATTGATGATTGTAATGACAAAATCCAATACACTAAAAAGCAGCGCTGCGGCACCTAAAATATTTGCAAAGCGGTGCCTGGAATTATTTTCAGTTGTTGCTGTGGCGCCTAGTACTTCCACCAGTTGGTGTCTAAGCTTTTACTAAAACAGCACTGTGGCGCTATCTCTGATTTTTTTGTCTTATACAATCCTACTTTTATGTGATAAATCCAAGGTTTTCCCTTTTAATTGAGAATAAAATATGGTATTAATTTATGACCTTAATAATAAATTAACCCCAATTGGCGCCACTTTGATAGTACTACCCCCTAGAATACAGCCATTAAAAAACCACTTTTAATATGCTGGTTTCATTCCTTATCATAGAAGGATCTATAATATTTGTGTTTCAGCTTTATATGTTTCATTAACAAATTTATATATGCAAGGACAGTGACTTCATTAACTGGAACTGCTATAATCAGGTTAAGGACAGTGTAACTAAGAGTTTCTTGTCACTTGAAGGTTAGCACAACCAATTTTCCTGTATGGTTAAGGTAAAGAAGCTAAGATTCATTGTGATTATCAACAAGTGAAGATATGGTATCTCTATGGGGACCAGTTTTACCCTTAGGCTATAAAAAGAAAAGCTGCTGTATCCAAGCATGCAGACAAGAAGGTCAACTTTGCAGTGTTACTAAGGAGGTTTTGACCTATTACACCATAGAAGGTTGCCTTGCCCATCTCAAAGAAATTGCCACAGCCCTTGGATCTAATGTATAATCCACTTTCTTTAGCAATAAAATTTTCTTCCAAATATTTGATTTTGATTTTATTTTTAGTATATAAATGTTTAATATACTGCAAATTCAGAACCGGAATGTAAAAATGTGGGATTTTTAAATCCTTGGTCCAAATTTCAAATCACCTTTGCGAGCAACTCAGCTGAGTGAAAATAAAATATTTAATAAAATCAGCCATTTAATTTGACCTTTTTTATTTATTTAAATTGGCAAATTTTGAATCCCTTGAGCAGAAAACTCAACTAACAAAAGACAAAATACAGCAAACAAATGCAGGATACGTGAATCAGAAATGTGGGATTCTAATGCACAATTTGAGATTTACTGGATATCAAACAAATCATAGACATCATGTAAAAATTAAAGAATCTGAAATTGTGGGATTGTCAAATCCAAGAACCAAATTTCAAGTTAAAAATGAGGTGAAATCTAAATAAATATAATTCATGGGTGTCTCAAAAAAGGATTTCAAAGAATCTAGAGTGGTTTTGTTCTATTTTTTAGGAATCACAGACATTCTTAAAATCACTCTATTCCATTTTAGGACAGCTAAAATTTAGATACTTGATTACAATAGACTTTAGAAAACGCTAATAATAAAATAGAAATATGTATTACAGTATTTTTTTATCATGTTGTCTTTTCCTTGGTGTGTTGATAGTTCATTTGCTGTTGATAATGTGCTTACATTTAATTTGATAGTTTCACTTCCAGTTGTGTTGGAATAGGAAATCAAGTTGCCTCCCTGAGATCATCTGTGGTCACAGAGGCAACTTGATTATCTATTGCCAACACAACTGGAAGTGAAACTATCAAATTAAATGTAAGCACATTATCAACAGCAAATGAACTATCAACACACCAAGGAAAAGACAACATGATAAAAAATTACTGTAATACATATTTCTATTTTATTATTAGCGTTTTCTAAAGTCTATTGTAATCAAGTATCTAAATTTTAGCTGTCCTAAAATGGAATAGAGTGATTTTAAGAATGTCTGTGATTCCTAAAAAATAGAACAAAACCACTCTAGATTCTTTGAAATCCTTTTTTGAGACACCCATGAATTATATTTATTTAGATTTCACCTCATTTTTGACTTGAAATTTGGTTCTTGGATTTGACAATCCCACAATTTCAGATTCTTTAATTTTTACATGATGTCTATGATTTGTTTGATATCCAGGAAATCTCAAATTGTACATCAGAATCCCTCATTTCTGATTCATGTATCCTGCATTTGTTTGCTATGTTTGTGTCTTTTGTTAGTTGAGTCATCTGCTCAAGGGATTCAAAATTTGCTAATTTAAATAAATAAAAAATGGTCAAATTAAATTACTAATTTTATTAAATATTTTAATTTTCACTCAGCTGAGTTGCCTGCAAAAGTGATTTGAAATTTGGACCAAGGATTTGACAATCCCACATTTTTACATTCAGGTTCTGAATTTACAGTATATTAAACATTTATATACTAAAAATATCACTGTTTAGGGATGTGTTTACTCTGAAGCTTTGTTCACTAGAGTTGATATTATCTGACCCCACTTTTTTATTGCAGATTTGGAATTCTTGGGTGATTTTGAGTCTAGCTGTATGCTTTGTTTGTTACTTTATATTTGTATATATACATGCTTAATATATAGTTAAATTTAATACAAAAATATCACCATTTTAGGAAGTGTTGACTTTGGAGCTTTGCACACTATAGTTGATATTAGCTGACCCCAAATTTTTATTGCAGATTTGGATTTCTTGGATGATTTGAGTGTAGCTGTATGCTTTTTATATGGTTTTTGAAATGTTTTTGGGCTTTTATCAATATTTCAAATTATCTGGTGCAGTTTAGCCAGAAATTTGAGATAGAGTACAAGATGGCGTCTTTCAAAAGCTGTTTTCTAGATAGTGTTTTTGGATACATTTTCCAGATGGTGTCTTTCTAGATGGTGTTTTTAAGATGGCGTTTTCTAGATAGTGTCTTTATAGATGGAATATCCCACCCAAAAAATGCAGAAACTGGGAAGGAAGATGATCCATCATAATTCTTATCTATCAATAACACACACTGTTTCCCACTATTATAATAAGATATCAATAAAAAATATGACAAAAAATAATTTTAATAGCTTGTGAACTTATAAAGAAAAAATAAATAGAAATGCATATTAAAATAGGCCAAATTTTGACAGTACATGCAAACCAACTAATGCTATTTAATAATAATGAATTATGTTTAAAACAATAACACAATTAAATATTGGCAAATTTATATAAAAATACTAATTATTTTAAGTTTAAGCATAAATAGATACACCAATACTTCATTAAATACACAGTTAGAAAACATCCAAATTAAATTTTCTTGATATTTCAGGCTCTTCAGCCATCTATGATCACATCTTTATTTGTAGCATATATATATATCAGATTGTTCATTTTATCCTTCTTGATTTATTGCAGAACTTTCTAAGAGGAGGACGGGGTACCATTATCAATATGGTAGGACACGCCATTTTGAAAATGGCACTTTGATTTACACCAGCTCAAATTTAATTTAAGATGGTGTTTTTGTGTGAGTGATTTTGAATCACAAAAAATAAAATAAACAATAAAATAGTTAAAATTTACATATACCTTTATAATGTGACATCTCAAATTTATACCATCTCAATTCTGTCACTTTGAGTCAGATTAATTAAATCTTATTTTGCTAACTTTATTTACATATGAAATCACTTAGTGTGGGGTGTGTTTACGCCATCTTGACTTTACCTCATTTTAAATCACACTATTTATCTTTAACTAAAATAAACTTATACTCAAAAAAAAGCTTTTTGTATAGTGCCAGAAGATGTTCCTATAGTATTAATCCAAGACACTTATACTAAAAAAACCCTAAAAAACGCCACTACGATAGTCCTACTAGTGATTGTCATTGCTGGGTAAAAAAATATTTTTGTTATATGTAATTTATAACTTTATTATACATGGATATGTTGATAAGGGTTCTCTCAATGAAATATATTAATAGTGATTTTAATATGGAAGGGGCTGATTACATCATTTTGATTTACATCACTTTGAATTTCACTGAGTTTCATATCACCCAATTGATTCAATGCGCACAATGGATAGGGGAAATTAAGGGGAAATCACATATGACTCCAGGCTACACTATATCAATTCCCCCAACGCAAACTTTGCTTTCCACTTTTCAAAAGTATAAATTGACGTTAAAACCTATATTAATAAAAGATGTAAGAAAATGTATAAAAATTTGCAGATATATATTTTTTGGCCTCCTCTAAACAACTGGGTACTTTTTAACCCCAGCTTTATAAGTTAGTTTGTGTGGAATTTAAGTTTTACTCTTTGGCCCAGTTGAGGTAGCTCTGTCGTAAATTTGTTAATTTAATATAAAAATGGTCAAAAACACCATGTTTTTGATCTACAGCACCTCAATTCTGTCACTTCAAAAACACCATTTTGACTGAAAGTTTTCAATCAAAACTCAAAGTTTTTCATACTTGCATTACTAATAAAAAATATTTTTTACAAAAAAAACATTGAAATTTTGATATCATATATTTTAAACTTTCTTTATAATTCTATGTAAAAAAAGTTACTACTTTTATATTAAAAGCATTCTTATTTTTTCTTTAAAAACAACCCCTAAATTTCCCATATTTTGATACTAATTCACTGTCAGGAATGTTCTTTTAGACATTACTGACAACAATTAATCCTCTGTGATAGTAGGTGGAATACTCCCCTTTTTGGGTTTATTAGGGTCACCTAAAATGAATGGGTTAGTGGGTAGTAGCTGTCCTTTAATAAACTTTTAATTTAACCCCAGAATGGGGTTTGAAGCCATCCTTGAAGGCAACAGGATTCAATCTGGGTCTCTTTTGCTCTTGAGTCCTATGCTGGATAATAGAACAATTAGTAAGTTTACAAAGAACAAATTGTTATCTTTTGAGCTGGGTTGTAGCCAATCAACTGTTACGGCAATCAAAAAGTTGGATCTATTTAAACATTCTGATGATGTCCAGATTGATTTCAACCTTGTTTTTGCTTCCAAGGACCTGTTGGTCCCTGTTTCCATCGTTGATTCTGGTTTTTCTTCCCCAGTTTTAACTGGGGAATAGCTGGGCACTCCTGCTGATCCTACACCAGTAACAAATGTTAAAGCACATGCCAATGCCCCCTTGTATTGCTGAGGTCAGTATTTTTACTTCAGCACACAAATAATCCTAGCTTTAATTTTTAACTGCCCTGAATCTCCAGTCCCTCCCAAATTCCCCCAAACTCCATCTCCAAGTAATTTTGACTCCTTTATTTTATCTCCTGGCTATCATTCAGTTCCCATCTATATAATTCTGGTATCTCTTGATCTTTTACTTGTTCAATCAATAAAGTCTACATTCACCCACTGTGAATCATTTTGCCTATTCTTTTATAACTTGTCCTTAAGTCTTAAAATAAGACCATGAGATTACCCAAGACTCCTCCTATGGAGTCTCTTGGGTATAAATGGTTGTTTTGGATAATCTTGCTGCAGGCTGCAATGGCCAGCATTTTGATGGGTTCACGCACAGACTCAGGCACCTCTCCAGAAGCACAATTCCTCAACTCTCTTGGCGCCAAGTTATACCAGGAGTATGGTATACTGCTATAACATTATCTCATTTCCCACCTCTCAGAGAGGAGACCAAGAATTACCAATCTGCATCCACAATCCTGAACCCCAAGTCTTCCATCCCTTTGCTTCTGCCTTTCTCCTGTGCTACCTTAGGGTGTACTTCTTTTTAGGACATTTCAAATTGCTGTTGGGCAGATATCAAGTGTTCAGAGAATTATTCCATTTAGGAATGGTGTCCTTGCCTGTAGGTTCCTTGGTAACCAGATTAAATCCCTCTGCCATAATTCATCATCTAATAAGATTACTTCCTAGTGAGTGGGTGCCTGACATTCACTTTTAGATGCCTCCCAAAACTACTGCCAAAGCTGCGCTCAAGGTATCCAAGATCTCTAAGTCCAAAATCACTCCTCTAAAGGCCAAAAATACCCCTAAAAAGCAGTCTGCTAAGGGTAAAGCTCCCCCCAAGACACCCATGCCTTCCCCTGAACCTGAGGAAATAAGCACACCCCCTCCCCACTCTCCTTTTTTTACTCCCCTTTAGATCCACAGTAAAAGTTATTATCTTTAACTGCCACTCTGATCCCACCTCAGAGCCTGAAGAGGAAGTGGAACAGGAGCCTGAGCCTGGCGCTCCTGCAGATGAGCAAATTGAGCTCTGGGATCTATACACTGTCCACAATATCTGCAATCAAAATGGCACCTTTGCTGTAACTACCACATACCCAACCAGCTACCCCATAATGACTAAGAAAGGGGGTACCCGCTTTGTTTACAAGGGCTACAGCTTTAGATGTAACAAAGAAAATAAAACTAATCTGCAAACATCACTATAAATGTGATAAAGTTAGGTGCCCTGCTAGGCTCACTACATATGGGTTCACATGATTCAAGGCCCTGACTACTGAGCATGACTGCACCAAGACTTTTGACCCTTGACCCAACTGATCTGCTGGTTTCTTTGCCAGGTCATCCCAACCACCAAAGATCAAACTGCCACTGAGGTTGTCAATGATGCCCTCCTAAATTTAAATGATACCCAACTTGCCACTGTTAGTGGTGCCTCCAAATTACAGAGATATCTCACTTATTAGAGATATGCTCTGAGCACTGAAGGCATCAGTGCAAGCTCCATTGACCAATTGATCATTACTGAGGAGCAAAAACTATCTCGCCATGAGGAGAGATTCCTTCTTCATGATGATGGTCAACATGTGCCAGAGCGCATCATTTGTTTTGCTATCACACAGGATCTGCGCAACTTGTAAAAATGCAAGACCTGGTTTGCAGATGGAACTTTCTCCACATGCCCAAAGCTATTTAACCAGCTTTGAAACATCCATGGGCAGATAGGAAATCTGGCTCTTCCCCTGGTCTTCTACTTCCTTCCCAATAAGAATCAGGAAACTTATGCCTGTGCTCTTACAATTTTAAAGGCCAAGTTGGATGAGATCCTCCCAACCATTGAAAAAGAGCCAAAGGAAACCAGAGGGCGCAAGAAGAAGGACCAGTCCCAGGAAGAGGAAGACACCCCTACCAAAAAGCAGCCAAAAAGCCTTCCCTATCACAAATATCTGGTAGTGGATTTTAAACAGGCTCAGACAAATTCTTTCATTAGAGTCTTCAAGAGCTCCCTCCAAGGATGCTACTTCTACTTCTGGCAGGTACTCTGCCGCTACCTCCAAAAGAGCTCTGATCACATGAGCTGGTCAACTCTGAAGGCACTAAAGAAGCCAAGGGCGTGCTCAACTGCTTTTCTGCTCTTTCCCTTGTGATAAAGGAGGAGACCAATGCCTTTTAAAAAGCCCTCCTCTGCCATCCTTATATCCTTACCAACCAGGCAGCCTTTGCGCCCTTTATTGAGTATTTTGAAACTCAATGGGTTGGTATTTTTCAGAGAGCACATCACATCAGAAAAGGCGTTGAATCAATCCAGTGGAACTGCTTTAAGCATGTAAAAGATGGCCTGATTAAGACCACCTCTTCCCTTGAAGGGTGGCATAGTCAATTTGCAACAAGATTCTGGGTTCATAAGCCCAAATTCAATAAAACAATGCTACATTTAAAACCCCAGCAAGTCATCTCTTACTGGCTCTTCAAGACTGGCATGAAGTCCAAGGGCAACACCCCAAGCAGACTAAGGCGGTAAAAAAATATACTTTTTCAGCAAGGTGGTCCTTGCCTACTATCCTAAGGATAGAAAGCTTGAGCATCTCCAAGCTATTTCAGTTGCTCTAGCAACTAATGTTTGATCCTAATTGCAATAAACACTTCTTTATCTTCTCACTTCTTTTCTTTAATTTTATTAATTTTTGACTTTTTTAGTATTTGGTACAATTCTATGCTTATTTTAAAGTGTGGTTCATGATTATAATAGATGAAAATAGTTGTTTTGGGTATATTTTAACTTTTGGGTTTACATAACCTTGTTGCTACTAACAAAACCCATTTTCTTATTGCAGATTTAGACTCTTTAGGTTTTTTAGTCTAGAAATGTTTTTTAAATTTTATTTTTTGAGAATTTTTGGGTTATTTTTGGTTTTCTTAGTGGAAATGCTGTATATTAAAATGGCATTTTTACTATGAATTTGAGATAGCAAAAAATTGAGATGACATTTTGAAATAGCATTTTTGAGATGCTGTTTTCAAAATGGTGTGTCCTACCATCAATATCCTGTTGAGGAAGCAACTTTTAAACCTCCAAACTTCCCTATTGGTGATTCTCATCCTCCTCTTTGCTGTAAAGATAGTTTAGTCATATAAAAATCAGCCTTATTATCTTTCCCATCCATATTTAATTCTTTAACCTTAGAAGGATCAAGGCACATTAACTTTAGCTTAATATAAAAATCTATCTCCCAATAGAAATAGCATTCTCTCATTTTTTTCTTTCTTACACTCTTTAGGTTGACTTATTGTTACTAGTGATGACTCTTTTTTTATTACACCTAAAAATTAAAATACAGCTGGACTCCTTGTCATCATGAAGATCCTAAACCAAGACACCTTTGTAGACACCCTGGAAGGACACCTTCTGCCTCTAAAATATTTATATTGATATCCTCACAAGTCACACTATTTTGAAGGTTATCCTATATCAGAAGCATGCACAAAATTCTTTTAAAATAATGGTAATCTAAACCCTACTACCACATCTCTCATAGGTGAACTTGCTTTCACCAAGTAAGTTATCATAGAAAAATCATTGGAAAAATAACATAAATTTTCTAAGCTGGGTTGACTTCACAGCAGCTAAACACTACAACAGCTGCATCTCTAACAAATATTGGGTTCATGTGGCCAGCACACGCCTCTTTGATGCTAGTGACAGCTGGTTTACTAACTGTGTGATATCTAATATTGGCACCTGTGTGAGACCTAGGAACATCTTAATTTCCTTACTTTTATCAATACCTGGTTGAATCTTATTGTTTGATGTATCCTTCTAAAAAGCTTTGGTAAGCTTTAACTCCTGACCAGACATCCTAGCGCTAAGCTCCTTGCCTTTTTTGCTCCATTCTGCCACAACATCTACCCCTTTCTGCTTGCTTAATTGCAGTCCTCTTTTCACTGTATTAGTTACTTTTATTTCTTGAAAAACTCATCCCACTCTACCTGTTAGTATTGAGAATATAATTCCTAAAGAAAAAGACCATTTGATCCATGGTAACCAAACTGAAAGCCTTACTTACCAAAAGCCACTAGGTCAATCAATTTAATACCCCACAATCAAAATTTGGCATGACATCCTGCAGACTGTCAGATTTGTGGTGGTAACCCAAAATCAAGGATTTCAGTTCCTCTTCTGCAAATAATGTCAATATCTTGTGTTCCAATAAGGCAACTCTGGGTATACCTGTTAAAAATTAAGCTGGCCCCAGAACAGCCTGGGGCCTATGGCATATGCCAACGCTGTGGTCTTTAAAGAGACAATTGGGGACCAACAAAATCAGTAGACAGAAACTCTAATGAGATGATGTGAATGGATGAGAAATAAAACCAGCAAATCCTGGCTAGTCTGCCCTTTCAAATAACAAAAAATCCAAAAGCGTCCAAGAGCCCAAATGTAAAATAATACAGTTAGAAGCCTTAGATTCCTGTGCTACCTTGCAGCAGCAATACCCCAGCTAGTGCATCCAGGACCCAAGAGGTCTCAGGAACAAGGGACTGATCTTACCAAATAGGGTGTTGTTGTGAATGCCAATATTCACGCTCTTTAATTTTGCCTTTGTTGGGTTCTTTCAATGATAAATCCCTTGCTTTTTCCTTTTCTCCTCACATGGATCTTTTTACAAAGATGAAAATCATCTGGTTGTCTTCCTCCTTCTGCGCAACTCACTTGCCCCACTCATGCTTGTGGCAAGTGATCCTACTGTCCATGTACTGTTTTGTGGTAAAGCTACACAGTATATATTCCATTTTGCTTCTACCAAAAAATTTAAGTTCTATTTGCATTTTTGTCTTTGTGCTTTCAAGTACTTTGGCGCTTCTCTCTAGCCAAGTCTAGAAGATATTATTCTATCAGGGCCATAAGTTAATTACATAGCCTTCCCTGCCATTCTAACCAAGACTTAGTACAAATCCAATCCTAAGGTTAGGATTCCCCGTTATTTATCTGTGCTGCGCCTCAGGTCACAATAAAAATGGCGCTCACTACAGGGGCTGCAAGCCCCTTGATTATCCCTTTTGCAACCACGTTTTAAGGCCCTTTGCCTCCTCCCATACAAGAGCTGACTTTGCCTGAAATTACTAGTCCTACTATTGAGGAAAACATTGCAGACCTGCCTATTGTCCTCACTGTCTTAAACCTAGGAAATGGTACCTGTCTAGTAGTTTACCCCATGGGTACCCCCAACTTGGATCAAGTCATGATAATAGACCTTGGGATAGCCTGTGATTGAGCCATCCCTCACCTTCAACTACAGCTTAATTGAGCAGAATATTATGAGTTAATTGTTGCTCCACCACTATTGTAGCATCTTCTCTCAGCGGCTGGCTCCACTAACCATCTGCTCATATCTTTTGTAAAGCCTGCCTTGGATTACCATCAAATGTTGTTGGGACTCACGTCCAAGAAATCTTGTCTGTCCAAGCTGCCATAACTAATCATTGGGACCAGTTTGCTGCTTACCAACAGTGGGTTCACTCCCTGTTCTCTTTGGTATATGATAACCAATGCAATTCCATTGCTTCTTAGTCTTGTCTGGTTATCTCTATTGAGCAGATACACTAATACATCCTTGAATACGTCTGAGAGTGTCTACATGAATTTCACCAGTTACAACAACCCTGGCAAACTCAAATAGACTAACCCTGAACACTTACCTCTCTGACTTCAAACAACTTTATAAAAAATTAAAGAGTTCAACACTTACTCCTTTTAACAATTACAGCAAGTGGAATTGCACACTGCTCAAGGTCTCCATGAGCTACAAGAGGAAGTTACCCAAGAGAGGGCTACCATAGCTGCTTCCATTGCAAAGCTTCAAATCTAATTAGATGATTTATCTGCGCCTAAGGTTGTTGTCCCTCTGTCTCTGCTGTCTGATGATATGGTGGATAGAGAACAGAAGTTATGGGATGCTGTGTGGTTCCTGTCCACCAGTACCCAATGTGTGTCCTGGGTCTTAGCCAGGGACCAGCTTGGAGTGGTCATCATGTCCCAGCAGTGGTGAGTGGTTGGCCAGAAGCTTGTACTTGGCCTGAATAACTGCAAACTCTTCCAGCACCTTCCCAATTACTAAGCAGGCGTCCCCATCATATACCTGTACTTAAGTGGGCCTGTACAAATCCTGTAACAGCCTAGTATATTCATTCCCTATAAACTCTATTCCCCTAACTGTCATCTCAAGATGCCCAGTTACTTTTTCCCACTCCTCCTGGGAAGATTTACTGGAGGCAAATCTTATACAACTCTGACAATAGGTATTTTCCTCCCCTTGTCTAGGGTAAAAAAATGGGGTATCTCACTCATAGGGCTTGTACTTTGATCACTTTAAAATTTGACCAGGGGTTGTAATAGGCTTTTATTCATAGTCAGAAGAAGATCCCTTTAGAAACCTTCTGATATAATTCCTGGGTAAGTATTGTAAAATATGCAGCCTGGATGCTATTTTCTATGAATAGTTAGTCTACTATATCTTTATCTTAACACTATAACTATTATGATATAGTGACAGCCTGGGCAATGAAAAAAATATAAGAAGATAATAAGACAAAACTGGTATAAATTATGATAGTGCTGCAGTTATATAGTAGGAGACGGGGTAATTCTTACCAGGGGAATGGTGGCAAAGACAGAAGGACTTTCCTAAAGGAGGAGAGTGGAGAGATACAGTAGAAAGAGCCACACAAGAGAATAACTAGTTTAAAGCACCTTGCCTAATGGAGGCAATTGGCAATAACTATGTTGTCATATTTATAACCTTTTAATTAAAGCCTGCACCTGATGCGCATTCAAAAGCGCTTCAAATACCCGTTTTTAAGGCGTTCTTAAAGTAGTTAACCCTGATTAAACTAGGTTGAACTAAAGCAATCACGTGATCATTCTGTTGCTCAATCTCTAAGTGGGCAACTTAATGTCTAATCCATTCAGGATCTGCAACATTTCCCTCTACTGGATTAGACAACAGGGTTAAAAATGGCTTGGCGCACAAGATGGCAGCTATGGTGAACAGTCACGTCAGAAGAGTCCCAAGAAGAGCCTTGAAGAAGGCGCAGGTAGTAATTCTCAAGAGGCTTCAGTGTACAATGCCAGTTGGAGTGAAGAAGGAAACTGGGAAGCAGGTAGTCCTGCATGATGTGGATGGCAGAAACCTTGACTTGGGGGTTCAGCTAGATTAGCTGCAGGTGCCTCAGTTGGTCTTAGTGGGAACAGACCCATTGTTTATTGCATTGTCCCTGGCCTTGAGTGATCCCAGAGAGGTGACAGGGACTGGGTTACAAAGGGTAACAGTGTTGAAACAGCAGGCTCAACCTGCCAACAAGGTTTTGAGTAAGCAGGTTTGTGACACACAACCCAATTATCCAGTCACTTGAAGCCAGACTAGGAAGTCAACTCAAATTTCCAAATCCAGCAACATGAACAGATGATGATCCCTTACAGTGGATACCTTGTTTTAGCACTTGACTCATTACCAGGATCAAGCCACCCCCTTCATCATCCCACCGTGTGATCAACACTATTATGTTCTTGTTATCCATGATTCACACTAACTATATAATCATTATATCTCAATAAAGAATAATATCTAGTTTCTAAATATTTTTCCCCTTGTAACTCTGCTAAAATAGCAAAGTGACAACATTGGTAGCAGAAGTAGGTTTTCCATCCTATTTCATTCCTCAAAATTCTGCCTGTTGCCCATACTTGGCATGCCAACAAATCCTTGATAGAATCATGTCTGGCCTCCCGCTAGATTGGACTCTGTACACCCCTGGTGCTGAGATACCTGATGGTTTTGTCCTGTACCAAAACACAGTGATCCCGCTGCCTGCCTTCAACGCCATGTCTGTACAAGGCTTCTTCCAAACGGCTGCTGCCATTCCAAGGACAACATATTTAGACACCATGCCAGCCTATGTAGCCCAAAGACTCTGTAGCGCTGCCTTGGAGCCCTTCTCTGGGGCCAACAACAACAACGCTGCTGCATGGATCCAGTCCTCCCAGAGCAAAGTGGCCTAAATGGAATGCCCACAGCAATTTTGGATTGCAGAAATCTCCATACAACTGACTCACAACGCTGGCACCTGGTGCAATAAGTGGCACAAAAAATATATCAAAAAGGACTAGGATACCTTTAAACAAGATTTCTTGGCTAGATTTGTGCTTAAGGACACCACACTCATGATCATACGTCAAGTAAAGAATTTAACCCAGACAGGCACCGTGAAGGAACTCACCCGCGCCTATGAAAGACTCTGACTATGTGCACCCTCTGACATGGCCTTTGACACCCCAGCCACATACCTCATGTACTACAAAGCAATCAAGTTGAATGTAATGAGACACGTGAACCTGGCAAAGTGTCCAATCTACAGAGCCTGTATTGCAAAGCAGAGAAGGCAGAACAAACATCCAACGCTCTCCACAAGGTGCAAACTGGAAAGAAAGAGACCCAAGGATTCTCACCCAGCTGGGTGTTCTAACCAATCACCTCCTGGGAACAACAGCAATAACACAAACCATAAACACGCAGGCTCAGATGGATATGGAAACAGGAACAACAGCCAGTCAACCTATACCCATTTCTGTATCACTGCCACACAAGACAATCAAGACAAGGGGAAAGCTTGGGGAGAGCACTAAGCAATCCAAGCTCTCCCCACACAACTCCTGACTTGCCCAATGACAAATTCCAACCCAAGGACACAGTCCAGTGTCTAATTATCCAAATGCCCTCAGAGGTCCTGGTACTTTACAACATTGCCAGACACCCCAATAAACTGATGTCTTACCATTTCCGCTTTTTCAGTCACACAGGCTCAGCACTCCTGGACTTGGGCGCAGACCATACCCTAAGTAACAGCAGCTTTTTGGACAAATTTAAGCTAGCCACTAATCCTTTGCAGATTAAAAACATGATTTTAGATGATGAACATCACATTGACGTAACAAAAGAAAGCTGCCCCCTTCTCTATCATGCTCAAGAACCTACATTCCACCATCCAAGTCCCTGTCATTGACTTTTCAAAGTTTGACATTGTACTAGGACTGGACTGGTTACAGAGGAACAACCCCCACATATACTGGGCAACCTTGGTACTGACCATTAAGTGTGAAGGTGTCAACCACCAGATCTACCCTGACTCAGTGGATCAACTCCTACACAACCACGTCTTTGTGCTACTTACAGAGACCCTGAACAAAAAGGAAAACCTGAAGACAATTGACTGTGACTCCTTCCAGTACAAGATCATATACTTCAAAGACCACTAGGATACCACCACGCCTCAGGATTGCAAAATTTTAGCCAGTCATCTAGAAATCTTCAAGGAGGCTTTACCCAGGTTATCCCCAGAAAAACATATTCAACAATCCATTCAACTCAAAGGAGCTGTACCCAAAGCGCAACCCATCTACTGTCTGACCCCAAATAATGACAACACCTTATGTGCCTACCTCAAGGAAGCCTTGGAAAAATGACTTATCTGCCCTTCACAGTCTCCCTTTGGGGCCGCCATATTCTTTGTGGCTAAAAAGAACGGTACATTACGCCTGGTCACAGACTACCACGCCTTTAACAAAGTCACCATTAAGAACCAAAACCCATTGCCACTAATTGGCAATCTCTTTGATGCCTTGGGAGGAGCCACCATCTTCTCCAAGATTGATCTAACTTCAGGCTACAATCAGATCTGTATTAAGGAGGAAGCAATCCCCAAAACAGTTTTCTGTACTAAATACGGCTCATATGAGTGTGTGGTACTCAATTTTGTTATGACAAACGCCCCCTCAACCTTTGTGACCTTCATGAACAAGGTGTTTGACCCTCACATAAGCAAGCATTCCTTAGTTTACCTGGACAACATTATTTTCTATAGCTCCTTGGTAGAAAAGCACCACAAAGACTTAAAGGCAGTCTTTGCTACCCTGGAACAACACAAGCTGCTAGCCAAACCCTCCAAATGCCAGTTCTTCTGCAAAAAAATGTCATTCCTAGGGCACATAGTCTCAAAAGACGGCATCAATCCTGAAAGTCAAAAAGATACAGGTCATCTGCAAGATGCCACCACCCAAGGACAAGTCAGAACTCTTTATCTTCATGGGGATGGTGTCCTATGTACACCACTTCATACCCAACTGCAGCGTCTTGACAGCACCCTTATCTGCCATAACTTGCGCAAAATCTAAGTTTTTGTGGACCCTCTAATGTGACCTCTGCTTTAGATGCCTCAAAGAGAAACTCACAACAGCATCTATCCTACAATACCCTAAACACAATGGGGGTTACCAAATGGAAACCAATGCCTCAGACGCATCAAATGAGGGAGTACTACAAATCAAAAACAATGATGGTGACTTCCTGCCTGTAGCCTACAAATCACAAAGACTTACAGATGGCAAGTGTCAATATCCTATCCACAACAAAGAGTTGTTGGCCATTGTATACTGCCTAGTCAAATGGCGTTGTTATCTAGAACAACAGGAAGAATTCACGGCACTGACCAACCACAAGACACTCATATATTTCAAGCCCCAAGCAAACCAATCCTGCTGTCAACCCACTGGATGGAACTCTTAGAGAGATTCAATATGCTCATACAATACAAACCTGGTCCAGAACTTGCCCTGGTAGACACACTCTTGTGCCTGTACATCTGTGCCACAAGAGGAGAAAATGAGCTTGACCCAGATTGTCTCCTCTTGGTACGTTGGGCAAAGGAAAAAGGCTTTCCCCCTGACAAGACCAACATAACAAAAGAAACAGTTATTAAGAACAAGCACTTATTTGCAGATGTGTATGGAACCTTACATCAAAAAATGTCTGACAGAACCACCATTGCTTATGTCCCCACACATCAGCAAGTTGACACCATCCTACATTACCTTAGAGACCTAGGAAACATTAAGAGTTGCAACCTATATGAGTTCCTTAAACACAAGGTATGGTGGCCAACACTGTATCATTATGTTCAAAAAGTTTTGAACCAATGTGAAGTATGTGAGAAATTTGCAAAAAGCAAAACCCCACCAAAGTCAGTACTACCTATCTGTACACACCTACTCTTTAAGGTGCGGGCCCTATGCCAGGAAAACACAATAATAAGAAATACATCATCACCACAATAGACTTTTCTGCACAATGGCCAATAGCTCAAGCAGTAAAGACACATACTGGCAATGACGTATGACAGTTCATAGGAAAGAAATAATCAGCAAGTTTGGAAAGCCAGAACTCCTGATAACTGACAGAGGCAAAGAATTGACCTCTGAAGACACCAACATATACCTCTCCAAGAATGGGGTCAAACACACTGTGACAACACCATACCACCTGAAGGCCAATGGACGTGTAGAGCAGCTAAAAAGTAGCCTTGGCCAAGCTCACCACTGGGAGACCTGAAGACTGGTATAAGCAGCTATCAACTGTACTACTTGTGTGCCAAACTTGATTGGACAGATCCACCAGAAATAGCCCTTTTGAGTTTGTATATGGCACATAGCCCAATATCATTCAATCATTGACAGGAATTAAGCTTGAAATTCTAAGCAAAGTCCCCCCTTGCTCAGATCCCAAGGTCATAGAGGCCAATAGTGATCAAACAGAAAAGGAAAACAAGTGTCTGCAAAAGACATTTGTCCCCATCCAAGACAGACATGAAGTTGGTGACAAAGTTTGGGTCATGAACGTTGAGAAAAGCAAACTACAACCCAAAAAAGTAGGCCCAGAAATCATCCTAAAGGTAAAAAATAACATTTACCTTGTGCAAGGACTCAGGAAACTTAAACAAGACAAGGTCCTCCACCATGATTGCCTGAGACCCTTCAAAGCAAGACAGAGACAGCACAAGACCGCCCTACCACACAGAACAACAGTTTGTCCAGTATGACGCCTGGGCTCCTGACAACCTCCCTGATGACTTGCCCCCAGAAGAGGCTGACCTTCAGTCAGGGGGTGTCAAAACAGCAGGCTTGACCCGCCAACAAGGTTTCAAATAAGCAGGTTTGTGACCTGCAATCCAATTATCCAGTCACTTGAAGCCAGACTGGGAAGTCAACTTGAATTTCCAAATCCAACAACATTAACAGATGATAATCCCTTAAGGTGGATACCTTGTTTTGGCGCTTGACTCATTACCAGGATCAAGCCACCCCCTTCATCATCCCACTGTGTGATCAACACTATTATGTTCTTATTATTCATGATTCATACTAATTATATAATAATTATCTCTCAATAAAAAATATTATATAGTTTCTAAATATTTTTCCCCTTGTAACTCTGCTAAAAAAGCCAGTTACAACAACAGAATCCTTTGGCAGTTCTTTATGCAAGCAACGTAAAAATACTTGGAGGCTCAGTTGAAGGGTTTCCAATTTGTAGGACGAGTGCTCTCTGTCTTGCAACAGGGAAAATATCAAGCATAGTGAAGTCTGTTCTCTGCACTTGGGCAACACCTGGGGTTACAGAGACTCAATCAGTCCGTTGGAAAATCTCAGAAAACTTTGAGCAACGTCTGCGGCAAGCCTTCCTGGAAGTGTTGAAGTCATACACAGTGGAGGGCACTGCCCATCTGGTACCAATAGTGATGGCTAGCAACCTTGTTTTTCAGGGGACCAACCACTGTGATACCAAGTATGAGGAGAACATGGGGGTCTTCCTTGAGTGGGCCTTGTCTTTTTTCTATAGGTTGGGTGGCCAGGTCCCTGTAGATTATGCCCTTTGCAAGAGTCTCCTGTGGGACTGTATCTTCTCTGGGATTGCCTTTGCTGTGGACATTGGGGTCAATTGTGTCTCTTTCTTGGTGGGGGTTTGTTTCCAAATCCTTGGTCATTGACTTTGCAGATCTGTAGTTAATCAGTTGTGTTTCCTGGCTGCTATTCAGGTGGTGGAACAGGTGGTGCGGTATTGGAAGAGTCTTGTCAGTCTGAAATAAACACTTTGTTCTTTCATTCTTATTCCTTGTATTTGGTGCATCACTATCACAAACAGGACAACAATCAATGTAATTTTTTAGTTAGGCTTTTTTATCAGGTTGTTGTCCTCATTGGGGCTTACTCTTGGTCACTAGGAGTAGCAAGCATATACTGAGTGTGTACTCTAGTGTTCAATTGCCAAGAATGGGGCTCCTTAAGGGTGTAGGAGTCAGAGCCAGTCTTCTGGATAACTTGTTCTGGGCCTTGCCAAAGGGAGGCAAGTTTGGACCCACACCTGTACCCTCTATTGCTGAAGAAGTATGCAAAGTCTTTAATGATGTATATTAACAGGGCAGATTGTTTGAAGGAAGCTTGTCAAATGCCTTGGAGCTTATAATTTAAGTTCACAGTATATGCTTCTGGTTTTAGGCAACCAAGGTTCTAGAAAAGCTCATGGAGATAGGCTTCTGGAGATGCAACAATGCTGGGATCCACCAGAGTGTATAACAAGGGTGGGAGTTCTGGTGGTTTTTCATATATGAACTGAAAGGGTGGTTTGCCAGTAGGGCAGCAGCATCCAATCTTGTATGCAAAGCTGGCATTTGGCAAGAAGGTATCCCAACCTGTCTTATGTTAATGACTGAGCTTCTGGACTATCTGGACCATGCTTCCATCAGTGAGCTCTACCATGTCATTTGACTGTGGGTGATAAGAGGTGGATAGCATCCCACAGATTCCCATCAGTTAGTTGAGATAGGGGATAATGTGACTGGTTAAATTGGTATCATTGTCTGTCAGCAGAATCTGGGGGCAACCATGCTTGTATATGATGTTCTCCAGGATGAACGTAGCTTTCATCAGTGCAGATTGGTTGGGAATTGACTTGGCCTCTAACCATTTAGTCAGATGATCAACAGCCACAATGATGAACTTGTTGCGGCTGTTGGTAACTGGCAAGGGGCCTGCTACGTCAATGGATACGGTGTGGAAGGAAAACCCAGGGCGCACAATTCTTTGTTGGAACTTGGAAACCTTAAGTCTCTCAATGTTGTAGTCATGACAGGTGGCTAGCGTATCTACTACATCAGTGTGCATTCTTTCCCAGAAGCAGTGCTGTTGTAGCAGGACTAACATATTCTGTATACCACCATGACCAGTAGTCTTGTGAGTGGCCACCACTGAGTCTATGCATAGGGATGGGCGTTTGTACAGTATCCAAGAGTCTCCACAAAGCTTCAGGAGTTGTCCCTGAGAGATCTTGGTGTTAACAGCTAACTTCTTGAGAGCCCTCTGTATCTCTACCGGTTCCCCCTCACAAAGGAGAATCTTTAATAAGCTTGTCATAAAGAATGTCAGCCATAGAGGATACTAAGGCAACACTAGGAAGGTGGGAGAGGCATTCAGCATTCTGGTGAAAAGCTCCAGATCAATGAATGCTTTTGTAGTTATAGGCCTGGAGCTTACTGGCCCAAGGCACCAGATGCCCTTCAGGATCCTTGAGTGTCTTCAGCCATTGCAGGGAGGCATGGTATGTTACCACTGTGAAGTGTAACCCATGGAGATACACTCTGAACTGCTGGTAGGAGTATATTACTGCCAGACACTCCAGTTTGGTGATGGTGTAGTTCTTCTCATGAACATTAAGCATGCACAAGGAGTATCCAGCAGGATGTTTGAGTCCTTCAGAGTCCAGTTGGATAAGAACACCCCCAATAGCAGTCAGTCTAGTGTCTGTGTGAGCCACAAACAGCTTGGCAAAGTCAGGGTAAGCAAAGTACTGGAGCTGCAGTTATTATTCCCTTGAAAGCATCACTTGCTGTCTTGCAAGCCAGGCCCCAGAAGAAGTCCACATTAGCTCAAAGAAGTTGGATCAGTGTATTGCCCATGGAAGCAAAGTTGGGGATAAAGCGGCAATAATAGCTAACCAATCCCAGTAAGACCTGGATGACCCTCTTTCTTACAGGCACCTGCATCTTCTTAATGGCTGTTGTGAATACTTCCATTCACTGTGCTTCTATTTTGCCTTTGATGGGTTATTTTGAGGACAAATCTCTCTCTTTTGCTTTTGCCATTCAAAATGAGTCTGCCTCCAAATTGAGAAATTCAATTGTTTGGTTTCCTTCTTCTGCGCAACTCACTTGCCCCACTCATGCTTGTGGCAAGTGATCCTACCGTCCATGTACTGTTTTGTGGTAAAGCTAACCACTATATATTCCATTTTACATTCACCAATAAAATTTAAGTTCTATTCATATTTTTGTCTTTGTGTCTCCAAGTACTCTAGCGCCTCTCTCTAGCCACAACTAGTAGAGATTATTCATTCAGGGCCACAAGGTAATCACATAGCCTTCCCTGCCATTCTAACCAAGACTTAGTACAAATCCAATCCTAAGGTTAGGATTCCCCGTTATTTATCTGTGCTGCGCCTCAGGTCACAATAAAATGGCGCTCACTACAGGGGCTGCAAGCCCCTTGATTATCCCTTTTGCAACCACGTTTTAAGGCCCTTTGCCTCCTCCCATACAAGAGCTAACTTTGCCTGAAATTACTAGTCCTCCTATTGAGGAAAACATTGCAGACTTGCCTATTGTCCCTACTGTGCTGAACCTTGGGAATAGTCCCTGCCTAGTGGCCTACCCTTTGGGTACCCCTGACTTAGAAAAAGTAATGGCAGTAGCCCTTGGGTTAGCCCGTGATGGAGTCATCCTTTGCCTCCAGCTTCAGTTCAGTCAAGAATAATACTACAAATTGATTGATGCTCCACAATTTCCACAGCTTCTCCTCTAAGCAGCTGGCTCTGCTGAAAATCTATTGCCATTCTTCATACAACCTGCCTTAGCCCACCATCAAATGGTGTTAGGGCACCACCTTCAGGAGATTTCATCCCTACAAGCAGCCGTCACAAACCACTGGGATCAATTTGCTGCTTATCAACAATGGATCTACTCCCTATTTTTCTTGGTGTCAGACAATCAGGGTGACTCTGTTGCTTCTCAAACCTGTTTGGCCAATTCCATCAAGCAAATGCGCCAGTCCATCCCTGAATACCTCAGGGAGCATCTACATGAGTTTCACTAGTTTGAACAGCCCTGGCAAACCCAAGTAGATTCCACCTTGAACGCCTATCTCACTGATTTAGAACAACTTTTACAACAGCTCAATGTGTTCAGCGCTTACTCATTCAATCAACTGCAACAAGTAGCAGACCTTGCTGCTAGAGGCCTTTTCAAGCTCAGTGAAGAATTTGGTCAAGAAAGGGTTGCCACTGCCACTGCCATTACCAAGCTCCAGACTCAAGTGAATGAGTTGTCTACACTCAAGCCGGATATTCTGCCTTCTCCCTCATATGAAAATTTGGTGAATAAAGAACAGAGGCTATGGGATGCCATTCAAGAGCTGCAAGCGTCCACCTGCAGTCAAGGTTGCCCTACCAAAGCACCTCAGCCAGATCCCCAAGTGCTTGGTTTGACAACTCAAGTTACTGAGCTACAGCAAGACTTTCTGCCCTATGCAAAATGGTGACAATTGCTGCTAGTCCAGTTGGAGTTATCAACAAAGATGGCTGTTGCTCTGGCTTTTCAGGAGCCCCTCAAATTCAATGTTCTAGAGAGTTGATTGCTCTAGCTAATGAGGTGGACCATTTGAAACAATACCACACTAAAATCAATAGGGATGTGCAAGAAATGAGTGATTTGATTGAATCAGTAAATGACAGGTTTGCCCCTTGCCTCTCAGTGAGGCCTCCCCTTACCTCCCAACTGGCTGAGTTTTTCACAGTAGTAATTAAACAGGGCTAACACCTAGATGTTACTGAGCGGCAGACCACCCTAGCTACTAATATGGGTACCCGCACTGCTGAGACCCTGACTACTCTTGAGGAAAGTGTTTGCCAGCTGTGGGCCCAACAGCTCCCCTCCAAATCCAAAGCAGAATTCTCCCCAATCATAAATTTACTTGATAACAACAATGGTGGAACAACTCCAGAAACACATTTCAAGCCTACCTTTAAGCAAGTCTTTGAACCCAAAACCTGGACCATTGCAGCTTTCCTAACTATCTATGAAACTGCCACAAGAAGAGCCTCAGATGAGGTTAAGAAGGAATACATTATAACTTGTCTGCAACCAACCTACCAAGAGGTAGTAGTGCCAGAGCTGCCCACCATCAAGACCTGGGAAGATATGAAGCAGCTTCTGACTTACAAATTTGGTGTTGACTTTAGTCTGGAAGTGAATAAGGATGCCTTCATGCACATTGCTTTCAAACCTAAGGAGACTATAGCTGAATTTGCAGATAGATTCTACATGGAAGGACAGCAACTGGTAACAAGCAGACAATTGACAGCTCATGAAGCTTACATGGCTTGCGCTCAAGCCCTTAAGATGAACCAGCTTCTGTGCCTTCACTTTAAAGCTCATAAGGCTATGCTTTCCTCCATGAAGAGCATAAAGACACTGTTGCAGGATATGCACCTTACCCATTCTGGAGCAGTTGTTAGGGAAGGTTGAGCTACTTCTAACTCTGGTTCATCTTCCTGTGGTCCTTGCATTCTTACTATGAACTCGCAAAACCCACCTCAATGCCAAGGTTGCCACAACTGTGGTCAGATAGGTCATCATTCTTGATTCTGCACCAATCCAAGGGTTGAAGGAGCTGATTCAAAGGAACAGGCGGGAAAAGAGAAGTCAACCTAGAGGCAGAGATGCTCTCAGTTGACAATTCTTCCCAGTCTCTTCCAATCCCTCCCTCTATGGCTGCCTCTGAGCCTGCTGATAATGAGGCTCCTCCTATTCTCCTCTTGTTTCATGATATCTCTGATGACTCTAACCTGGATGACTCTGATATTGACAACACTGATGCATATGGTTACTCTGTCCTGGCTGTTCCTGAAACCATTACAGTTCCCTATAAGTTTCAATCAGGAAAGACTACAACTACATATAATCCCTTGCCTGAAGCCAAAGAATTGTCTTGTGGCCCTACCTCACTCAGGCTAAGAGGTCCCCTGTGCTGGTGGAGTTGACAGAATAAGCTGCCAAGGTTGCTGACACTGTCTTCAAGAATGTATCTGTTTTGCTCCCTCTCCAGACTGTTTAAGATAGGTTTCCAGGGTTAAGATGCATGATTGAGAAGTGGGATAAGGAACTAGCAGAGGATCAAGATATCTTGGCTATCATTCCCCCCTTTGGTTGCACTACCACTCAAGTAGAGATATCCATTCAAAAAGTGAAGATCAAGGACGTTCTAGACACTGGCTTTCCAGTCAACGTTGTCTCCTCTAATCTTGTGAAGAAACTCAAACTTGCCACTGATCTTAACTATCATTGGTCTTATGGTACTGCTGGCCTGTCCATAACTTGTTCCATAGAGGCCTATTCCGCTCTCCCTATGTGGTTTAGTAAACTTCTCTTACCAGACCTGCTGTAGTTCTAGTAAATGAGAGTTATTATCTGCTAGTTGGTACCTAATTTCTTAGTTAATACAATGGGACTATCCACTTAAAAGAAGGCTACCTCTATATTCTAGGGTGTGAAGTACCCCTGATCTTTGAGGTGCCTATCAAAGTCCCGGGGAAACGCCTTAAGACGTGTTTCTTGGAGTACCCAACTGGTGTCTTCACGCAGAAGTATCACACCCACTTGTCCAACATGAAGTGTCTGCCCACGGCTTGCCCTGCTTCTGAAGGGATTTTACTCCTGGCCACTTCTGTTGTAACTATTCCCCCTGGTTCTCAAGCCATCCTGGACTCTCAGATATCTTACAATTTACCTGAATGCACATTCTAGAGCTGTACTTGTCTTCCTTGTCAGGTCACAATGAGCCCTATCTCTGTCCTGTAATTCTAAATGTCTCTCATAAAAATCCAGTTCAGCTGTTGGGGGCCAATTTAAGAGCCCTTCTCATATCTGTGTCAAGAGTCTAGGTTCTTGGCTATGACAAGCTACTAAATGCTCCTTATGTTCTTTCTCTACATCTCTTTGACACTTTCCAAGACTTCAACTTACCTTAGGACAAACCACATGTCCTATCCCTGTTTACTGCACAAGACTTCCCGCAGCTGTCTCCAGTTCAGCAGAAAGAAGTGCTCAATTAATTGGATCAGTTTGTGGGCATCTTTGCTAAGGATAGCACTGATTATGGTCTAGCTAAAGGAGTCATTCACCAGATTGATACTGCCAATGCACCTCTCTTCCAAGCTAAACCCTACCACCACAGTCAAGTAGAAGATCCACAAGTATCTAAGAAACTTAAACAGCTATTATATGCTGGGCTACTTGGCCTCTTTCAGAGTTGCTGGGCTTCCCCTTGCCAATCCTTAAAAAGAAGAATGGTGGACATTGAATTGTGATGGACTACTGACAATTTAATCTCTTTAACCAAAAAGGATTCCTACCCCTTACCACGCATTGATGATGCTCTCTGCTGCCTTGGAAGTTCCAAGTTTTTCTTGGCTATGGACCTGGCCTCTGGGTACTGGCAAGTTGATCTCTCTCCCAAGGATAGACAGAAGGCTGTGCTCATTACTTCTGAAGGATTGTTTGAGCCTACACAAATGCTGCAAGGACTCTGCAATTCTCCAGCTACTTTCCTTTAAGCCATGGACTCCATCTCTGTGATTCAAAGCACTTGTATGTACTTTTGTACTTAGATGATATAAAAGTCTTTATTGCTAACTTTACCAACCAACTGGCTCATCTCAAGGAAGTTTTAATAAAGATTTGAGAAGCTGGTCTTAACTTAAAACCATCTAAGTGCGCCTTCTTCAAGGAACGCTGTTAGGATACCAATAGAACTGTGGGGCTCTAGTAGGTGAGGGAGGAGTCAAAGCAGGTACTAGCATGGCCCACCAGATGATGGGGCCTTACTTTAACAGGTATAAAAGGGCCTTCCTAGTCACAGCTCAGGGCTTGGCTGCTGGCAAGGCAGAGTCAATCAATCCTGTGAGCGCCAGGTAAAGCACTCCCAGGAATTGACTGTTCTGGCCAGTAGCGTCAGAAGTGGGTGGGTGTGGCATATCAAGGTCCAAATAGTCCATCCCGCCATTATCCTGCCCTTTACTCTTACTGCCATTACCTTCCTTTGACAAAGCTTCAAAGAGCTTTGTCTCCAGAGAGGCAATTTTATGGGACAACACTTTGTTATCATCCCGCCAACAGACCATGATCTCAATGCTCTTTTCCTCCCTTGCCCTTACAGCCTCAATTTCACAATTTGCCTTTGCTTTCACTTGATGTAAGATTTTGTCCCATCTTACTAACAGGTTCCAGGAATTCACGCATAGATTTGGTTTCCTTGGTTGGGAGTCCCTTCTTTTTTTAAGTAATTGGAGTATAACTCTTTGAACGCAGCCTTTACTTCCACCAAGGACTCCTCAGGCACAGTCTTGGTGACCTCCAGGCTTGCCCAAGCTTCCTCCAACAAACTTGTAGGAATCTCTTTCCTGGCAGCAGATGTTTCCACGCAAAGTACTCCAAATTTGACCCTTTCAAAATTAACAAAGAAGACATAATAATTGAAAAGGTAGTTGAGGGGAAAGCGTTGAAATCAACAATATATCTTTATTTAAAATTAGCTGTTTTTGCTTATATACCATTTGGGGGATATTTAGCTGAAAACCCCTCTGGTTCCTGAATCAACCTATGATCCATATAACGTGATCTATACCATTCAAGACATCCAAACCAAGATTTTTACCCAAAAGATCAAAAATATTTCTCAACCTATGAGAAATAACCTATAATGGGAAGAAGTCACCTGAATCCATTTATCACAATGTACCAATTTGGCATGGAGCTTTCTCAGCTCCCGGCGCCAAAACCCTGTGGATTAAACATCCCAAAACTCAGCTATTAATGTTCCAACTAGGAACCAGCTGATCAACTCTTAACTCCTAGGCATCCTTGCCTTTATTTAGTTATCTTTGCTTTTAATGGGTTTTTGCCTTAAAGCCCATTAAAACACTTCAAAACTTAAACCAGGCGCCACCGCGGCGCCCAGGAACTTCCCCAGGCGGCGCCCCAGCGCCTGAAAAAATTGATAGCAGCGCCTTGGCGCTTTGCAAATCCATTAGGCGGCGCAGTGGGGCTTTTAACCCAAAATTTGGGGGTTTTTCTTATGGTTGACCTTAACCAAATTTTTTGACATAGTCAAGACAATTTAACCAATATAATTAAATCCTCATTAATTATTTTCCCTGTATTTATTTATTAATATTCCCAATTAATTAAACCGTTTTTGAGACACCCAGTCTCCCAGATTGACTCGGCCAATCTTGCCTTCTGTTTTTTATTGAACCTAGATATCCAGTTTTCAGGAATCTTTACCTTAAGACTTCCAATCCAACCTATCTACATGCAATAATCAGAAAAACAGAGATAACTTTATATTTTGGAGCATTTATTTGGCTAATACTCAATAGTGACTGTCATATGGTCACAGTGGGGTAGAGATGGTTGGTTTGGGTGTCAGGGGTGGCTCCATGGGGACCAGGTAGGCAGCAGAATTGCTGTACTTCTTGTTGAAGATCAAAGGGAAGATGATGATTGCTTTGCTGTCACAGACAATTTGATAGGGTTCCTTGGGTGCGTTTGGGCGGGTGTACCACTGCAAGTCTTCCAAGGTCCAGGGTTTTTGGTCAGGACTTGGGGATACTCAGTGAAATGCACAGGGCCAAATGGAGTTTTGGGCACATGGTAGTAGTCAAAGGCTTCAGGTTTGTCAACCAAAGTCTGGCTATCTATCCCAGTGGATGGGTACTGACGCTTGGGTGTATGCAGATGGAAGAGTATCAAAAATATGTAGGGAAACAGATTGGTGAACCAAAGGTTCATAACAACTTTATTTGGTAAGGATGACAATACAGAACTTTTTCAGGTGCTTCTGGTTTATATACTTACTTACATGCAAGTGCCTCTGGGCATTCTCCTGGTGCTATCTGTGTGGCAAGGCTTGACATTTCAGGCTCTGCTGTTTGATTGGCTGCTTCATGGTCATTTTTGGGGTTTTCAGGAACAGTTGTTTTTGCTTTTTGGTGGTCCATCTTGGCTAGGCTGGCCATTGTTTCTAGAAGGTTTGGCTTCTGGGGTTATGGGGTTTTTCTCAATCTGAACACATTTTTTTAGGCTAGCTTGACAGGCTTTCCTGAGGCCAAGGAACTTGATTAAAAAAGGGGTCCCCAATTGGGATCCCCAAATTACTTAATGGAGGATGGGCTTAACTGGGTTTACTGGGCAGCTAAAATTAGCCTGCCCAGGTCCAGCCAAAACCATCTGGGCTTGGGCATAGCTTTTGGGGCACAGAACGGGCCCCACAGCTACCACTAGGACGGAAATGATTCCCACACCTGAATTTGCTTTGAAAAGCAAAAATCCAGGTACAGGCAAATCTTCCCTGCCCGCTAGCCCCTCCTGATGGCTAGGAGAGGGTTTGATCCCCACCTGGGGCATTGAAATTGTTACTTTTGTAAAAAAACACCTCAAATTCTTGGGACATGAGGTGACTCAGACAGGAATTTACTCCATGACTAAAAAATTTGAGGCTATTGACAAAATGCTTCCGCCCACCAACTTGTGAGAAGATCAAGTTTTTTGGGCATGATGGGATACTACAGGCAATTTATCCCCAATTTTTCTGACACTAACAAACCGTTGGTCCAGCTGCTGCTTAATGTCCATTTCAAATGAACCTCCAGCCAGCAACAGGCCTTTGAGAACCTTAAGAAAAAACTTAAGGAGGCCCCTATCCTAGTATATCCTGACTACAATAAGGAATTTATTCTATATACTGATGCTAGTGAACTGGCCATTGGAGCCATCTTGGCTCAATTGGATAATTAAAGTGTGGATCACCCTGTAGATTATACCTCTTGTGTTCTAAATAAGCATGTGAAGAATTACAGTGTAACAGAGAAAGAGTGCCTCACTGTACTGCATGCTACCAAGTAGTTCTGCCATTATGTGTATGGCACCCATTTCACTCTGGTTGCTGATCACACTTTTCTTAAGTGGTTACAACAACTTAAGGAACCAGAAGGGTGCTTAGCTAGATGGGCCCTACGTCTGCAAGGTTACAACTTCACTGTGCTGAACTGTCCCAGGATTCAACATCAGAATGCTGATGGACTGTCCAGAATGCACATCCTTGCTCTACACCCTACTGAGGCTGACAGGTTGTATGAACTAATTGTATATCCTTCTTTGTGGGAGAACAAGATGGAAGAAGTTTGAGTTGCCCTTTCTAAATTGTCTGAAGACACGCTCATTTGTGACAATCAGCTTTTAAAGAAAGTACAAGGCCACTACCTGACTTATGTAAGGCCTAGTCTTTGCCTTTTGATGGTGCTACAAGCTCATAAGAAGACAGGGCTTGGAGGCGTTGCCAAAACTTATGCCTGGCTCCAGAAGAACTACTTCTAGGAAAATCTTTGCCTGCTGATCCCAGATGTTATTGCCAGTTGCCATGATTGCCAGCTCCAACAAACTTGAGCTGCTGCTCACAAATTCAAGCTAGTCCCCCCTCAACACACATTTCACACTGTCATTATTGACACTGTAGGACCTCTCCCTTGCTCCCGCTTGGGTTACTGCTTTATCCTAATTGCTGTTGATCATTTTAGTAAGTGGGTAGAAGCTCGCCCTACTAAGGACATTACTGCCAAAACAACTGCCACCTTTCTGTTGCAAGACGTATTTTTTGCCATGGTTGCCCTCAAGTCTTGTTGTCTGACAATGGGACTAACTTCAACGCCAAGTTAGTAACCTCTGTTGTTGAAGCCTTGGGGTCTCACCAGTCTTTCTCTGCCCCCTATAATTCTTCCACCAATGGGGCAGTTTGAGCGCACAAATTCAACTCTAGTTTCTATGAGGAAACTCACCTATTCTGACGCTGCCAACTGGGATTTATACTTACCTGCTGCTTTCTTTGCCTATTGCCTTAGAAAGCATTGTGTCACCAGGCACTCCCCTTTTTCTATGTTGTATGGTTGTGAAGCTACCACTCTGTTGCTCTTGGGGGCCCCCTATTCTCTTCCAATGAAGCCCTGGATTCTGACGCCCACATCAAAAACCTAGTCAACCACATAATTGATATCCAAGCATCTGCCTACATCTCTGCATAAAATACTGTCATAACTGTGCTGTTTTAGCAGAGTTATAAGGGAAAATATTTATAAACTAGATAATATTCTTTATTGGGAGATAATGCTTATATAGTTAATATGAGTCATGGATAACAGGAACAAGATAGGGCTGATCACACAGTGGGGTGATGAAGGGGGTGGCTTGATCCTGGTAATGAGTCAAGCGCCAAAACAAGGTATCCACCGTAGGGGATCAGCATTTGTTCATTGTGACAGATCCAGGTCTAACCAGTCAAACTTACTGTTATCTTGCCCTTGACTCTTGTTACTGTTACCTTCCTGTCACAAAGCTTTGAGGAGCTTTGCCTCCAGGGAGGCAATTTTGTGAGACAACACTTTATTGTCATCTCTTTGTCGTGAATAATGGCATTCACCATGCTTTTATTTTGCCTTTGTTGGGCCATTTCAAAGACAAATCTCTTGCTTTTGCTTTTGACTCTCAAAATGAACTGGTTTCTACATCAGGAAATATGATTGTTTGGTTTCCTGACTCTGCACAACTCACTCATCCCACTCATGCTTGTGGCAAGTGATTCTACCGTCCTGGTAGTGTTTTGTGGTATTCCTAACCACTATATAATACATTTCCTATTTTACCAATAAAATTAAGTTCTATTCACATTTTTTTATGTCTTCTGTACTTCCGCGCCTCTCTCTAGCCACGTCTAGTAGAGAATTATTTATCCAGGGCCGCAAGGTAAACGCTATTGCCTTCCCTGCCATCTAACCAAGACTTAGTACAAATCCAATCCTAAGGTTAGGATTCCCTGTTGTGTGTCTGTGCTGCGCCTCAGAACACAACAAAAATGGTGCTCACTACAGGGGCTGTAAGCCCCTTGGTTATCCCTTTTGCATCTACATTTGCAGGTCCCTTGCCTTCACCTATTTGGGAGTTGACCTCGCCTGAAATTACCAGCCCTCCTATTGAGGAAGACATTGCTGACCCGCCTATTGTCCCTACTGTACTGAACCTTGGGAATGGTCCTCGCTTGGTTGCTTACCCTATGGGTACCTCTGGCTTGGAACAGGTCATGGCGGTAGCCCTTGGGATAGCTCAGGACAGGGCCATCCCTTGCCTTCAGCTACAGTTTAGCAGTGCCAAATACTATGAGTTAATTGTGGCCCCTCAGTTTCCACAACATCTCTTCTCAGCAGCTGGCTCCGCTGATCATCTGCTGTCATCCTTTGTACAGCCCGCCTTGGCTCACCACCAGATGGTGTTGGGACTCCACATTCAAGAAATCTTGTCTCTACAAGCAGCTGTTACCCATCATTGGGACCAGTTTGCTGCCTACCAACAATGAATTCATTCTTTGTTCTCCCTGATATCTGACAATCAACGTGATTTGGTCACCTCTCAAACAAGTTTAGTCAATTCCATTGAGAGAATGCGCCAGTCCATCCCTGGGTACATTAGGGAGCAACTACATGAGTTTTACCAGTTAGAACAACCCTGGCAAACTCAAGTGGACTCCACCCTAAACGCTTATCTCTCCAACTTTGAGCGCCTAGTGCAACAGCTCAATGCATTTAGTGTCTATTCCTTTGAGCAATTGCAACAGGTAGCTGACCTTGCAGCCCAAGGTCTAAATGAGCTCAGTGCGGATTTTGATCAAGAGAGAGCTACCACTGCCGCAGCTATTGCCAAACTTCAGAGCCAGGTGAATGAGCTGTCCACTAACCAAACCTTATGTTCCACCTTCTCCTCCTGCTGATAATCTGGTGGACAGAGAGCAGAAAATCTGGGAAGCCATCTGGGAATTATGTGCTTCCACTTGTAGCCAAGGACGTTCTGCTGAAATGCCTCAAAATGCCCCCCAGGTTCTTGTGCTGACTGCTCAGATTGCTGAACTACAGCAGAAAGTTGCTGCTTTACATGAGGTAGTAACGGCTGCTGCTAGTCCACTTGGGGTTAACAAGAAGGATGGCTGCTGTCCTGGTTTGGCGGGGGCTTCTTAAATCCACTGTGCCAGAGAGTTGATTGCCCTAGCTAATGAGGTGGATCATTTGAAACAAGACCAGACTGAGTTGGATAGGGACGTACAGGAGATGAGTGAGTTGATTGATTTGGTAAACAACAGATTTGCCCCTTGTCTATCAGTGGGGCCATCCCTTACTTTGCAACTGGCTGAGCTCTCCACGGTTTTCACTACCCAAGGAAAACACTTAGATGTTACTGAACAATAGACCGCTCTAGTCAACACTACAGGTGCCAGAACCACCAAGACTCTGACAACCCTTGAAGAAAGTGTTTGACAACTATGGGCTAGAAAACCCCCCTCCAAATCTGAAGCTGAGTTCTCCTTGCGCATAAATGTACTCAATAGCAGCAATAGTGGTCCAGCTCCCAAGGCACACTTCAAGCCTACTTTTAAGCAAGTCTTTGATCCTAAAACCTCAACTATTGCAGCTTTTTAACTATTTACAAGACTGCTATGAGACAATCATCACATGAAGTTAAGAAAGAACATATTCTGACTTGCCTACACCTGACCTGTCAAGAGGTAGTTGTACCAGAGCTGCCCTCCATTGAGACCTGGGAGGACATGAAACAGCTCCTGATTGACAATTTTGGTGGTGATCTTAGCCTGGAGGTGAAAAAGGATGCTTTCATGCACATATCCTTCAAGCCCAAAGAGACATTAGCTGAATTTGCTGACAGATTTTACATGAAGGGACAAAAGTTGATAACAAGCAGACAATTGATGGCGTATGAAGCATATATAGCCTGCGCCCAGACCCTCAAGGTGAATCAACTTCTATGCCTCCATTTCAAGGCCCGCAGGGCTATGCTGTCGACCATGAAAAGTATAAAGACACCGCTCCAAGATATGCAATTTACCATTCTGGGGCAGTTGTTTGGGAAAGTTGTGCTGCTTCCAACTCTGGCTCCTCTTCTTGCGGCCCTTGTATCCTCACTATGAACTCCCAAAATCCTCCTTGACGTCAAGGCTGCCACAACTGCGGTCAGATAGGCCACTAATCTCGCATCTGCACTAATCTGCAGGTTGAAGGAGCTGATCCCAAGGATCAGTTGGGAAAAGAACAGTCAACCTAGAGGCAGAGACGCTCTTGGTTGACAATTCTTCCCAGTCTCCTCCTACACCCCTGCCTGCTACTGACTCAGAGCCTGTTGATGATGAAGCTCCTCCTATCATCCTCCTGTTCCATGACATTTCTGACAATTCTGATGTGGATGAATCTGATGTTAAAGACCATGATGCATACAGGTATTCTGTTCTTGCCGTTCCTGATACTATTGCAGTTCCCTACAAGCTACAATCTGGAAAGATTACAACTACCACCAAGCCCTCGTCTGAGGCCAAAGCAGTTGTCTTCTGCCCCTATCTTACTCAGGCAAAATTGGTCCCCTGTATTAGTGGAATCATCAGAGGAAGCTGCTGAAGTTGCAGATGCCGTTTTCAAGAATGTATCTGTCTCACTCCCTCCCCAAACTGTATATAAGGTGTTTCCAGGACTACAATGCATTATTGAGAAATGGGACAAGGAACTAGCTTAGACACAGGATATCTTGGCTGTTCTTCCACCTTTTGGACGCACCACCACCCAAGTGAGATATTTATTCAAAAATTCAAGATCAAAGCCGTCCTGGACACTTGTTCTCCTATCAACGTTGTTTCTTCTAAACTGGTGAAGAAACTTAAGCTGGCCCCCAACCTCAACTATCATCAATCCTATGGCACCTCTGGTCTCTCCATGACTTGCGCCATTGGTGTGTACTCCACCTTGCCAATGCAATCTGGTAAACTCCTGTTGGCTGCACCAGCTGTTGTTCTAGAAAATGAGAGCTATGACCTTTTGGTTGGTACTCAGTTCCTTTGGGAATATAATGGGATCATCAACCTAAAGGATGGTTATCTCTTTATCCTAGGGTAAAAAGTCCCTCTGATCTTTGAGGAGCTAATCAAAGTTCCTGGTAAACGTTTGAAGTCATGTACTCTGGAGTACCCCACTGGAGTTTTCCCCCTAAAATACCAAACCCTTTTCCACTAACATGAAGTATCCTCCCATGGCTTGTCCTGCAACTGAGGGAATCCCTCTCATGGCCACGTCTGCTATCATCATCCCCCCAGGCTCTCAGGCTATCATAAACTCCCAGATATCATATGAACTACCTGAATGGACTTTCTTAGAGCTGTACTCCCCTCCTTTGCTGGGGCGTAACAAGCCTTACCTTTGTCCTGGAATTCTGGACGTTTCCCACAAGGATCCTGTTCAATTACTAGTTGCCAACCTTACCGCTCTTCCTTGACTGTATCCAGAGGACAGGTCGTTGGTTACATAAAGTTGTTAAATGCTCCTGACACCTTGTCTCTTGACCCTTTTGGAACGTTTCAAGACTTTAACCTACCCAAAGACAAGCCTCAATTCCTATCTCTGTTCACTGCCTAAGACTTCCCTCAGTTGTCCCCGGTTCAACAGAAAGAGGTGCTTGATTTACTAGACCAGTTCTCAGAAATTTTTGCTAAAGATAGTACTGATTATTGGCTAGCCAAAGGTGTGATTCATCAGATTGACACAGGAGATGCTCCCCCCTTTTGTGCCAAGCCATACTGCTGCAGCCAAGTGGAAGATGCGCAGGTTTCTAAGGAGCTCAAACAACTGCTGGATGCTGGACTGCTAGCTCCCTCTCAAAGTCCCTGGGCTTCCCCTCTGCTCATCTTAAAGAAAAAGAATGGAGGGCACCAGATTTTGATGGACTATCAAAGGTTGAATTCTCTAACCAAGAAAGATTCCTATCCCTTACTGTGCATTGATGACGCTCTTTGACGCCTTGGAGGTTCTAAGTTTTTCTCTGCCATGGATTTGGCGTCTGGCTACTAGCAAGTTGACCTCTCTCCTGAAGACCGTCAGAAGGCTGCACTCATCACATCAGAAGGATTGTTTAGGCCTACTTGCATGCCACAAGGACTCTGCAATGCTCCAGCTACTTTCCAGCAAGCCATGGACTCCATTCTCCCCAATTTGAAGCTCTTGTGTGTCCTAGTGTACTTAGATGATATAACTGTCTTTAGTGCTACCTTTACCAACCACCTGGCCCATCTCAAAGAAGTGTTTATAAAGATTCAAGAAGCTGGTATTAAGTTAAAACCCTTTAAGTGTGCTTTCTTCAAAGAGCATCTTGAATTCCTGGGCCATGAAGTAACCCAAACGGGAATTTGTCCAATGACCAAGAAGGTTGAAGCCATCGACAAAATGCTTCCACCCACCAACCTCCAAGAAGTACAAGTCTTTCTGGGCATGATGGGTTACTATAGACAATTCATCCCTGATTTTGCTGATACTAGCAAACCCCTGGTCCAACTATTGTGTAATTTCCCTTTTGAATGGACTGCCAGCCAACAGCAAGCCTTTGAGACTCTAAAGCAGAAACTCAAAGAAGCGCCCATTTTAGTGTACCCCAATTACGATAAGGAATTCATCTTGTACACTGATGCTAGTGACCTTGCTATTGGGGCTATCTTGGCTCAGCTTGACAATGAAGGTGTGGACCACCCTGTAGCCTATACTTCCTGTGTGCTGAATAAGCATGAAAAGAATTATAGTGTTACAGAGAAGGAGTGCCTTGCTGTGCTGCATGAAGTTAAACAATTCTGCCACTATGTGTATGGTACCCATTTCACTGTCGTCACTGACCTTGGTTTGCTCAAATGGTTATAACAACTTAAGGATCCTGAAGGATGCTTAGCCAGATGGGCTCTCTGCCTTCAAGGTTATGACTTCACTGTGCTCCATTGCCCCGGGATTCAACATCAGAACACTGATGGGTTGTCCCAAATGCCCATCCTTGCCCTACATCCTGCTGAGGCAGGCCGTCTGTACAAGCTAATTGGCTACCCTTCTTCCTGGGAAAGTGAGACAGAAGAGGTTTGACTTGCCCTGTACAAATTGTCTGAAGACACCCTCATACGTGATAACCAACTCTTCAAGAAGGTGTGGGGCCAATACCTGCCATATGTGCGCTCCAGTCTTTGCCTCTCTTTTGTGTCACAAGCTCATAAGGAAACTGGCCATGTAGGCATTGCCAAGACCTTTGACTGGCTTCAGAAGAATTACTTCTGGGAGAATCTTTGCCTGTTAATTGCTGATGTCATAGCTAGTTGCCATGACTGCCAACTTCATAGGCCCCGAGCTGCTTCTCACTAGTTCAAATTGGTTCCCCCTCAACATGCCTTTCACACTGTCAGCATTGATGCTGTAGGCCCTCTCCCCCGCTCACGTTCCAGATGCTGCTTTATCTTGATTGCTGTCAACCACATCAGCAAATGGGTAGAAGCTTGCCCTACTAAATACATCACTGCTAAGACTACTGCTGCCTTCCTGCTGCAAGATGTTTTCTACTGCCATGGCTGTCCTCAAGTGCTGTTATCAGACAACAGAACCAACTTCAATGCCAAACTTGTAACCTCTGTTGTTGAAGCTCTAGGAACTCACCAGTCTTTCTCTGCCCCCTATAATCCTTCCACTAATGGGGCAGTTGAGTGTGCCAACTTGACACTGGTTTCTATCATGAGGAAACTCATCACTCTGACGCTGCCAATTGGGATCTATACTTACCTGCCGCACTCTTTGTCTATTGTCTGAGAAAGCATTGGGTCACAGGGTACTCCCCCCTTTGCCATGTTGTATGGGCGTGAAGCCACCACTCTGTTGCTCTTGGGGGTTCCCCTACTCTCCTCTGATAAGGCCATGAACCCTGACAACCACATCAAAGACTTAGTCAACCGCATCATTGATATACAGGCCACTGCCTACACTTCCGCATATAAGACTAAGATTCTTGAGCTCTCTCCTGACAACGCTGGACGCTCCCCCTTGCCTGAGTTTGCTGTTAGTGACCATGTCCTATACTATCAACACTGTGTGGGTGGGCGCGCGCACAAACTGGACTCTCTGTGGATTGGTCCTTTAGAGGTGACTTTCAAGCAAGGATCTGAGTACACTGTAAAGCTCCTCTCCAGTTGTTGCCCTTTTGCTCATGTACACGCCAAGTTCCTCCGCAAGTATCATCCCCCAAAGGCCAATCTAGAGGGGGGCAATGTCGTGAATAACGGCATTCATCATGTTTTGATTTTGCCTTTGTTGGGCCATTTCAAAGACAAATCTCTTGTTTTTGCTTTTGACTCTTGAAATGAACTGGCTTCCACTTCAGGAAATATGATTGTTTGGTTTTCTGACTCTGAACAACTCACTTGCCCCGCTCATGCTTGTGTTGAGTGATCCTATTGTCCTGGTAGTATTTTGTGGTATTCCTAACCACTATATAATCCATTTCCTATTTTACCAATAAAATTAAGTTCTATTCATATTTTTGTCTTTGTATCTTCTGTACCTCCGCGCCTCTCTCTAGCCACACCTAGTAGAGAATTATTCATCCAGGGCCGCAAGGTAAACGCTATTGCCTTCCCTGCCATCTAACCAAGACTTAGTATAAATCCAACCCTAAGATAGGATTCCCTGTTGTGTGTCTGTGCCGCGCCTCAGAACACAACCCTCTCAAACAAGCCATAATTTGATACTATTTTCCTCTCTATTTCTTAACATCTCAACCTCACAATTGGCTCTGTCCTTCACCTGTTGCAAAATTTCATCAAACCCTAACAGCAAGTTCCAGGAGTCCCATGTATAAACTCAATTTCCTTGTGCTGGGGTTACCTATTTGCAAAATATTTGGAGTATAGTTCTTCTAAATCCACTTTTACTTCTACCAAAGATTAATCAGGTGCAATCTTAGAGACCTCCAGACTCTCCCAAGCCTCCTCAATCAAGCTGGTAGGAACTTCCTTTCTTGCAGCAGTGGCCTCAACACAAAGCACTTCAAATTTTGCTCTTTCAAATAGTAATAAAGAAGACATGATAATTAAAAAAAGTTGATGGGAAAGCGTTGAAATCAACAATATATCTTTATTTAAAATTAGCTGTTTTTGCTTATATACCATTTGGGGGATATTTAGCTGAAACCCCCTCTGGTTCCTGAATCAACCTATGATCCATATCACGTGATCTATACCATTCAAGACATCCAAACCAAGATTTTTACCCAAAAGATCAAAAATATTTCTCAACCTATGAAAACCAACCTACAATGGGAAGGAGTCACCTGACTCCATTCATCCCAATGTACCAATTCAGCATGGAGCTTCCCCAGCTTCCAACGCCAAAACCCTGTGGATTACACATCCCAAAACTCAGCTATCAATGTTCCAACTGGGAACCAGCTGATCAAACCTGAATTCCTAGACATTTTTGCTTTTATTTAGTTATCTTCACATTTAATTGTGTTTGCCTTAAAACCCATTAAAATGCTTTGAAACTCAAACCAGGCGCCACTACGGCGCCCAGCAATTTTCCCAGGTGGTGCCTCAGCGCCTGAAAAATTCATTAGGTGGCGCTTTTAACCCAATGAATTTTCCAAAGCAGTGCTTTTAACCCATAATTCAGGGTTTTACTTTTGATTAACCTTAATCAAACTTCTTGATAAAGTCAAGGCAATTAACCAATATAATTAAATCCACATTAATTATATTCCTGTTCATTTATTAATTAATCTTCCTGGTTAATTAAATTGTTTTTGAGACACCTAGTCTCCAAGATTAATTTGGCCAATATTTCCTTCTGCTCTTTTATTGAATATAGATACTAAGTTCTCAGGAATCTTTATCTGAAGAATTCCAACCAAACCTATCTACATAAAACAAACAGCCAAAAAAAGAGCAACTTTATATCTTGGAGTATTTTAATTGGTTAAATACTTAACAGTGATTGTTGTACGGTCACATTCATGTTGTTAGATTTGGCAATTTGAGTTGACTTCTTAGTGTCAGGAAGCCAGGCATAGGTAGAGGCATTGTGCGGCTTGGGATGGGATTGGACCAAGCCAGCGGTTAAAGCCCATCATAGAATGGGTGCCAACTTGATAATGTAAGACATGGATTGCCCAAGTAAGGACCAGGGTCCATAGGTAGGGACCATGGAATCCACCATTCCTGTCAAAGTGATATAGAGTACTCCAAACAGTTGGGTGGACGTAGTCTCTGCAGTGGTGGGGGTCTCAATTGGGCGGTTGGGTTGTGGGGTTAAGGGAAGAGTCATGGGAAAAAAGTAGGCAGGCAGATAATTGTACTTGTCTTTTAACAATAAGGGCAGCACCTTGATCCTCTTTACTTCATGTCCTATGTATTCAGTTCCTCTATTCCTTGCCAAGGGGTCAGCAATGAGGATGGTCTCCAAGTCGTACTCCGCGTAGGCAGGGTTGGGCAGGTATTTGGTAAAATGCACAGGTCCAAAGGGGGCTCCAGGGGGATAAGATAGTGCCTGAGGCAGATTGGTCTCCAGAGGGGGTGGTTGCCTGATGGTCTACTAGGCCGGAGTTAAGATGGAAGATCACTAAGACTAGATAAGGTAAGATTTGTTCACACCAAAGGTTCATAAAACTTTATTATTTAAAATGACAATGTGGGCATCACCAAACTGCCAGGGTTTTTATACCATGGGTTTTTGCTTCTTTGATTTTTGTAGGGTTCAGGTTCACAGACAAGCACTGGCAGGGCATGGATCTTGGATTAGAGTATCAAGGGCGGCAGATCCAGGTTGTACCTGCTCTGGTGAATAGAAGTGGCAATGCTTTGTTCTGTTGCCACTGTTCACTATGTCACCTGAGTAGTTCAATTGTACTACCCATTCTGGATGGAAGGCTGGCAGTTGCTGGTGATCATTAGCAGAGTTAACAATAGGTTTTGTTTTAATCTCCTAAAGGCAAGCTACAACCTCTGTTTAGGTCCAGATCTTTGGTGGCTCAAGCTTGGCATCAATCTGGTTATCATTTGGGGAATTGTCCTCAGGAGACTGGCAGGTCTTGGAGTAACTTGTCAACTTGGGTTTGCAATTTAACAAGTGGGCAGTTTCCTGTCCACTTTGTGTGACTTGAGTAGTCTTTGGAGGGTTGGAGTTTGATACCAGGGTTTCCAATGTTGATTTTGAACCTCTAGTATTGGCGCTTGGCAGGTTGACAGGTATAGTAGTAGGTCCTTCCCCAACCTCCTTTAGCCAGACCACATCTCCTGCGTAGGTATGGGTCTTCATTGGCACTAGTTTGGCAGCAATCTGGCAACCATTCAGGCAATCCTCTGTAGTAGGCTTGTGGGTTGCGGAGTAATTTAATGATTTGAGCCTGTGACTTTACAGATTGGCGGGTCCTGGACCGTCCTGGGGTGTTTGATCCTCCTTCAGGGAACTGGGGTTCAACTCTTGGGTTTTCAATACAAGTATTGAAATGTCATTCATGACACTTAGTCTGGCTTTGAGTGGCCAGGTAATAAGATTGTGGGTCACAACCCTGCTTACTTGGAACCTTGCTGGCGGGTCAAGCCTGCTGTTTTGACAATACCAGGATGGTAGAATTATCTCCTGATAATGCTGGATGTTGTTTTTTACCAGATTTTAAGGTTGGAGAAAATTTCCTGTACTATTAAATAGAGTTGGAGGACTTGCTCATAATTTGGATGCATTATGGATTGGACTGCTATAAGTTACTTTTAATGTGGTTCAGAATACCCAGTAAAACCCCTCTCTAGTTATTACCTGTTTACAAGCTAAGTTTCTCTGTAAGTACCATCCCCTAAGGCCAATCTAGAAGGGGGCAATGTTGTGAATGCCAATATTCACGCTCTTTTGTTTTGCCTTTGTTGGGTTCTTTCAAGGAAAAATCCATTGCTTTTGCTTTTGCTCCTCAAAATGGGTCTATTTCCAACAATGGAAACTTATCTGTTTGTCTTCCTTGTTCTGCGCAACTCACTTACCCCAATCATGTATGTGGCAAGTGATGCTATTTTGTGGTAACATCAAACAATATATTTTACAATTCTTTTTTGCAATAAAATTTAAGTTCTATTCACACTTCTTTCTTTGTGTTTCCAAGTACTTTGGCGTCTATCTATAGCCAATAATAGTAGAGATTTATTATTTAGTACTGCAAGGTAATTGCATCAGTTTCCCTGACAACTAATCAATATTTAGTTTAAATACAGTCCTAAGGTTAGGATTTCCTGTTGTGTGTCTGTGCCATGCCTCAGAACATGACAGGTGTGACACCTTTCTGATACAAGTTCATTGATATTACCATCTTTAAATAAACAGCCAATGGATCTTTGATCAACTCAACTCTTGTCTTATCTTTTTTTAGCTCTCTAACACCCAAACTCTATTCTTCTTAGTCTCATCACCCACCTTAATATTACATCCAATCCGCCTTAGAACTCTTGGCCCAGATATTTTAGACCCCAGGCTTGGCTTAAAAACTAATACACTTTGCATAATAATCCTATCCCAAATTATAAGGGTTTCATCCTAGAAAATTTCTATTTTCTGATCCCTAGTTCCAACATGAAACCCAAAAACAAATAGAGAAAAGATCTGGTAAAGCATACAGCTGAGGTGTCTAACAACAATTCAACTATCTGCTCACATACCTGGTACCCATGTAACTACCCCCTGCTCCTTAGCAGATTGACCTCCCTTTGATGACCCCATTCTCAATGCCTCTTGCAATGAGCCACATTTAGAAAGGTTTGGAAGAGGAGGGTAATTTTGTATCAATAAAGTTTGATTGCCTAATTGAGGTGAATAGTTTTTGTTTTCTTTGTTGCCCAGCTAAAAATGCTGGTGTTTTGTATTTAAGCATTAGATTACTAGCAATAGAGTCACCTATTAGTACTATTCAGATAGTGAAGATGCACTATAGGATAAATACATCACAAGGTATTGGAACCCTGAGACCAACTGGGGCTTTAATACACTTGGGTTTTGCATATGCACAAATTTGAGATATTCTCTCTCTATATCTTATTGGTGGACTTAAGGGGGAGTTAATGCTACTGTGCAAGTTTAGGGGGCCTAAAAATTTCATCAGGGTGGCTTTTTGAGAGAATTATTTTGTTGAAATTGATGATTTTTGGTAGTTGGGAAGTAAATTTAGTCACTTTTTGAAGAAAAGCACAGGCTATTCACTTAGGCTAAAAGGGGATTTAGCTTAGTTTATGTGCTTGATCTAGAAAGCCTAGCTGAGAGGACACCACTAGTGCTAAGGAGTATACTGTGACAGAAACTGTGGGATAATAAGAAATAGTATCCAATAATTGGGGAGCAAATACCCAAATTACCACAGAGTTGATGATGAGCCACCAATAAGGCTTCAAATATCTTTTGGTAAACTTTTCAAATAAAAAACTAGGATTCAAAGAAATATTAAAGCCAATAAGAGCAACTTGAGATAAATGGCCTGGGACAAAACCAAAGAGCTTTGGAATAAAACTCAGGGGCAGTAAGAACTTGAAAAGGTTTCTTCTTTGATTTCAACAGTAAAGACTCCAACATTGGGAGGTATTGGAGATATATTTGGATAACCAGAAGAAAGTGAACTAGGAATAGGAACTCATCTTCCCATAACAGTGCAATTTAAAGTCAAGTTTTACATAATATAGCAGAGTAGGATTATAACTGGATGCATTAAAAAATGTTTAGAAATGAAATAAATAAGTTTTATTATGAGAATATTGGGAGGACTCAACTTTTAAGAGTTGAGCAATAAGTAAAATTGTACTATATATCAAAATTATTGACTCATCAATGCTCACTTAAGTCTTTAACCCCTTTGCTGTTTCATTATTTATCATTCCAACCTATAAATAGACCTGCACAAAAAGAACCCTTGAATTCTCAACTTCTGATAGCTCTTCTGATTAAAGAGGGGATATTGAATGGATTTAAGGTCATATCAGCTTATCAAAGTTAAATTTTCTCAGATACTTAGATCTTGGGTTTTTACATGAGCTGCTGTAACCCATTTTCTATTGACAATTTGGTTCAACTCATTAAATTTGTTTATCTCTGTGCTATTTTTCTTGATTTCTGTTTGTTTCAACTGGGACAAACAACGTCCAGCATTAAAGGAGCTACTGTGAAATAAAAATTATATAAGAAGCATTATAGGCTATTGGCATAAATTAAATGGGTATATGAAAAATTTGAAGACAAGATTAAATGTCCCCCAAAGCTTTTTTCTAAAGGAAAAATTCTGAACAATTTAGTATAAATTTGCCTCTATTTTTATAGGAGAAAAATTCAAAGAGAAATATTGTGGAAATTGAAGGGAAACCAGTTAATTAGCAAATTAACATGGAAATTATTTGAGTTCACACAGAAGAAACTTGAAGATAAAATGAAAGCATTAGCAGCACAAAGGACAAATTGTCAGTGTTTTGAGCGGTAAAACTGTTTGTTTCCTATTCAAATCATAACAAACCGTGAAGAAGTTGAAGCACTATAAAATTTTAAAGATGATGATCTTTAGTATCATCAGTTGATTTAAAGGCTTGTTTACTAATTTTTTCATTGATTTAAAATCTAACATCTTAATTAAAATGTTAAAAAAAATTAAGAGAATGTTCTATGATTGGATAAAAAAGTTTATGAACTTAATTTATCAAAGAGTATTACAATAAAATACTAGTTTAGGCTTTAAAAGAAACATCTTCAAGGGAAATAGTCTAATACAAGGCGCTATAAACCAGTGATTTACTGGACAGAAGGAAATATGATATGCTGGATCTTGATCTTGAAATGTCTTTGGTTTTAAGCTTGAAGAACCTTATCTAGAGCATAGTTAGTAAGCATCTGTGCATTTTTTAATATATAATTGAAGAAGTAGCTGGTCAAAAGGACTACATGATGGTAAAAAATAAGAAGTTTTTTAAGGGTATCTTCCTTCTGTTTAAATGAAGACTTTCATGACTCCTAAACGTTTTAAGAGCTAATTGACTATGTAGAACTTTTCTATATCTAATACACAAGGGTTAGGCATAAATAGAAGTACAGGCAGTACCACACAAAGATTTTATGCAGCCAATCACTTTGTAAAAATTGCCTAGGCTGGTGTTAGAAACATCTTTTTTATGTGTTCTTTCAACCCTATCAATGAGGGAACTACTATGGTTAATGAGACTCTAGGTCTAGATGGTAATACAGAGAATTAAGAGGAACCTAAGAAAAATTGGTTAAATTTTAGCAACTTTTTAGAATCACCTGATTTTAGCTTTTTTGATTTCAGCTGATAATAAGCTGGTGACAACAGGAATCAAACCCAAGACTTCTCCTATCATTGATGGTCACCTAGAATCTGTGAGAAAGGGGGCTAACCCAACTAAGTTTGGCTCTCATTCTGGCAAGAAAAAAACTACCAATATGCTTCTCAGTGGATCACTGGGATAGCTGTTCTAAAGGAGGACTAAAGAGAGGACACCAGGGATAGATGAGAGAAGTAGGTGTTCAATCCCATCAATACCAGGTCTGTAAGAATCCAGGGAGTACATGTAGGCGCATACTCTTGAACTATGGGTGGCTCCTGAGGGTCAAGTGTCTCCTCCACTAACAGGGGGAGGAAACTACAACAGCTTCCATAACTGGGAAATCAACTGGGTCAAGACCTGAGAGTACAGATCAATATCATTGCAAGTGAGGCTTTTGACCAAGGTCTCCCCAGTGGAGAGCAGGTGATTGGCTTTTCCAGGCAAATTTTTGAACAGTTACATGAGCCTGGAGGGGTCTTCTCCTACATGGTGAGCAGAAGAGGATATACGTCCCCAAAGGTCAGGAGATGTTGAAAATATAAACAGCAGCATAGGATCTAGAGAAAACACAACAAATTTGAGCACTGGGAATATCATTTTCAGATTCACAAGAAAATTGGGGATCTGGAGTAAAGTTTCTAGGGCTCAGACTATATGAATTATGTTTTAAAAGGGTATCCAAAAAAAGGAATCAAACTGTCACTTTTGGGTTTGTGGACAGATTGGGGATGATCTCAGAAGATTTTAACGTCAATCAAATCAAAGGCAGGTTTGAATTGTTAAGCAAAAACAGTGAAAATTTAAGATTAAAATAGTTTATATACTAGTTTTGAACTTAAAAATAAAGTTCAAACAGGGATTTCAAAAGCAGGTATAAGCTAGTTAAGGACTATACATTGACATTAACTTCAACAGCTTATAAGAAGCAATCAGGGGTTACAAAGACAATGTAAAGGTAATGAAATTAAGTATTTTTACTAAAAGTTCAACTATAGGACACCAAGGTGTTCAAAATCAATAACCTGACTGTAACATATAAGTTTTATTCCAAATGATAGAATGAGCAAGCAGAGGACCAAAAGTCCCCTGTCTTTATTTAAGGAATGGTGTTTGGGTTCAAATGGCCACCTGACCAAACCATGACATCTGGTTGGTTGATAGAGAATTGTTTAGGGCAGAACCAGGGGAGCTGGAGAGTTTTATACTAATTTCCATCAGCCATTTGATTGACTAGTATTGGTTTGGGGTTTTTATGACTTGTTCAAGTTTGAGTGTGTTGATTTGGCTAGTTTTGATTGGCTGGCCCTGATAGTCTTCAATAGCAGTTAGTACTAAGCCAGCAAATAGTTCAAATTGACTAGTGTTTCTTCCCAGGGCAGAGCAATAAAAGAGGGGGAGTCTATAGGGTAGGCTAGTACAAACCTTTTGTCCACAGTGTGAACTAATCCTTGAGAGAAACAGGAGGTTTAGCTGGATTATGAGTTGTTTTCTTTGTGCGTTAAGGAAAGATTGTCCTATCAAAGGACAAAGGGGTGAGTAGCTTTACAGAAGCGTTCATTAATTCAAAGCTGAATGTGCTTTGCCTGTTACTTAGTTTAAAGGCTTCTAGCCAATCAAATCAACCACTAGAAGTTTAAAACAACTTTTTTTGAATGTGCTAATGTTAAAGCAGGTAAATCATCACCAGAAGGCTCTGTTCTTTCTGTTGTTGACAACAGCAGTGTCTTTAATTCTGCTTCTGAAGGGCTACAACAACTGAAGATCCCCAGGCTGAGGTTAACTCAAATAACCAGGTAATCTAATCAAGATGTTTTAGACTTCAGTTGGGGAGATCATAGTTTGATAATAATAATTAAATTATCTTGCAAACTAAAGATCTACCCCTGCCCAGCCTTTTTCCTCATACTCCCTAAACTCTCCTCTAGTTATCCCCAAACCTCATTTCCATGGCCTAAAACTTAGTATATAAGGCCTGTTATTTTATTTTAACTTATTTTTTCAGTTAATAAAGTCTCTACCCAACCAACTTTCACACATCACTTGCACTTCTATTCTCCATCTTCTCCAAAGAACAATGAGATTACCCAAGTCCTCTCAATGAGAGCCCTTTGAGCATAAATGGTTGGTTTGTTTACTCCTGCTACAGGCCTTTAGGACCAGTGTTTTGATAAGGACTAGTTGGACTCTAGTTCTTCCACTCCCCTCCCGCTGGTACCTATAAAAGTCTTAATGTTGTGTAATGCCTGTTTTATGGTATACTATAACCTCTTTAACACACAATCCTCCTGTTACAGAGAAACAAATATGTACAAGGACATTCCCAAGTGTCAGGATACCAGGAGTACTGTGATGCTCCCGTAAGTGAGGGAGGAGTAGAAGCAGATACTGGTATGGCCCACTAGATGATGGGACTTAACTTTACCAGGTAGGAAAGGGCCTTCCTAGCCACAGCTCAGGGCTCGGCTGCTGGCAAGGAAGAATCAATCAATCCTGTGAGCGCCAGGTAAAGCACTCCTGGGAATTGACTACTCTGGCCAGCAGTATTGGAAGTGAATGGGATTGAGATAGTTGATTTGGGTGTTAGAGGTGGTTCCATTGGGACCAAGTAGGCAGCAGGACTGTTGTATTTCCTGTTGAAGATCAAAGGGTATATAGTGATTTCTCTGCCGTCACGGACAATTTGGTAGAATTCCTTGGGTGCGTTTGGGCAGGTGTACCACTGCAAGTCTTCCAAGTTCCAGGGTTTGTGGTCAGAGAAGGGGGGATACTCAGTGAAGTGCACAGTGCCAAATGGAGCATTGGGTGGACAGTAGTAGTCAAAAGCTTCAGCTTTGCTAAATGAAGTCTGGCTATCTATCCCTGAAGATGGGTACTGGTGCTTGGGGGATTGCAGATGGAAGAGTATCAAAAATAGGTATGGAAAAAATTGGTGAACCAAAGTTTCATAACAACTTTTACTGGTAAGGATGACAATACAGAACTTTTTTAGGTGCTTCTGATCTATATACTTACTCACATGCAGGTGCCTCTGGGCATTATTATGGTGCTATCTGTGTGACAAGGCTTGGCATCTCAGGTTCTGCTGTTTAGTTGGCTGCTTTGTGATCATTTTTGGTGTTTTCAGAAACAGTTGTTTGGCTTTTTGGTGGCCCATCTTGGCCTAGAAGGTCATTGTTTCTTGCAGGTTTGGCTTCAAGAGTCATGGGGTTTTTCCCAATTTGATCATCATTCTTGGACTAGTTTGACAGGCATATTTGATGTAGAGGAACTTAATTAAAAAAGGGGTTCTCAATTGGGAACCCTAAATTACTAAATGGAGGGTGGTCTTGAACTGGGAGCACTGGTTGGCTAAAATTAGCCTGCCCAGGCCCAGAAAAACCCACCAAGGCTTGAGCATAGCTTTTGGTGCCCAGAACAGGCCCCACAGCTGCCACCAGGGCAGGAATAGTTTCTGTACCTGGATTTTTCCTTTTGGAGCAAATCCAGGTTCAGGAAAATCTCCCCTGCCCGCTTGCCCCGCCTGGCAGCTAGGAGCGGGTTTGATTCCCACATGGGGCTTAAAAACTGTTACAAATTTAACACCAAGTCTCAAACTCCTACCATATTCTATCCTTTGGCATCAGCCTTCCTGCTAAGTTATCTTGGAGCCTACTTCTTTTTGGGTAGATTTAATTCCCTTCTTGGACAACACCGCCTACTTGGGGAGATATTCCATATGGGAATGGTCTCTGTTCCTGTAGGCACCTTGGTTAATGGTCTAAATCTTTCAGCAACTATACATCATATTAATGGTAGGTTCCCAGTGGATGGGTTCCTGACAGTTGGGAAAAGGTTTGAAGATTATAGAAAGATTATATGAGTTTTTAGTAGTGGTTTTTTAGGAAACTTTCAAGTTATATGTGCCAAAGGAAGTACAAAATTAAGCAAATATGCTTTTACCTGTTGCTAATATCAGGTTGTTTGCTGAAAACGTGATGGAGGAGTTTGCATTTCTGCAGGCTCAATAAAATGCTCTAGTGTTAGAAATTATTCACTTGATGATTGTCACCATGTAATTCTCCTGCTTTGTGGGAGCCAAAATATGTCCTGGATCAAAGCCAGGTGCCAACTGGGATATATATCCATTCTCAAAGTGATTCTGTTCTAATACTAAAGCATTAATTTTTCTTGCAGAATGGAGAGCTCCTCAAACACCTCCCCTACTAGCATCCTAGTATCAGTACTACAGACCATAATCTCAGCTGGAGTGCCTCCCTTCTTATATTTATATAACTCTTGGAGGAGTTGTTTAAACTCATTGCCCAAGAACTCTCTGTCTCTAGCTATCAGCTTCAGTCTTTTGTTCATCCTGTCTAATTCTTCTTCAGAAGTCTGGCTTGTGAAATTTTCCTGCATCAATGTCTTTAGATATCTTTCTTACCTGTGTTGTTTTAGTAGATGTGGGGAATATTATATATTTTTAATTTAGAAAAGGTAATTTTTTAGGGGCCATGAATAGCTTTTATTCAAACAGAAGGAAGATCCTCTTAGAAACCATCTGTATTATAGCTTGCTCTGGGCTTTTTTCTTATCCTTGGCCTCTATATCTTGTCCTTTCTCTTGTCCTTGCTTTATAATTGCCCTTTCTCTTTCTCTGTCTTGGTTCTAGCTCTTGTTTGGGCTTCACTAAGCTTGGAATCCTTTTTTCTCTCATTAGTCCATTTAATTACTTCTTATATAGCTTCTTGTTTTAGTCTGATAAGTCTCTGAGCTATTTTTCTCTTCCATGCTTAAATAATACTTTCTATTTAATATAAAAAATAGAGCTTCTGAACTTACTCTGGAGAATCCCAGAAGACTTTTCTCTGTCAGTGCATGTTGTGTTTGGATCTTGGGGACAGCATTTAAGAGGAAACAACAGGAAACCTTTGTTAAAAAAGGTTTTAGGTTTGAAGATAGTCTTGGGTTACCCTTCAGGGCAAAATTAAGGGGACATACCTTAATTTTCTGGAACAAGAAAGAAGAGTTTTCTTTTGGCAAAAAATAAAGTGAAAAGTTTGAAGATTATAAAATCCAAAAAAAATGTTGATAATCTTGAATTTATTTTTGGAAAAAAATCTATTTAAATAGTAGAACAAGATTGTTCAATAGGTAGACAATATGGCTAATGAGATCAACTAGGCTGAACTCATACCAGGATCAGGATAGCACAGGCAGCAAAATTTAGAATGGGTGGACATTGATGTCAATCTATTTTCAGAAAAAGAACAACTGTTGAATTTAAAAAGAAAAGCCAACCAAGCCATTGCAAGTATCAAAATTTGAAGGCCATATCAAAATAGCATTACTTTAGATTCAAAACCTGTTGGGAAAAATGCGGGAGTGTCAAATTTCTTTTACATAAACTCACCAACTTACTGGAATGTTTTCATCTTATTATATAAAAAAGTCAGCTGCTCTGGGATGTGACTTACTCCATTAAGCTGTTGAGTTCATGAAAAAGAACTTGACAGTCCTGTATTTTTCCCAACAGGATCTGAATCTACAGAAATAGCACAATTTTTTAATAATCATGAAGCGTAAAGTTTGGTGTCCCTGTATGCGCCAGGACATTTTGGGCCCCCTTGAGGTGTGTGTTGTACAAAAAGCGCACATCTAGACCTGCCTTACTAAGTCAGTTTTACCCACCAAGGCTATGGAACCTTTTTAAATAGCGGCCCCTTGACATTGCTGGCCCCCTGCCTGAGGATAAACTTGGCAAGAAGTGCATCATCACATATAAATTACCTTATAAACTGGCCAGTGGTGTGGGTAACTACCTATCACACTGGCACAACTATTACTCAGTTGATTGGCAAGGAGATTGTAGCAGGCTTTAGATTCTCCAACTGGCTTATTGCCAAAAGGGGACCTGAACTTGTGAGTAACATCATAAAAAAATACTGTTCAAGAACACACTCAATTAAGTAGTCATCACGTCATAAAATCCTCAGTCCAATAAGCGCATAGAGCGCCTAAATAGCTTCCTAGTACAAATAGTTGCCAAAATCTCCCAGGAGCATCCAAACAATGCCTAGACAGAGCACCTTCCCACTGCCCCACTCATACTAAGAGCCATAATCAACCGTAGTATAGGCTTCAATCCCAGTGCCCTAGCATTTGGAACTCCTGATGGCTTGACCAGGGTAGATGAGGGGAAACTAAAAACCACTTTTCCCAGGAAACCCCCTCTCACAACTACCCCCTCATTGACCCAATGACAATCCAAAGCTTGCAGCATAGAGCAGGGATTAACCAAGGGGGCAACCAAGCACCTCAAAGAAAGATATGCTGTGGGTGACCCTGTCTATACCCTTAATCCTAATTCTGCCAAACCTGAAACCAACCTCATTGGACCCTTCAAGGTGGTAACTGTCTACAATAATCACATCTACCAACTTTAAGACGCGCAAGGAAATACCAACAGGCTCCACCATGACTGCTTGTGCCCCTGCTGCACCATCCCCCCACAAACCCTCTTAGTGTATACCTTCCCAGATCTCCCAAAAACCCCAATTCTAGTGTCTGATGACAATCAGGGGGCAGGGTGATGCTGCTACTAAGATTAATCCCTTGTCCACTAATGTATCTCATAATACACAGAGAGCACTTGAAGGGTTGCCACATATATGAATAATGTATGGATTTATCTGAGTGCAATGTTAAATTGTAAGCACTATCCCCTAATCAGGAGAGTTGTTGATCTTACACTCTTATCCCTAGCTTGAGTTATTTCCTGTCAGAACAGTATATAGAATGTGCTGCTATGCTACCCCTGGCAACCTGTGGCTCCCAGATATAGTATATTGGCTGTAGTGTTCCTGAAATAAACTCCTATTATCCCTATCTATGTCCTTTCTATTTGAACAGTTAGCTTCCCCAATTCAAATACTGATCTTTTATTGGTTTGGGTGCAATACAAGCAAGGCAAGATCAAGGAAATAAGGAAAGTTAGTAAGACAAGAGAGAGTATGGACCCTTTAAAAGAGAAGGGCTCAAAAAGTAGATGCAATCTGGGTAGTCAAACATGGCCAACACAAGCTGGATCTGGGGCTAAGAGAAACTTCACTGCCATGGGGATCAGATCAAACACCACCCACCTTGAAGAAGATTTGGTGCCCTCAGATAGTTGAAGCTGATGTGTCATGATTGGCTCTTCCCATTTAAAGCAAAGCATGCCCAAAGGAATCCCTGGCTACCTATCTCTGATGCCAGGCTAGAATGATATTTGTATGCCTCCCAGGTAGTTGGAAAATATCCTCTACACTTGGCTTTCCAGCACCCCAGGGATATGTTGCAATGTCTTTGGTTGCTCCCTCTTGAGATTAGTTCCCCCTGAAGAATGGCTTTAGCTCTGGAATAGTTGATGGTACCACTGCTACACCCCCATACTGTACAGGTATAGGATTTTTGAACCCTATAGGGAACGCTACTTGGGAAAGCCTTGGGATTGTCAAGGTGTACATGGGCAATATGTGGCTTGACACAATACTATATACTACTCTTATTTTATATGAATAGAGTATTGTTCTCCTTGTAATTTTTCCTTTGTTCTATTTTATATGTTCCAAGAAGTGTATAAGCAAAATATTGAAAATATAAAAGGTACAGATGGATAGGGAACTATGTCTGGATAAGAATTGAAGGGTAAAAGATTGGTGGAGTATCTTCTTGCAACTCTGGTTGGTAGACGTGATTCAAGTACTTAAAGGTGAGGGTATGGTTTCTTTGGTTGAGTTTTTTAAAAGAAAATATATCAATAATTTAAACTCTTTAAACTGATTAATAGGAAAACAATTTTTTACCCAATACAGGGAGATGTTTACTTTAGGTAGAGCACAAGAAGGATCAGGCCTAGCAAAGATAGGGGGATACATATAAATATGTAAACCTTGAGGTAATTTTTCAGGGCAGGGTTCAATTTTTGGCCAACCCCTTCAGAGGACCCTTCAGGGGACCCTTCAGCAGTCTTGTCTGTTAACTGATGACTTACAGTAGATCTGAGAGCTCTTTCAATATGCTGGATTTCAGGTTGGGTTGATGAGAGATAGGCTAATAGATTAGAATTGAAATATGTATGCTTACCTTTGACATGCTGGAGGAGACTAAAATCTAGCTGCATTCCATAGAAGGTGATAGTATGGGTCTTCTTATTGTCAATGTTGATTACTGGGGCTGCTAGGTATTCCTGGCAGTGAAATTTGATCTCACAGAGGTTGTGGTTGCTCTCCAAAGTAAGGGTCCCAGGAAAGATGCTGAAGCCAATGTCAACATTGCTAAACCTTAGTTTTTTCAAGCTCAAGCATTCAGAGATGTTAAGGGATCCTGAGAAGTGGGATTTAAGATCTAAAATGGTTAGGGATGATAGTGAGATTGCTTTGGCATGCTTCAGAGACTTGAGGGAGAAATTCCAAAGCTTTGTACAGTTGCTAATTGTGAGAGATTCCAAAGCTACTGGGGCTAATCCTAGTATTGCATCCATTGAACTATTGTAAACTTCAATGGAATGAGTTATATTGAGAGAATTGAAGGACATATCATCAGAAATCTTAACCAAATTCAGTGACTTGACTGTTTTAAGGTTACTTAAGAGGGTGCCCCTGAGAGAAGAGTTGGTTATGGTGAATTTTTTGGGGATTTTTCTTAAAGATTTTGATTGGATATTCCCTGCAAAAGAGTCAATAGTGATGCTTCCTGATACATTTTTTATGGTGTTGATACTTATTTCTGGTGGTGAGAGTTGGTTGATAACAATGCTCCCGGCAATGTATTCACATAAACTTATCAAGTGGTGGTTTTGTGGAGTGATGGTAAATGATGACATGCTGCACAGGGAACATCTTGGCTTGGTTTCAAATTGTAGGTCCCGGAAGGCATATGCATATTTTTCACAGAAATCCTTGGAGTTGAAGTAGGCGGTACCTGACCAAGTCAAGGTTTTAGGAATTTCAAGTTTGTCCAAATCAGTTGTGATGTTCAGCCGTGCAGTTTGAAGTTTGGGAGCAATAAGTTCATTGACATAGGATCCGATCTGCAGTTTGCCTTTGACAGAAACTAAATTTGGAAGAGATATTTTTCTATCCCTCTGGCCATAATCCATCACAATATCCATTTCTAAATCATCAACTGTCACTAGCAAAAGCTGTACCGATTGCGTACTTATTTGATGTAGATATACCGAGCCAGCAAAGCGCAGGTTGTCAAGGAAGCCTTTAGGAAATTTAGTGTTTGAGATGCTGATGCTCCTTATGCTTGTCGAACCAGCCAATGGAAACGGAATATCGGAATCATGGATTTCGAGTTTCTTCAATCGACTTCCTGTCATCCCACGTACTTTAAGATTTCTTGTTTGTAAAAGTTTGAACTCTTCTGGCTCGTTTTCAAAATAAAGCGTGGTGCCTCTGGCGTCGATGATGGTTAATACCTGTACCTCCACGAGTTTGAAGTTCAAGTATTTATATCTGATATCTTGGATGGTGAGATTAAAGACTTTAAATGCCCTGGTAGCATTGAACGGGGCTTTGATGTATAGAGCTCCTTTGATTTCCTTCAAGACGTGTAGTTCAGAAACATTATGCGCATTGAGATTCCCCAGAAGCACTTCACAACTACCCAATGAAGAGGCCTCGATCGTCTGGCCTTCTTTCCCACATTCCGCAAGGCCAAGGACATCGCGTGAGAAAAGGACTGCAATTGAAAGTAGAGCAAAGGTAAACAGATTCATAAAGAAGTTCTATTGATCCTGTGCAGTTTATAAGTCAAGCTATCTGATTACACCAACCCCAACTTTTTTAATCTGATTACCTGACCATCACTTTATGAGGATAAACCGAACACTTTCTGTCTAACCCCAGCCAAAGCAGTTGAACCATCTTTGCAAGGTGGCAATTGTTTCGTCTCGCCACAGAATTCCATATCCATCAAACATAAAATCCAAAGCAAACCCTTCATTTCAACTTGATGTATTGAAGCCTCACGTGCCACACTTCCAATTCTATCATTCAGTAATCCCATTAAAATTAAACTACACCTTCTAGTCTAAAGCGGATTGGCTGTCAGATAAAAAGCATGATGTCATGACTATTTTTAGCATTGAAGTTTCCACACTTGAGTGGATAAAGCTACCCTTGACAAAAATTATGCTCCCAACTTACCATTTGAGGCCTTGATGATGTAAACCCATCCATCCCAAGAATTTCCTCTTCTGCACACGATTTTCCGAGCCAATCAGATACGACGATGGACCCAAGCGGGATGGGTGGCTGCCAGCGTAAAAGTAATGGCACCAGGCAGCTAAGTGGACTTCAACACTTCCTAGGCTTACATGCCTCACGTTTCAACACTTCTTCGTTCTAAAGCAACGCATAATCTCCACATAACAACAATTAGGTTTAGGTGGCCTTGGAAATTTAACCAGCACATTTGAAGTTGATCGCAAGCAAAAAAACAACTTTATATCTCTATATTTTATATCTCTATACGAAGCAAGTTATGCCAAACATAATCAACTTGAACTGCTTCTTTAACCCACTCGAATCTAAAGAATTCAACTAATGCTGTTATATTATTCGTGACACCTATACGTTTATATGGACAAGCCTTCTCTAAAAAAATTGAAAGATATCGTGATAGATTCAAAATGAAAGTCTGTCTAACAAGGGTTTTTCACAGCTGGCATAAACTCCAGGCATCTGCCTATAAATTAGGCTGGTTTGACTTAACATCGATCATCCGATCGACTAGGAGTTTATCACAACTTTACCGATCTCCATTATCAAGCTTTTTCCGGACTTTTAATGAGGCTAGACCATTTTCTCTAGTGATTTTTGAGGTAGCTGTAAAGTTTATCCCTACTGGCCTTAGATCGCTCTGTGTTCTCACGCCGCACTAAGAATTTGCTTCAACATCCCGCCAAGCCTCTAAATCCTCTAGGAGATTTGAACCAAAAAAAATGGTGAAAGATTTGTGCTGGCATACCCAACCAAGACCCCTGTCTCCTCCTCTCTCTCCCTGCCCCCAACATATAGTAACCCATGATCAGTTTTGACTAGTTGCTGGCCAGGTGCAGGCCCCATCTTAAAGCTATGAGGTTTAGTCAATCAGAACTTATCACATTATGAGATCCCACTCATCCCAATCTTGACATATTTCCCGTCAACCCACTTGGAAGTCTCCACCCAATCATGTCCAACCCAGTAAACAGGTGGGAGAACTTCCAAAAACCCTGGTCCAGGGTCTAAAAAATTTTCCACCAGCCAATCAGACCATGTCATACCCACCTTTCCTATTCCTGGCAAATTTTGCAGAAACTGGTTCCCCTAAATCCAAGGAAGGCCTCTCAGGGTCCTTGCTTGATTAGTTATATCATAATTAAAGTTTGGCTCTTTAATAGCATATCTTGAAGTCCTCCCTTTTATTTTAGCTCTTTTAAAGACACCCACTTTAAGTCCCTCTCCCCAGGTTTTCCCAGGCTCTTCCGGCTACCTTTTGTTTAGTTACTGTTGATTTATCTAGAGTTACCTGTTTTGGACTTTAAATCGAGGTTGGACTTGAAGTCTAGAATATAAGTTAGTATAAAAGCTTATTTGATTGCTTACACTATCTGTTTTTGACCTAAACTCAACTTTTAAGCATTTCTGCCAAGTTTAAAGCCTTTCACTGCCGTCCTTGTTCTGTTAGTGGTCTCCAAGTTTTGTTTGAAAGGCTCCAACTGATCTGAAGGTACCCCTGCTATCAGTTTTCTTTGGTACATTTTCCCACAGCACTTGCACATCTCCTGGATACATATTTCCAGGATTTAAAGATATGTTGATCCCATGGCTCAGATCTGCAGCTCTAACTGTTTTCCCAGCTCTGCTTCTCCTTAAATTCACTGCCCCTGACCTATGGGACAATCTGGCCTCCTCTACCCTCACCCTGAAAGATAACCCCCAGCATCTTGTGGATGAGCTGATGAGCCTTCCCTCTCACACCTGCATGCTCCTTTCACAGGGGGGTCTCCTGATACAAGCCTTGACATCTGATGTTCTTCCCATGGTGTCTCTCCCTGCTCTTGCCCATGCTCCCATCAATAATGCTCAGTTATCCTTGGCTTACCAGTTTCCTAAGGTTCCCCAAGAATCTGAACTTCCTCATCAAGTGGTTGCTCCTGCCAATATGGCTTTCTGGTGAATAATGGGAGTGGCTCAGATGGCTTGGAACACCTTTTTTATACAAGTTAACACTATATTCTCTCTCTGTTCTACATTTATAGCTGCCATCCCAGTTATTCACCAGATGGCGTCCAGGTGGTTTGCTTCTCCAGGATGGAAGCCAAGCTTAGTTAGTTTAGCTTACATCTCTCAAATAATAGACAGACCAATCTCTTCAGCTCTTGGAGCCCTTTTCTACTGGGTGTAGATCTTGGTTTCAGTCCCTTCCCACACCAGCATTGGATCTCTTCTCTCAGGATCCCTAGTGGTGTGTGGTATCTGGTTGCTCCTGTCCTCCCTTAGGGAGCACCTCTTGATTATAGCTTTCCCCACATCCTTAGCTTGTTTGGTTGCCCTGGCAGTGGACATTGCCTTAAGCTCATCTTGCTCACCCCCCTCAGCTGTGATACATGAGGAAGCCCTAGACTCTCTGGGCAAGCTCTGGATTTGTCTCCCAGTTGGCTCCTATTCCTCCAAAACCCCTATCTCAGATGCTCAATGGTGGGTAGCCCTGCTGGACGCTCTTGTCAGTGATGCCCACCTTTGGGTTCACACCCTGCTCTGCCAGAGCCTGGAGTTACTGGATAAGTCATCCCTGCTCACCCAGGGCCCCTCATCAGCGGCAGCCCCAAGATCCAAGGCCACAGCCATTTACAATACCCTCTGCTCTAGAGGATTGGCTCCGGATCTCCCTGCCCATATAGAACGCTTTGCAGATAAAGCAAACATGCTGTCCCTGCCTGTGGAAATAGCTGTGGCCATGTTCCGCTATTCCCTTGACCCATCCTCTGCCAATGAGAGGGCTTGGGAACCTTCCCCTCCTTCCCTAGAGAGATCCTTTGCCTTGGCTCATAGGTTAGGGGCCACACCAGCCTACCTTCCCAAGCAGGGTCTTTTTAGGTCCCTACACCCAATAAAGACCTCATCCTATCAAGGACAAGGCTACCAAGGCTACCAAGCTGGGTGCCATCAGTGCAGTGTGCTGCCCAGGCTGAGTTCTAATTAGCCTACTTATTCTGAAATGCTTCCCAAGTTTGCTGCCTCCACCACCATCCCAGAGGTGACGTCAGCAGACCCCCTGCCTCTATCTTGGCTCTTCATAATGAACAAGATCTGGCCTATTTATCTTTTTGATGCAACCTTTTACACAAAGACCTGGGAAGCTCTGGTGCTGGGCTGGATAGGCCTGGGGTGACAGGCATCTTTGTGGATCTCAGATTAGCCCGGCCCTTGAGCCGCTCCCTCCTCCCTGTTCTAACCTGTCTGACAGCCGACAATATACCAGTACTCAGCTACCCATTCTCTAAATCCCTTAGCTACTGTACAGGTACCCCCATCTTTGTTGGATGTTTCTTGTCTATAGGCAATCCCTTATACCCTGTGATTGTAGATGTGGGTTGGTGAAAGTGCTACCTGGTGAAGGTTGACCCCCTCACTGACAAGCTTGGCTTCCCCCTTGGGAGGAGTCCCAGACTGTTCCTATTACCTCCTACAGGAGAGGACCTGTGATACTTTTCTACAGGGCCTCTAAGGTCAAATAAGGGGAGTTTTTATCAGTAGGACTTAGCGGGCTGTGAGAGAGGATAGTGCTAACTAATAGCACTTATGGGAGGAGGCAGACAGGGGGTTTGTCTTATATACCTGATAGGAGGGTGGAGGATAGAGGCAGTAGGGTGTGTTCTGGCAAGGAACACATATAGTATATGGCACTTACTGCAATGCAACACTATCTTAGCAATACAGTAATCAATATCTTTGAAGATATTGGGTAGAGCATCTATAGTACAAACCACAGTACAGATAATTCATAGCAATAATGGTATTCTATAACATAAGTTATGGGGGAACAGACAGGACTGTCTGGACCTTACTCTTTCTATCAGAAGAATGGGAGGCAGCAGGTATACACCAGTGTTTCTGTGACAGATCCAGGTCCAACCAGTTGAACTTGCCGTTATCTTGCCCTTGACTCTTGTTACCATTACCTTACTGTGACAAAGCTTCAAGGAGCTTTGCCTCCAGGAAGGCAATTTTGTGAGACATACTTTATTGTCATCTCTCTAACAAGCCATAATTTTGACACTCTTTTCCTCTCTATTTCTTAACGCCTCAACTTCATAATTGGCTTTGTCCTTCACTTGTTGAAATTTTCATTGAACCCATACAGCAAGTTCCAGGAGTCCCATGAATAAACTCAATTTCCTTGTGCTGGGGTTCCCTCTTTGGAAAAATAGTTGGAGTATAGTTCTTCAAAAGCCACTTTCACTTCTACCAAAGATTAATCAGGTGCAATCTTAGAGACCTCCAGACTCTCCCAAGCCTCCTCAATCAAGCTGGTAGGAACTTCCTTTCTTGCGGCAGTGGCCTCAACACAAAGCACTTCAAATTTTGCTCTTTTAAATTATAATAAAGAAGACATGCTAATTAAAAAAAGTTGAGGGGAAAACGTTGAAATCAACAATATATCTTTATTTAAAATTAGCTGTTTTTTCTTATATACCATTTGGGGCATATTTGGCTGAAAACCCCTCTGGTTCCTGGATCAACCTATGATTCATCATGTGATCTATGATATTCAAGTCATCCATACCAAGATTTTACCCAAAAGATCACCAATATTTCTCAACCTTTGAGAACCAACCTACAACGGGAAGAAGTCACCTGACTCCATTCATCCCAATGTACCAATTCAGTATGGAGCTTCCTCAGCTCCCAAGGCCAAAACCCTGTGGATTACACATCCCAAAACTCAGCTATCAATGTTCTAACTGGGAACCAGCTGATTAAACCTGAATTCCTAGGCATCCTTGCTTTTATTTAGTTATCTTCACATTTCATGGGTTTTGCCTTAAAACCCATTAAAACGCTCCAAAACTCAAACCAAGCGCCACTGCGGCGCCCAGGAACTTTCCCAGGCGGCGCCTCAGCGTCTGAAAAAATTTGATAGTGGCGCCTTGGCACTTTACAAAACCATTAGGCGGCGCTTTTAACCAAAAAATTGGGGGTTTACTTATGGTTGACCTTAACCAAACTTCTTGACACAGTCAAGGCAATTTAACCAATATAATTAAATACTCATTAATTATATTCCTGTGTATTTATAAATTAATCTTCCCAATTAATTAAACAGTTTTTGAGACATCCTGTCTCCCAGATTGACTCGGCCCATCTTGCCTTCTTTTCTTTTATTAAGCCTAGATATCCAGCTTTCAGGAATCTTTACCTTAAGACTTCCAATCCAACCTATCTACATGCAATAATAAGAAAAACAGAGATAACTTTATATTTCAGAGCATTTATTTGGTTAAATACTCAATAGTGACTGTTGTACAGTCACAAGGCCCCGTCCTTCTCTTCAGGGGAATTGGCCTCATCTTCCTGTACCTTTATTAGCTCCAATTCCCCATGGAACAGCTTAAGGAATTGAGGATGAACACAGGACCATTCTTCTCCTAGGGCAGCTCCAACTCCTTGAACTAGGTAATTTGGCCATGGATTAACCAAGATAATCTTCATAGGACCTACCCATTGCTAAAGACCTCTTCTTGGGTGTTTTTTCTCAGCGCCTTTGATCAAACCATAACAGATCACCAACCTGGAAATGATCACGGGGAAGTACTCCAGGCTTTAAGTTACACTTGATGGCACGTCTTTCTAAAACCTGCTCTCCTTTACTACTAGCCTTGGCAAATAATTTCTGCATCTCAGCTGCATGTTCTTCTACAGCATCTTCTTAGGAACACTTTTCCACAAACTCCCATTGACCAACCTCAGTGCTTGTTGTAGTTTCCCAGTCATACAACATTCAAACCAGAGAAAACCCAGTAGCATCATGGGGCATTGTACGGTATGCCATGACACCATTGCCAGGTAATCTTTCCCATGGGTTGTGGCTCCATCAGCCAATTTCTCCATAATGCGCTTCAGTGTTTCAATGGTTCTTTTGGCCAAACCATTTGTCTCAGGATGATATGGAGCTGAGGTTAACTTAGAAATGCCCCATTTCAAGCATTCCTTAGTCAATGCTGGTCCTACATAAGGCAGTCCATTATTGGTGAGAACTTTCTCAGGACACCCATGCTGTGCTATTATTTCTTCCTGGAGAAACTTAGAAATTGCAATGCTTGTTTCTTTGGTCAGTGCTTGAACTTCTACCTATTTTGTAAAAGAATCAACAGCCACCACAAAGTATTCTTTCCAACCACTTGCTAACTTAATATGACCCATATCCATTGATACCAACTCAAACAGATAATGTGGCATCACTGATTTGAGCTGCACCTTGGATTTTGCCGCTGAGAATTTAGAGCAAATATTACATTCTCATAAAATCTGGAGGACATTAGCTCTCATCTCTGATCACCAGTACCAGGCTTTTACTGCTTGCCAGAGCTTCTCGTATCTGAGGTGACCCCCCATTGAACATGAAGATCTCTCACCACTTGAAGACGTTTGGATTTTTCTACATAAATCCTATTCCTCAATAAAGCTTCCTGGGCTTCCTGCGTCTCAACTTCACTGGCCAGCAGCACTTGGGATAATAAGTTGGGAATCTGATTTTCCAAACCAGGTTGGTAAATAATATCATAGTCATATCCAGAGAGTTTTTCAGCATACAACTGCATACGGCCTTGTAAGTCTTCCTTAGTCTGAAGCGCTCTCAATGCTGCGTGATCAGTGACAATATAAACAGCATTCCTAGGATATATGTCCTAAAATATTCCATCGCCCATACTATTGCCAATCCTTCACGTTCAGTAGCAGAGTATTTCCTTTGAGTGGTCCCCAAAGTCTTAGAACCATACACAACGGGATGTCTGGATAACTTTGACTCTCCTTCTTGAGTAAGAACAGCACCAAGACCAGTTGAACTTGCATCTGTCTCAATGTAGAACAACTTTGACTAGTCAGGGAATCTTAATATGGGGGCCTGAGAGAGTTTCTTCTTTATCTCTAAGAAACTCAACTCTTGCTCTTGTCCCCAAACAAATTGGGTGTTCTTCCTTGTTAACTCAAACAATGGCTCTCCAAGTGCAGAGCAATCAGGTATGAATCTCCAGTAGAAATTCACCAACCCCATAAAACCCCAAACCTCTTGGACTGACTGCAGTAACCTCATACTTAACAATGGATTAACTCTCTCAGGACTTGGTTTAGTCCCTTGAGAATTCACAATATTCCCTAACACCTTGACCTCTTGACAGGCAAGCTTAGTCTTAGATACACTAATCTTTGTCTTTGCTTTCTCAATCCAGCAAAATACTTGATCAAGAAGATCTAGATGTTGTTCCCAGGAAGGGCTATATACATTAATATTGTCTATATATACTGAAATACATCTAGGCTGCAGTCCTGTCATAATCTGGTCCATTACCTGCTGAAACACAGCACCTTCTTTTTTCATTCCCAACAGCAAGACTTTCTATTGATACAGACTGTCAGGTGTAGAGAATGCTGTGAACTCCTTAGACTTCTCATCAATTAACAATTGATGATAGCCCTTAGTCAGGTCTAAATTGGTGAACCAGGAAGATCCAGCCATGGCATCCAGCTGGTCTTCAATCTGGTGCATTGGGTAGGAATTGTTTACAATATCCTTATTCACCATTCAGAAATCAATACAAACGTGTATATTCCCATCTGTCTTTGGGACACATGCCATTGGAGCAGATTAAGGACTGCTACTTTCCTCAATCAGGACGGCCCTTTGTATTTTCTTCGCCTCTCCTTTAATTGCAGCAACTGCAGCAGGACTACAATGGGGTACATATCCTTTGTACGGCTTCCCAGTCAATGTTTTTATGACATAGGGTGGACCAGTTCTTCCTACATCATATTTGTCCAACAAGAAACAACTACTCCATTTCCACACCAGAGTATACAACAGGGTACCTGGTGCTTCATTTGGACATAGTATATGGGTTAAATTGTTGAAGGGCACACAGACATACTGTAGATTCAGAACCTAAAGGTAAAAATGTGGGATTGTCAAATTCTTTTGTGTGAACTCACCAACTTACTGGAATATTTTTCATCCTTTTATGTAAAAAATTAAGTCGTTCTGGGATGAAAATTACTCCATTAAGTTGGTGAGTTCACACAAAAGAATTTGAAAATCCCACATTTTTACTTTTAGGTTCTGAATTTACAGTAAGAGACAATAGGTTGATTTGTTGTGACTTCTCCAACTACAGGCATCCAAACTCTAATACGCTGACCTTGCTGAATATCCACAGGAACTTCACAAGTATTAAACATCTTCCAGGACTTGAGAAGTTCACCATTTGACCCATTTTCAAATATTGCCACATTTGAAGATATATAATGAGGTAACCCTGGGTAATTTTTCCTCCCTGAAATCCACAATTGAAAACTACCAGCTTCAACCAGGCAATTCCCTTTGGTGGAATTGAGCAATGTTCCTTGGTGTAGATGACCACTGACTGAACATCTTCTGGAGCTGGCGGAATTGTCAGCTTTTGATAAGCGTACTCAACTCCATCATGGACCAAGACATTTTTGACAGCATCCAGGCTCACCTTGGCCTCAATAATCCAAGTCATACCAAGAAGAAAATTGAATCCTGCTCCCGGCAAAACTACAGCAGAAGTCTTGACCATGGTATTTTTCCATTTTATTACCACCTCATCAAACACATCTTGTTCAATAGTGGTAACCCCATCTGCAGAAGATAAAGTCAGCATAACCAATCTTGATGGGTCCATACCATGTTTATGGACAAAGTTCTTTGATACTGCTACCTCAGCACAAACTGGATTGTATGCTGCCTTTGCTGGGATATCATCAAGCAAAATATCCAGAAGAATAACCCCTTGAAATGACCACACAAAAGGTTTTGCAATCAAAAGTGCAGGCATACTTGGGCCACCTTTTTAAGCCATTCAACTTCCTTGAGCCAATCCACGCTCAACTGAACTTGCACAGGCTGCCAAGTAATTTCTCCATCTTCCTTCATACCCAAGCGCACATCCAATATCCACTCATCTGGAGAGGCATCTGGACTTCCCTCAGACATATTTGTACTATAGACATTGTTTTCCTGTACAGGTGGCTCCACTGGCTTACTGGCGCTTTTCCCATACTCCTTCAAGGCCTTTCCAGATTGAAGTCTCATTATCCCATTATTATTCTCTGAATTACCAAGCTCAGGTTGGGATACACCTAAGCCAGCCTTCATTTTCCCAAATCCTTAACCATCAGGTCTGAGTGTTCCTTGTCAAATTCTGCACAATCAGAACATTTCCTAGCAAAATAGCCATCTTTACCACAGATCCAGCATCCCTTTGCCATGGGAAACTTACATGCCCATTTAAATCTAGACATGCAATCATTATCTTTGGGACTTCTAGGATGTCTGTTTCTCTCAGAAGACCCTTCTCCTTCAGCCACATGAGCTCCTACCCTTGGGTAAGGAGCACTGTGTGGGGGACCACCAAGATCCCATTCCATTTTAATGACCTTTTGAACAAGTTTTGACCATGATAACTTCTCACAACGCAGCATAGAAGCCTTAGTTCTCAACCTGGGCCACATTTCAGTGAAGAAAGCATCCTCCACCAGATCCTGATTGTGTTCCACATCTACAAAAGCTAGGAACTCTTCTGTTCTTGAAAGATAAATTAACACAGTTTCATGGCCAGCTTAAGTGAAGTCTCAGGCTTTCTTCAGAGCATCACCAGGTCTGAGGGTTACCGTGTAACTGGCTCAAAATTCCTCCAATGTGGTCCAATTGTCGCCTTTTTGTCTTTCAAACCAATTAAAGAAGGCAGGACCTTCAAGGACTTCTAACCAATGATGTTTCTCTGCATCCACCAGACCAGAGGCTTGAATAAGAAAACCCTCCAAAAAAAGTGTTTACTTCCTTTGGATTTCCAGAGAACGGTGACATTATGGCAAGCATAGACTGGACTCCTTTCACCATGGGTTTTTCTGCCCTGTGTTGGGCTCTATGACAAATCCAGGTCCAACCATTTAAACTTGCCGTTATCTTGCCCTTGATATTGTTACTGTTATCTTCCTGTGACAAAGCTTTGAGGAGCTTTGCCTCCAGGGAGGCAATTTTGTGAGACAACACTTTATTATCATCTCTCCAACAAGCCATAATTTTGACACTCTTTTCCTCTCTATTTCTTAATGACTCAGCTTCAAAATTGGCTCTGTCCTTCACTTGTTGAAAATTTCATTGAACCCATACAGCAAGTTCCAGGAGTCCCATGCATAAACTCAATTTCCTTGTGCTGGGGTTCCCTCTTTGGCAAAATAGTTGGAGTATAGTTCTTCAAAAGCCACTTTCACTTCTACCAAAGATTCCTCAGGTGCAATCTTAGAGACCTCCAGGCTCACCCAAGCCTCCTCAAGTGAGCCAGTAGGAACTTCCTTCCTTGAAGCAGCAGTCTCTACACAAAGCACCCCAAATTTTGCTCTTTCAAATAGTAATAAAGAAGACATGGTAGTTGAAAAAGAAGTTGATGGGAAAGCGTCAAAATTGACAATATATCTTTATTTAAAATTAGCTGCTTTTTCTTATATACCATTTGGGGCATATTTGGCTAAAAAATCCTCTGATTCCTGAATCAACCTATGATTCATATCACGTGGTCTATACCATTCAAGCCATTTAAACCTAGATCTTTACCAAAAGATCACAGATATTTTTCAACCTATGGGAACTAACCTACAATGGGAAGAAGTCACCTGACTCCATTCATCCCAATGTACCAATTTGGCATGGAGCTTCCCCAGCTCCCGGCGCCAAAACCATGTGGATTACACATCCCAAAACTCAGCTATCAATGTTCCAATTTGGAACCAGCTGATTAAACCTAAATTCCTAGGCATCATTACCTTTATTCAGTTATTGTTACATTTAATGGTTTTCTTTTGTTTTGAAAACCTGTTAAAACGCTTTGAACCTCAAACAAGACACCACCACAGTGTTTTTAAACCCAAATTTGGGGGTTTACCTATGGTTAACCTTGACTATACCTCTTGACACAGTCTAGACATTAACCAATATAATTAAATCCTCATTAATTATATTCCCATGTATCTTTTTTATTTAATCTTTCTGGTTAATTAAATTGGTTTGAGTTGCCTAGTCTCCAAGATTGATTTGGCTAATCTTGCCTCCTTTTTTATTGAATATAGATACTAAGTTTCCATGAATTTTTATCTGAAGAATTCCAGCCATATCTATCTACATAAAACAAACAGCAAAAACAGAATAGCTTTATATATCAGAGTATTTATTTTGGCTAAATACTTAACAGTGACTGTCATATGGTCACAGTTTCCTAAGTCCACAATAGGAGAAGGAAGGGATAGCACTTGTGGTTGGGCCTGGGACACTAGCCTGATAGGGGCAATAGTATAACAGGGGGACCTTCCTGTCACATTTGGTGTCTGCAACAGAAATAGCAGGGGCTTTCATAGAAATGGCTTGGTTAAAGGACACTATCTAAACAGTAGAAATGTCCAACCAAGTTAAAAGTGCAATGTATGTCAAAAGTGGGTCAAAAGGGTCTTGTTTATTGTGAATGATGAGGACTTATATATTTAATATTATGTACTTTGATGAAAGCAGGGAATCAGCCTAAGGTAAATGCATTGATAGTTTCAGAGTAGATAATACAATAATACCAGAGCATTGTTAGTTTATAGGCAAGAGTATCAGGCACACATAGCATTTAAAGCATAAGAGAATTTGGAGGTTTCAAGAGGTTCAACTGTCAGATGAGAGGGTTCCATCACCAGAATAGAGGATCTAATACATGTGAAAATTAGATAGTGCACCTTGGATAGTGCAATTAGATATTGTACTGCAGACAGTGCACCTTTAGTAGTGCACATAGAATTTTTAACCTTAGAGTGTTTTTTTCTGGTATCACAGGACCCCTAGTCTGCATTGATCTCTCCTGTCTTCCCTGATATACTTACCTCCTTTGAGCTACTGGTAATTTTGACTACATTCAAGGATGCCTTTGGCCTTGCTCTGTCAAATGTGCTACCTCCCCATCCTTGCCACAATATCAATCTTAGGACTACAGTGGACCTGGACAAGGTTTATTATCTAATGTACCCACATGACTTGTAAAAGGCAGGGAACTTGGAATATAGCTCAATAATGTGCGGTTAAAGTCTGGATTGTAAAGAAGCCCTTCCAGTAAGCTCCCTGGTAGACTTTTCCAAGAGATCTGATGGATTACTAAGTCCTTGTGTGGGCTGCACCCTGCTCAACTGTGATGCTGTCTTAGATTTCTACTCTTCCCTGATGGGAGCCTCCCTAGCCAAATCCATTGCCAAATCAAATGTGCTCCCCAAGCTTGATCTGGGGAAGCTTTTATCTGGTACAGGTGACCAGGGGATGGGCGGCTCACTTCCATAAAGGCTTAAAAGCTGCTCTCAGTCCATGGTTTACCTTTTGGTCTTGAGGATGCTTCATCATCCTTTAGCGGATTATCAATTGTGTGCTGGGTGATCTGGGATTCTCCTGCACAGCGGCCTACATCAATGGCATCCTGATTCATTATCCTGATATGATTCAAATGCAGGCCAGGTTTTCAGGTGTGGGCATACTGTAAATTCAGAACCTAAACGTAAAAATGCGGGATTGTTAAATCCTTGGTCCAAATTTCACATCACTTTTGCAGGAAACTCAGTTGAGTGAAAATTAAAATATTTAATAAAATCAACTATTTAATTTGACTTTTTTGGTTTATTTAAATTGGCAAATTTTGAATCTCTTGAGCAGATAACTCAACTAACAAAAGACAAAACATAGCAAATAAATGTGGTATTATAATGTATGATTTGAGATTTTCTGTATGTCTAACAAATCATATACAACATTTAAAAATTATAAAATATATAATACAGGATTGTCAAATCCAAGAACCAAATTTCAAATCAAAAATGGGGTGAATTTGAAATAAATATAGTTTTGGGTATCTAAAAAAGAATGTCAAAGGATCTAGAGAAGATTTTTGCTAATTCTTTTAGGAATAATAGGCATTCCCAAAAATTCCCTATTCCAGTTTAAGATGGCATAAATTTAGATCATAATATTCATCAACTTAACATACTTAACAATAAAATTTACTAAAATATACACTTCTCTTTTTGAGTTAATTTTTTAATAAAGATTTATTATGTCTTCTTTTAAGAACAACCAAATAAACAAACTGTTCACTGGCCTTTACAAAACCATGCAGAGCTACGCTGGGTCTTCCAATAGTGAAACCTCTGCCTATGGACATTCCCAACCCGCATGCCTCTCCCCAAGCACTACCCAGGAGTGTGTTCTTTCTCCTGTGTCCTCAAGCATGGCCCTGTTTTCCCATCACACACAGGCAGCTGCTAACCCAAATCATACAGCAACACTAGTATCTGGAATTGACCAATTGAGCAAAGGGATCACCCAGGGAAGCCAAAATCCAGAAACAGTCAATCAGATGGCACTGTCTGGTTCTCAAGGCAGACACACACACCCTCCAGCCAATCAGTCTGCAAGACGCAGAAGAAAGCTAATTACCCTGGAGATTGTATTGAAATGGTTGCAAAGCAAGGGATGCTTATTTCCCTTGGGGAAATTGCAGCTGCAATGGGTTTTGCAAAGTCCACTGTGGCTGCAACCCTGCAAACTCACGCCAACTGTGGCCCCCTCCCAAGAAGACCCCAACTGGTGCCTGTACTTTGACCAAAGATGTCACAGCCCATCCCTTTATGATGGCCATCATGGAAGTGACCCGCAGATGCCCCTGGTCCAGGTACGTCTCCAGTTAGGACTCCACAGCATCTTCACCAACAAAAGAACGGTGAATTTGTGGATGCACAAAGTAGTGGTTGCCGCCAGAATCATATCCAATCAGGTTCTTGGTGGCCCCAGTTTGGTGGATACCAACCCCTACCATTCAACTATCATTAATTTTTGTTAAAGGAAGGGCAATGAGGGTGTGTAATGACGTCATCTTCTTATTGTATGCCAAGATTTTGGCAAGTATCCAAGACTTTAGAGAAAAGCACATCCAATCAGATGTCTACAAGCGCGACCTGATATTATATTTTTTTGTTGGGGTTTTGTTGGCAGTTTATCAATTGGGTGTCAATTATTACTCACCAATATCAAACACTAAAGATAGGTATGCCTACCAGAAAGAGCTCAAGGTCATGCTGGAGGAGTGGGCCACACAGAAAAAAGTGTACACAGTTGTACTGAGTGCAGATATGGAACAGCGTGAGTGGGCATCCAAGAAAAAGTGGCTGCAGGTCATACCTGTTGGTCCTATCCCACCAACCACGCCAACATGCATCTTGCAGATGTATGTCTTTATAATTTTGGTTCCACTCTTAGACACTTAAAGCCTGCCACATACAATAAACTGTGCTCCCAAATTGAGAGGGGTATGAGCTTTCCTCTTCTGTTTTTGTCCAGGACCTATCCAATCTTAACTATGCTATGCAAATGATAGTGATAAGTCCAGAAAGGACTCTTGCCTTCCCCCTTGCCCATCCATCCGTTTTGTCAAGCCCACATATGTGATGGAAGAAGAATTCAAGCAATTGAAGCAATCAGCTCTTGCTGCCTCTTCCCAGTTAGCAAACCCTACCTCCCCAACCCCCCATCAAGCCACCTGCCTTCCAACCCTGAGTCCCAGGCCACTACCCATTCCCTCCCAACCACCTCTGATGCTTTACCTTTTACAGGCGCAGATGATGGTGACGTACATTTCACCCATTCCCTCCCCTACTTGTCCTTTGATGAGTAAAATAAAACATTTTATTGTGACAACTTATTAAAATTGATATTATTTCTTCAAATTCATAATTAATAATATATTTTTCTTTTATTGAAATTCCCATAATTAATAAAATAAAGTAGATTTAATATGGTAACATATTATTATTTGCATGAATATTTTTCATTATCAATAATAAATTAAGGAACACAAATGTAAATGTTATATTACTGTAAATTCAGAACCTAAACATAAAAATGCGGGATTGTCAAATCCTTGGTCCAAATTTTGAATCACTTTTGTGGGGTGGCCTTTTTTAATTATATTTGAATTCTTTGAGTATTTATTTGAATATTTAAAAAGGAACTCATAGACACTTTGCAAAGTTCAAGTCAAACTGCATATTTCCAATGTCCAAATGAATTAACTGGAATCAGATTTAAAGTTTTCAAATCCATCAACCATTTTCATTAAGTTTACTGTTTTTTCAAATTGCAGGATTGTCAAATCCATGAACTGAATTTCAAATCACTTTTGAATGGCACTAGTAAAATCAGATATTAATTGTGGGAACTGGAATCCAAATTGAACTTACAATAAGCACAATAGGAAACACCAACCCAAATCAAGAAGCTCCACCACAACTAAAATCAAATGAAAAATTAAATCTTGATAACCATGTTTAGGTATAAAGAGTGATTGAACTTTAAAGCCATCCAAAACTGGAAATGATACAATATTATACACTTCAAATTATGGATATAGAAAATCTGCTACTATTCAAGGCTAAATCAAGAGAAAACAACTACTCACAACTAAAACAATAAATCCAAATAAATACATATTTGATCAAAAAAAATTTTATTTTATTTTTATGGACTGTCAATCACATTCCCAACCCGCTCCTGCACCAGCCTGCAGGGCAGCCCATCCACAAGGGCGTCCCAGAGGGTCCAAGAACAGACCTAGATCCCAACTCAAAGGGAGTCATGCCAACACACAGGCCTCCCAAGGTGTCAGCACCAGCCAACCACCTCCCGCATCTCAAGCCAGGAACAGTAGCCTCAATCCAAGACAGAAGCCACTCTCAAGGCCTGCAACCAAAGTCTCCTATACAAAGATCATCAGGAATAATGAGGTTACATACACCTCCACCATGTACCCAGTTGTCACCTGGCCCCGCACTCTTGATCCAAGAGTTGCTACTTCCTACCCCGCGTCATTGACACCTCCTATGAGCCAAAGGTCACCACTGAAGAGCCATCTGCGCCTGTATCATATGCCATCATTGACAGCACCAGCAAACCAAGCGTGATCCCACCTTCTAAACAAAGGTCCTCATCATCTGTGTCAATTCTGCTAGTCAGGATGCTGTGGTACCTGCCAAGGGCCAGCGTTGGTTGAGGGATAGTGAGCGTGAAGCTCTCCTCAACTGCTTGAATGGGGGAATGGCAGTTTGGGATATTGCATCCCAATTTGGTCTCACAGCCAGATACATTGCCAACATCAACACCAAGTATGGTAACACCAGTAAAATTGCAAAATCTGCCAAGGCTAAGCAGCAGCCTAAACTCTTGCAGCCTGTGTATATTGACACAATAAAACAGTGGGTTACCAAGGATTGCCACCTGGACTCACTTGCTGTCCAATCAAAGCTTGCCAAAGAGTTTGGGCTTTCTGTTTCTAAAACCCTTGTTTACAAAGCATTGTTTGATTTGGTCTTCTCCTGGAGAGTACTAGGAGTTTTGCCGTACAACAGAAATAATGAGAAGACCATTGAGGATCAACACATTTATGCCAAGACATATCTGGTACTAAAGGAGACTGGGAATGTCCAGTTCTTCTACATCAACAAATTGTTGTTTTCCTTCTCACTCAGGTCTAGGCATGGGTGGGTCAAGAAGGGGTCCAAGGACGGTGTAGCCCATTGTACAGCTGTCTGTTCCCAGACCTATTCCATGGTAGCGCCTCTTAATCCTTGTGGGTTGGACCAGCATCAGATGATCAAGAGTTCCCATAATAGCAGGACATTTCTTGATTTTCTCTAAACTGTCAAGGAGTATCTTGGGATCTTTTACCACAGTACAACCAAAAGTGTTGTGTTGGATAATGTCAGGCTCCACAAAGTGGATCTGGTTGTGTCCAAGTTCCCCCCCATCAATAAAAATAGTCATTTGGCCAGCCTATCCTGGCTGACTGTCCAATGAGACTCCTCTTCCTCCCCCCATATTCTCCATTCCTTAACCCAATTATGGAGGTCTTTGGGTGGATCAAAAATAAGGTGAAGCAAGCCTCCCTCAGGACACCAAGGATCTCTTCAATATCCTTGAGGTCAGTCAATTTTCAATGCCACCCAATGTGGTGGCGGCTTTTTACAAGCACTATGAATCCTTCTCCCCCCCCAAAGCCCTGGCCTCTGAGCCAATCAGATAAATGGGCAATCCGGGTTTTATTTTTTATTTTTATTTATTTTAATTTTAATAGGACTCAAAAATTATTATTTATATATAATAATGTGACATTTGATTGTATTATAGACATATAAGAGTATGTAAAAAGGGTAAGTAAAATTAATTATACTAGGTATGAGGAATATATTTTTATTATAATGCACTGAATATTGTATTAACTGTAGAGCTAACAAAAATAAATTAAAAAAGATAGAAATAGATTAATTTTATTTAAATAATTGTTAATCCTTGTTGGTACTCTGGCTTTTTTAAGCCACAAATTGGACCTTGCAGGTCATCATCTGATCCTTATTATTTCAGTGCCACTATAGCCACACAACATGACCATCAATAATTTTTATGTATTGCTTACTAATTAGTACTTAGGACGCAGGTCAAGCATATCAAATATATTTATCAAATAATATTACAAGGGAAAGGTATTTTGAGTTCTAAACAATCACTTGTTTAGAATATAAGTGGAGCAGGCTGTCTGTTGCAGATAAATTCAGTTCTTGATGTTTAACTATGAAATAAATGAACCTGTACTTGACAAGCTAGTAAATGAAAACATTTATTAGTTATTTTGTATTATTTGATGTGTTTACAACTATAACTAATGTCTTATAATATATTTAGATATATTACTATTATAATTTAAATATTATAATTTAAATATTATAATTTAAATATTAAATTTTAAAACTTGAAATTTAAATATTTAAAATAAAAAAAATAAAAATTAAAAAGTTAAATTGCAAGGGGATATAATTTATTAGGGAGATGCAAATTGCAAATGGAATGTGATTATTCTGGGGAACTATACCCTGCAATTAAATTTTCAACTAGAGCGTCTAATTGGATCCACATACTCTTCTGTATGTGATGGACAACCTTGGATGCAATTGCTAGAGGGGTGGCGCCCTGCACCCTGGTTGTTGCTGAACACTTAATAAAAGAGAGGCGGGTAAGCAAATCAATTAGTAGATTCTTTTTGGGAGGCACATAGTACCCATACAACAATGTCAATGCAAAAGAGTTGTACAGGACGTGATCAACTGTTCTATACCCCCGCGGTGTCTTCTGGCGTTCTAGTACTAATTGGCATATATTGAGTTGTATAGGTACATCCTCCAACTTTTTGACATTAGTTTTTAATATGGAGTGTAGTAGGATTCCTAGTTATACTACTTTGTGAATTTTTTACAAGGTATATTTTCAGCAAACATGCATAATCTTTTGTATACTTGAACTAATCTGTTGATATAGGATGTTTGATTGAACTTGAAGATGGTTTTGGGGGGTGCCCAACTTGTATCTGCCCTCCATGCCTTGGCAAACAAAATAAATAAAGGCTTTAAATTTATTCACAAGGACTGTGTCCTTGGCTTTATTTGATAATGCTTTAATAATTCATTAAAAATTTCAGCTTTAAGATATTTAGTTCTTATTTGAAAGTTAGTTTGTATTAGGTTTTTTATATTCATTTATATTTGAAAAGTTAAATTGTTATATACTTTCATAAATAAATTCATTGAAGTTTATTTTGAAATCCCTGTGAATTTCAGTCATCTCTTTGAAGTTAATCATTGCTCCTATTTTATATGCTTCCCTAATCCACAGCAAGCACCCTGCAGGTGGTAAATATTCCCTGGCTTTTGCTTCTATATTTGCAAAATTATTCATATTCATTTATATTATTTTATTTATTTCATTTTTGTTTATTTGCTTTACAGGGGCTCCCAGTGATTGGTAATCCCCATAAACCCAACTTGGCGTAAAAGCTGCTACTTCCGCAACATTGTCCCCATTCCTATTTATAACTAAAAAGATATAATTAAAACATAAAAAGACTTACTGATTGTTTCCTCTGAGGCTCCCTGTTAGGAACCCATCCGCTCAGAAACATACCACCCAAAAGGTGTATGGCTGTGGATGGGTTCAACCCGGTGATTAGAGAACCAATTGGAAGGGAGACCATCACCATATGGAACAATTCTCCAATAAAACGATATCAACCCAAAAGGGGATTAAATCTTCCCAACAGGAAGTAAGCTCCAAGATAAATTAGGAGGAAAACAGAAGCCATGGGATGAAATAAAGATGGGCTGGGTGGACTGGCCCCCATGACCTGTGGTTTCTCTGTGATTGGGGGATTCAGTGACAGTGGGGTGGTGGTGTACTGTATGCCTGGTACCACTCAGCGCCACAACTTGTCAAAGTAATTAGGAGGAGGCAAACCAGAATCTGCTCTGGTTCCAAAAGAAAGGCTTGTAGTAAGGGACTGTACAAGGAGCAACCAAACCAACCATTTATACCCAAATGGTCCCCATTGGGATGACTTGGGTAGCATCATGGTGTTTGATTTCAGGATTTGAGAGCAGACAAAAAGAAAAATCAACTAGGTTAGTAAATTGACTTTATTAACTGAACAATCCAACACCCTGACAGATGGAGCCTTTTATAGGCTGGTAAGGGCTGTTTAAACTGTAGTTTCAAGGGGAAATTGGAGAAATATTGGGGGTAATTGGGTAAAGACTTGGCAGGGGAGCTTTGGCTTGAATTTCAAAAAAGTTATTTCAAAGCATATAACCAATGGCCCTGCTGAAACTTCTCCAACAGCTAGGTGTTATTTTCCCCAGCTGTTGGAGAAGCAACAGATTTGGGGGCTTCTGGTTGTGTAATGGGATGTCCAGAAAAAGATAAACAACTGTTCTCTTGATTTTTATCAAGTACAGAGCCTGGTTTAACGTTACTATGACCAGAATTCAAAACCAAAGCAAATTTGAACGCTCCTAATCCTGTTGCCGCCTCTGATTGGCTGCAGCAGGCATTTTTGAGTGGTGTAAAAGTTAACTTCAAATTCAATATATTAATGTTGTTTAGTTGTTCACTCAATGAGCAAGAGAGACCGGGTTTGATTCCCGTCTTCACCTGAAAGGTGGACACCGGACTTGATGCAATATCCCCAAAAGGTAGTATATAGCAAATACTACTAACTAATAAACCATTTATAGGAACTGGAGAAAAATCCCAATTAAGAGAAGTATTCCCAGACCCTGCTTTATCAAGATTTCCTTGTTGTTGTCAGGAAAGGCAGAAAATGCATTCCTGATACTCCCTCAGCCACAGGCACCCCTTCAGCAAACTTCATGAGTGTTGGCTGCTCTTCATTTGTTTTTCTGGGCTTTATCTTCCTTATTTTCTGTGCCACTTGTTCTTCCTCTTGATTTTCATTTGATACATTTTCATTGTTTATTGTAGCCCTTCTGCTTCTTGATTGTGCTTCATTTTCATCTGTTTCTATTTGATTAGTTTCCTCTTCATTTGTGTTAATTTCCTTTGAGATTTCATTTCCTTCAATCAATTTATATTTTTTGAGTATTATTTCTGTTGGTTTTTGCAAATTTCCACAAGTTGTAACTTTCACTTTTGAAATCTAACTGCTTTAGTATTTCCTTCTGAAAATTTAAAACTATTTCCATGTGTTCTTTGTTGACTATTGTTCACAAATTATTTTTTGTGGTTTTATTTTGCTAGACCAAGGCCCTTCCCTCATTTCCCAGATGATTTACCACAATTTCCCTTCTGTTATGTTCAAGCTCGACAATTTTTAGGGAGGGCTGACTCTAATTTGTTGATAAGGCTGTAGATATTTGACATTTTGTTTAAATTACATCAAAAAACTGAATTTTATAGTGCTACCATCAACACATGAATATTTTTCATTATCAATGATAAATTAAGGACCACAAATGTAAATGTTATATTAGAATATTGCAGGTGTGTGTTAAATCCAGATCTTTAAATATAATGTGCATAACTCAATGCATTCTGTATAATAAAATTCATTTTAAACTTGGCCTTATCTGTTATAATTTAATGAAATAGACTGTGTTTATATTAGAGAGCCATTAACGCTTAGTACAAATATGATACATAGTGCATTTTACAGCCTGTATATTTACCTATTGGTAATAATTCTATAAACTTTATTAGTTGGATTTTGCGAGGTAACAATAATGTAATGTGTTAATATGTTAATGTTTATTACCATTAATTGGCTGATTTTCTTTGCTGTGGCAATAGTGCATTTTCTGATATTTACGCACTGGTTTCCAATTGGCTGGTTTCACATCCAATTGCACAGGCAATAGGAAATTAAGTTGCCACCCCAAGATCAAATGCTGTCAGGGTGGCAACTTGATTTCCTATTGTCTGTGCAACTTTATGTGAAACCAACCAATTTGAACTAGTGCATAAACATCAGAAAATTCACAATTGCCAAAGAAAAGAAAATCAACCAATTAATGGTAATAAACATTAATTTAATAACATTACATTTTTATTACTTCAAAAAATCTGACTAAAAATTTTACAGAATTGTTATTAATAGGCAAATATACAGGCTGTAAAATGCACTATGTATCAATATTTGTACTAAGTGTCAATTGCTCCCTAATATAAACACAGTCTATTTCATTAAATTACAATGAAAAAGGACAAGTTTATAATAAATTTTATTAAAAATGCATTGAGTTATGCACATAATATCAAAATATCAAGAGTTGACGTCTAATTGCTATATTCTAATGAAAATTTTACATCTGTGGTGCTTAATTTATTAATGATGGTGAAAAATATTCATACTAATAACTATATATTATCAAATAAACTATATAACTTTTATTAAAATATGGGGAATGTCAATAATATAAAAAGAATATATTGTTAATTTTTAATAGTGAATTGGAAGAGAGATATTAATTTTAATAATTTGTCACAAAGAAAAGATTTATTTTACTGATCAAAGGATGGGAAAGGGAGGGAATGGGCGTAATGAACGTTGCCTTCATCTACGCCTGTAAAAGGGACGGCAACAGAGATAGTGGAGGAAATTGATAGTGGCTTGGGACTCAGGGTTGGAAGGCATGTGGCTTGATGGGGGGTTGGGGAGGTAGGGTTTGTTGACTGGGAAGAGGCGGCAAGAGCTGATTGCTTCAATTGCTTGAATTCTTCTTCCATCACATATGTGGGCTTGACAAAACGGATTGATGGGCAAGGGGGAAGGCAAGAGTCCTTTCTGGACTTATCACTATCATTTGCATAGCATAGTTAAGATTGGATAGGTCCTGGACAAAAACAGAAGAGGAAAGCTCATACCCCTCTCAATTTGGGAGCACAGTTTATTGTATGTGGCAGGCTTTAAGTGCCTAAGAGTGGAACCAAAATTATAAAGACATACATCTGCAAGATGCATGTTGGCGTGGTTGGTGGGATAGGACCAACAGGTATGACCTGCAGCCACTTTTTCTTGGATGCCCACTCACGCTGTTCCATCTCTGCTCTCAGTACAACTGTGTACACTTTTTGCTGTGTGGCCCACTCCTCCAGCATGACCTTGAGCTCTTTCTGGTAAGCATACCTATCTTTAGTGTTTGATATTGGTGAGTAATAATTGACACCCAATTGATAAACTGCCAACAAAACCCCAACAAAACAATATAATATCAGGCCGCGCTTGTAGACATCTGATTGGATGTGCTTTTCTCTAAAGTCTTGGATACTTGCCAAAATCTTGGCATACAATAAGAAGATGACGTCATTACACACCCTCATTGCCCTTCCTTTAACAAAAATTAATGATAGTTGAATGGTAGGGGTTAGTATCCACCAAACTGGGGCCACCAAGAACCTGATTAGATATGATTCTGGCGGCAACCACTACTTTGTGCATCCACAAATTCACCGTTCTTTTGTTGATGAAGATGCTGTGGAGTCCTAACTGGAGACGTACCTGGACCAGGGGCATCTGCGGGTCACTTCCATGATGGCCATCATAAAGGGATGGGCTGTGTCATCTTTGGTCAAAGTACGGGCACCAGTTGGGGTCTTCTTGGGAGGGGGCCACAGTTGGAGTGGGTTTGCAGGGTTGCAGCTACAGTGGACTTTGAAAAACCCATTGCAGCCGCAATTTCCCCAAGGGAAATAAGCATCCCTAGCTTTGCAACCATTTCAATACAATCTCCAGGGTAATTAGCTTTCTTCTGTGTCTTGCATACTGATTGGCTGGAGGGTGTGTGTTTGCCTTGAGAACCAGACAGTGCCATCTGATTGACTGTTTTTGGATTTTGGCTTCCCTGGGTGATCCCTTTGCTCAATTGGTCAATTCCAGATAATAGTGTTGCTGTATGATTTGGGTTAGCAGCTGCCTGTGTGTGATGGGCAAACAGGGCCATGCTTGAGGACGCAGGAGAAAGAACACACTCCTGTGTGGCGCTTGCGGAGGGGCCTGCAAGTTGGGAGTGGCCATAGACAGAGGCTTCACCGTTAAGAGACCCAGTGTAGCCCTGCATAATTTTGTCAAGGCCAGGGAACAGCTCATTGACTTGGTTGTTGTTGAAAGAAGACATAATAAATTTTTATTAAAAAACTTAAACTCAAAAAGAGAATTGTATATTTTAGTCAATTTTATTATTAAATATTTTAATTTTGTGAATAGTAGGATCTAAATTCTAGCCGCACTAAAATGGAATAGGGTGATTTTTGAGAATACCTATGATTTCTAAAAAAAAATCAGCACAAATCCACTCTAGATCCTTTGGCATCCTTTTTGAGACATCTATAAATTATATTTATTTCAAATTCACCCCATTTTTGATTTGAAATTTGGTTCTTGGATTTGACAATCCCGCAATTTTGGATTTGTTAAGGTTTACATGTTGTCTATGATTTGTTTGACATACATGAAATCTCAAATTGTACATTATAATACCACATTTATTTGCTATGTTTTGTCTTTTGTTAGTTGAGTTATCTGCTCAAGATAATCAAAATTTGCCAATTTAAATAAACCAAAAAAAAAATCAAAATAAATGGTTGATTTTATTAAATATTTTAATTTTCACTCAGCTGAGTTGCCCGCAAAAGTGATTCAAAATTTGGACCAAGGATTTGACAATCCTGAATTTTCACGTTCAGGTTCTGAATTTACAGTATGACCATTATTTTGACTGATTTTCTTTACTGTGGTGATTGTGCATTTTTGGCAATTTTGCGCTGGTATCCCATTGATTGGTTTCATATCCCATTGAATACCATTGTGTAAGTACCAGAAATGTACAATTGACACATCAAAAAAATCAGTCAATTAATAGTCATAAACAGTAATTTATTGATCCATTATGTTATTACTAACTCACAAAATCCAACTAAAAATTTTATAGAATTATTATTGACAGGTAAATATACAGGCTTTAAAATGCACCATGTATCAATATAAGTACTAAGAGTTAATGGCTCCCTAATATAAACACAGTTTATTTATTAAATTATAATGAAAAAGGCCATGTTTACAATGAATTTTATTTTACATTATGCATTGAGTTATGCATATAATATTTAAATATCAGGATTTAAAACATACCTGCAATATTCTAATATAACATTTACATTTGTGGTCCTTAATTTATTATTGATAATGAAAATTTTTCATGTGTTGATTGTTAATGCTGGATGTAGCATTGAACCAAGGAGGCTGAGAAAGAGTCCACCCATCAGGATATTGTAACACCAAGGCCCAATACAAAAAGGGCAAGGAGCGGGATAGGTACAGCATTCCAGCTGCAAGTGGACAATAGGCACCTAGGTGAGGTACTAAAATCTTGGCAAGACTAAGGATTGTCAGAATAACCATCCCATATCTGCTGTGGTCATAAGGAATGACCTCAGCAGATGGTTGTGGGGTTGGTGGAGGAGTGGGAGGGTTGAAGCTGCTGGTCCATCCAGGGCTGAGCCCTGATTGGTAGTCCATGTTTATGGGTTCTACTGTTTCTAATAGTGGTGACACTGGTGACTGAGTTGGTTGGTAAGGGATTGTCCAAGGTGATAAAAGAATATGGGGTATAAAGGCAAATACTACTCTATGGACCATACACTTTATTTTACGTTGTCTGTGTCTGTCTTAATTGGAGGGAAATGGTTTTTATACCATTTTTCTGGTCTTCCTTGGAAGCAATTACTGGCAACTTCTGGGTGGGCTCCAGTAGCCCAACCTTTGGTCACAGGTACTTTGAAAAGGGGGAAGGAATTGTTGAGAACAGGGAATGTGGTCCCAAGAATTTTGGACTGGGTAGATGGGAAGTTCTCTGGACTTGGTTTAGGGGGTTGGTTGCTTAATTCATGGCTGGGGAAAGCTCTGGGGTCTTGGTTTGGCTTATCAGATTTCATCTGGTGATTGGTCAGATTGCTGGAAGTTGATTGTTGGCTAATTATATTCTGCTTAATCATTTGGGGCTGGGACTGCTTGGAAGTTTGGACTTGCTCTTGGGTAGGGGAATTGTTATCTGGTGCAAATTCCTGGCTGAGTGGCTGCTCATCTGATCTTGACCCAATGAAACAGTTGTCAGTTGCAGGCATTGTGAGGGTTTCAAAATCTTTAGGATCTTCTTTGACAGGGTTTGTTTGATTGGAAGGGGAAACTGGAACATCTTCCATCAGATGATGCTTCATTACATCAGTGGGTGAAGTGGCACTGAATTTGTGGTTTGGCTGCAGGGTGGCATGTGGGTCAGGACTGGAAGATGGGACTGGAACAGGAACTCTAATTCTTGTGGGACTGGCTGCTTTAATTGGAATTGTAACAGATTTAATTTCCAAGTTATTCAACAGACCCAGTTGATACTGGATCTTCTGAATAACCCAGCAATAATCATTAATTAATTGATGGGAGCCACCCAGCTCATTTGTAGCATTGGAGCTGGTGGCTCTACTATTGTTGGGGGCTGCTAGTCCCCCTGGGCCAGTTTGAAAACTGGCCCTGGCAGCTTTAACTGATTATGTTGTGGAAAGAGTATTAAATCTGGTCTCTCTTTTGAGAGTTGGCTCGCACCTGCCCTGGTGGTTTGTGGGCGGTTCAAATCCCCCAGTGGGTTTGCGTGGTCTTCTGCGTTTTTGTTTTCCAGCTAAGATTACAGGTTTGATTTCCGGGTTAGTGATTTTGGATTTTGCGGCCCTTAAATTGATGGTAGTACTATAAAATTCAGTTTTTTTATGTAATTCAAACAACATGCCAAATATCTACAGCCTAATCAACAAATTAGAGTCAGCCCTCCAAAAGGGTGTTGAGCTCAAACATATCATCAGGGAAATTGTAATAAATCAGCTGAGACATGAGGGAAGGGCTTTGGTCCAGCAAAATGAAACCGCAAAAAATAGTCTGGGGACAATTAGTCAAAGAAAAACACAAGCAAACAGCTTTAAATCTACAAAAAAAATACTCAAACGTTTGAATTTCAACAATGAAAGTTAAAACTTGTGGGAATTTTCAAAAAAACAACAGAAATAATACTCAAAATTTCAAATTGATTTAAGGAACTGAAATTTCAAAGGAAATTAACACAAATAAAGAGGAAATGATCAAATAAAAACAGTTGAAAATGAAGCACAATCAAGAAGCAGAAGTGCTACAATAAACAATGAAAATTTATCAAATGAAAATCAAGAGGAAGCACAAGTAGCAGTGAAAATTATAAAAATCAAGCCCAGGAAATCAAATGAAGAGCAGCCAACACTCATGAAGTTTGCAGAAGGGGCGCCTGTGGCTGAGGGGGCCTCAGGGGAAAAATTAGTAAATTTATTTATTTTTTACTTAAATTCACTTTAGTTATAACAAGAAATGGGGATGAGATTGCCAAAGTGACAGACTTTACGCCCAGTAATGTTTACGGGTGTTATCAATCACTGGTAGCTCCTGTAATACAAATAAATAAAACTGAAATAAACAAAATAATTCAAATGAATATGAATAATTTTGCAAATATAGAAGCAAAAGCCAGGGAATATTTACCACCTGCAGGGTGCTTGCTGTGGATTAGGGAAGCATATAAAATAGGAGCAATGATTAACTTCAAAGAGATGACTGAAATTCACAGGGATTTCAAAATAAACTTCAATGAATTTATTTATGAAAGTATATAACAATTTAACTTTTCAAATATAAATGAATATAAAAAACCTAATACAAACTAACTTTCAAATAGGAACTAAATATCTTAAAGCTGAAATTTTTAATGAATTATTAAAGCATTATCAAATAAAGTTGGGAACGCAATCCTTGTGAATAATTTAAAGTCTTTATTTATTTCCTTTGCCAAGGCATGGGGGCAGATACAAGCTGGGCACCCCCCTGGAACCATATTCAAGTTCAGCAGCACTTTCTATATCAACAGATTAGTTCAAGTATACAAAAGATTATGCATGTTTGCTGAAAAGATACCTTGTAAAAGATTCACAAAGTAGTATACCTAGGATACTACTACATTGCATATTAAAAACTAATGTCAAAAAGTTGGAGGATGTACCTATACAACTCAATATATGCCAATTAGCACTAGAATAACAGAAGACTCCGCAGGGGTACAGGACAGTTGAGCATGTCCCTTAAAACTCATCTGCACTGACATCTCTTTTTGGTTTTTATGTGCCCCCCAAAAAGAACTTATTGATCAATTTTCTTACACAATTGCCTTTTATTACGTGCTCAGCAACCACCAGGGTTCTGAGCGCCACCCCTATTGAAATTGCATCCAGAGTTATCCACCACGTACAGAAGAGTGTATGTTCCCAATTAGATGCATTAGCAGAAAATTAATTTTGAGTTATAATACCCCAAAATAATTGCATCCCCCTAATAAAAATATTCTCTCATAATTTAATTTCTATTTTTATTTTTATTTTAGTTTTTTATTAAAGTAGTAATATGTAGTTAGTTAGTATATTATAATACAGTAGTTATAACAAATCAAACACCGTTAATATTAAATCTAAGTTATAATTTGTTTATTTTGTTGATTGTCAAGTACGGGCGCATATATTATGTAGGTAAACAACAAGAGCTCTATTTATCTGCATTGAGCTGCCTGCTCCACTTATGTTTAAAACAACTGATTGTTTAGAACTCAAATTACTTTTCCTTTGTAATATGATTTGATAAATAGATTTGCTATTCTTAACCCGCTTCATAAGTACCAATTAGTAAGAGAAACATGAAAATCATTACTTTTTGTGTTGTGTGGCTATAGTGGCACTGAAATATTAAGGATCAGATGATGACTGCAAGGTCTGATTTATGGCTTAAAAAAGCCAATGTACTAAAAAGGGCCCAAAATTGTTTTTAAATAAAATTTTTCTATTTTTATCTAATTTAATTTATTTATTTGTTAGCTCCACAGTCAATACAATATTTGGTGCATTATAACAAAAATATGTATCTCTATATCTAGTATAATTAATTTTATTTAAATTTTGTACAAATTCTTATATGTCTTATATACAATTCAATGACAAGTTATTATATATAAATAATAATTTTCAAGTCCTAATAAAAAAGAAAAAAGGAAAAGGAAAAGGAAAAAGAAAAACAAATTAAACCCGGAGTGCCCATTTATCTGATTGGCTTGTAGTTAAGGGTTTTGTGGAGAAAGGATTTGGAGTGCTTGTAAAAAGCCACCGCCACATCAGGTGGTGTTACAAATTGACTGCCCTCAAGGATTTTGAAGAGATATTCAGTGTCCTGTGGGAGCCCCTTCTTAACCTTATTTTTGATCTAACCAAACTCCTCCTTGATTGGATTCAGAAATGGAAAATATGGCAGGAGGAAGAGGAGTCTCATTGGACAATCAGCAAGCCAGTTTCTGGAGGTGTGGATGTTTTTATCAATGGGGGAAACTTGGAAAACCCAGATTCACTTTGTGGAGCCGTAAATTATCACGCACAACAATGTTAGTTGTTGTCGTGGATACCGCTATTCATCATATATCAATTTTGACTTTGGTGGGCTATTTCAAAGATGAATCTCTTGTTTTTGCTTTTGCCTCTCAAAATGAGTTGATGTCTGAATCAGGAAATACAATTGTTTGGTTTCCTTCTTCTGCGCAACTCACTTGCCCCACTCATGCTTGTGGCAAGTGATCCTACCGTCCATGTACTGTTTTGTGGTAAAGCTAACCACTATATATTCCATTTCACATTCACCAATAAAAAATAAGTTCTATTCACATTTTTGTCTTTGTGTCTTATGTACTTCTGCGCCTCTCTCTAGCCACAACTAGTAGAGATTATTCTTCCAGGGCCGCAAGGTAAACACATAGCCTTCCCTGTCATCTAACCAAGACTTAGTACAAATCCAATCCTAAGGTTAGGATTCCCCGTTGTGTGTCTGTGCTGTGCCTCAGAATACAACAAAAATGGTGCTCACTACAGGGGCTGTAAGACCCTTGGTTATCCCTTTTGCATCCACGTTTTCAGGTCCTTTGCATCCGCCTATACAAGAGTCAACTTCACCTGAAATTACCAGTCCTCCTATTAAAGAGGATATTGCCAACCAGCCTATTACCTCCACTATACTGAACCTTGGGAATGGTCCCCACCTAGTGGCCTACCCTTTGGGTACCCCTGACTTAGAACAAGTCATGTCAGTAGCCCTTGGGATAGCCCATGAAGGAGCCATCCCTTGCCTTCAGCTGCAGTTCAGTTGGGCTGAATAATACAAATTAATTGTGGCTCCTCAAATTCCACAGCATCTCCTCTCAGCGGCTGGCTCCTCTGAGCACTTACTATTGTCCTTTGTGCAGCCTGTCTTATCCCACCATCAAATGGTGTTGGGGCTCCACGTCCAAGAAATCTTGTCTCTGCAAGCAGCGGTCACTCATCACTGGGACCAGTTTGCGGCCTACCAACAGTGTATTCATTCCCTGCTTTCCTTGGTATCTGACAACCAGCGCAACTCTGTCACTTCCCAGACCCAGTTGGTTAATTCTATCAAACAAATGCACCAATCCATCCCCAAATACGTGAGAGAGCGTCTACATAAGTTTCACCAGCTAGACCAACCCTGACAAACTCAAGTAGATTCCACCCTAAACTCTTATCTCACCAACTTCAAACAACTCATACAACAGCTCAATGCATTCAGCATGTATTCCTTCAAGCAGCTACAGCAGGTAGCGGACTTTGCTGTTAATAGCCTTAATGAACTCAGTGCAGCGTTTGATCAAGAAAGAGCTGCCACCGCTGCTGCTATAGCTAAACTCCAGCGTCAAGTGAATGAATTAGCTACACCCAAGACAGATGTTCCACCCTCTCCCCCTTCTGATGACTTAGCAGGTTGAGAGCAAATAATATGGGACGCTATTCACAAGCTATGTACAACTACTTGCAGTCAAGGATGTCCTGCTGAAGCTTCTCAACCTGACCCCCAGGTGCTTGAATTAACTGCTCAAGTTAGAGAGCTGCAGCAAGACCTTGCTGCCTTACGCAAGGTGATGGCAACTTCTGCTAATCCAGTTGGGGTTGTTGATGAAGATGGTTGCTGCCCTGGTTTACCAGGAGCTCATCAAATCCAATGCGCTAGGGAGCTAATTGCCCTAGCTAACAAGTTGGATCAATTGAAACGGGACCATACTGAGCTGGACAGAGACATACAAGAGATGAATGATGTGATTGACTCTGTGAATGATAGGTTTGCCCCTTGCCTCTCAGTGGGGCCATCCCTTACCTCTCAACTGGCTGAGCTCTCCACATTAGTGATCAAACAAGGTCAATGCTTAGATGCTACTGCACAACAGTCGACTCAAGCTTTGATACGGGTGCTTGTGCTGATGAGACCCTGACTACCCTTGAAGAGAGTGTTTGGCAGCTATGGGCTAGACAGCCCCCCTCTGAATCCAAAGCAGAGTTTTCACGCGTATAAACGTACTTGATAGAATCAATGGTGACCCAACTCCCAAAGCACACTTCAAACCTACCTTTAAGCAAGTCTTCAACCCCAAGACTTTGACCATTGCAGCTTTCCTAACTATCTACAAAACTGCTATGAAATGAGCTTTGGACAAAGTTAAGAAAGAGCATATTCTGACCTGTCTACATCCAACTTGCCAGGAAGTGATGGTACCTGAACTACCCACCATTGAGATGTGGGAAGACATGAAGCAGCTTATGATTGATAAGTTTGGTGGTGCCCTTGGCCTGGAAGTAAAGAAGGACACCTTCATGCACATTGCTTTCAAGCCTAAAGAGACACTAGCCAAGTTTGCAGACAGATTCTACATGGAAGGACAGCAACTGATCACAAGCAGACAGTTGACAGCTCATGAAGCCTAAATGGCTTGCGCTCAAGCCCTCAAGGTTAACCAAATTCTGTGCCTTCACTTCAAAGCTCATAAGGCTATGCTTTCCTCCATGAAGAGCATAAAGATGTTGTTATAGGATATGCACCTTACCCACTCTGGATCAGTTGTTAGAGAAGGTTGAGCTACTTCTAACTCTGGTTCATCTTCCCATGGTCCTTGCATTCTTACCATGAACTCACAAAATCCTCCTCAACGCCAAGGTTGCCACAACTGTGGTCAGATAGGTCATCATTCTTGAGTCTGCACCAACCTGCGGGTTGAAGGAGCTGATCCAAAAGAGCAGGTGGGAAAAGAGCAGTCAACCTAGAGGCAGAGACGCTCTCAGTTGATGACTCTACCCCAGTCTCCGTCAATCCCTCCCTCTATAACTGACTCTGAGCCTGCTGATAATAAGGCTCTTCCTATCCTCCTCTTGTTCCACAATATCTCTGACAACACCAACCTGGATGACTCTGATACTGACAACGCTGACGCATATGGGTACTCTGTCCTGGCTGTTCCCAAAACAATTACAGTCCCTTATAAGTTGCAATCAGGAAAGACTACAACTACCACTAAGCCTTTGCTTGAAGCCAAAGAAATTGTCTTACGCCCCTACCTCACTAAGGCTAAGAGGTCCCCTGTGCTGATGGAGTCTTCATAAGAAGCTACCAAGGTCCCTGACACTGTCTTCAAGAACGTATCTGTTTTGCTCCCTCTCCAGACTGTTTAAGATAGGTTTTCATGGCTAAGATGCATTATTGAGAAGTGGGAAAAGGAACTAGCAGAGGCTCAAGATATCTTGGCTGTCCTTCCACCCTTTGGTTGCACTACCACTCAAGTAGAGATATCCATTCAAAAGGTGAAGATCAAGGCCATTCTAGACACTGGCTTGCCAGTCAACGTTGTCTCCTCCAAGCTTGTGAAGAAACTCAAACTTGCCCCTGACCTTAATTATCACCAGTCATATGGCATGGCTGGACTGTCTATGATCCGCGCCATAGGGGCATACTCTGCTATACCCATGCGGTTTGGCAAACTTCTTCTAGCTGTGCCGGCAGTTGTCTTGGAAAATGAGAGTTATGATCTCATAGTTGGAACCCAGTTTCTTAGGGAATATAATGGGATTATCAACTTAAAAGATGGTTACCTCTCTATTCTGGGGTATGAAGTCCCTCTGATCTTTAAAAATCTGTTAAGTTCCCAGAAAATGGCTCAAGACATGTGCCTTAGAGTATCCCACTGGGGTTTTGAACCTCAAATATTGCACCCACTTCTCCAACATGAAATGTCCACCCATGGCTTGTCCTGCGTCTGAAGGTATCCCTCTCTTAGCCACATCTGCTGTCTTCATCCCTCCTGGCTCCCAGGTCATCCTGGACTCCCAGATATCATATAAGCTACCTGAACAAACCTTCTTGGAGTTATATTCTCCCCCTCATTAGGACACAACAAACCCTATCTCTGTCCAGGGATCCTAGACGTCTCCCATAAGGACCCTGTTCAGTTGTTGGTAGCCAACCTGACTGCACTCCCCATGACCGTGTCTAGGGGGAAGGTTGTCAGATATGGCAAGTTGTTGAGCGCTCCTGATGTCCTGTCTCTTCATCCCTTTGGCGCATTCCAATATTTTAACCTACCTGAGGATGAGCCCCAAGTCCAATCCTTGTTCACTGTGCAAGACTTTCCACAATTGTCTCTGGTTCAGCAGAAAGCGGTGCTAGACTTGCTAGACCAATTTTCTGACATTTTTGTCAAGGATAGTACCAACTATGGGTTATCCAAAGGCGTTATCCATCAGATAGACACTGGCAACGCTCCTCCCTTCCGTGCTAAATTCTATAGCCGCAGTTGTGTAGAGGACACCCAGGTATCTAAAGGGCTCAAACAACTGTTAGACTCAGGACTGCTGGCGCCTTCTCAAAGTCCTTGGGCATCCCCAATACTCATCTTGAAGAAGAAGGATGGGGGTCATTGTATTGTGATGGAATATTGCCAATTGAACTCTATGACCAAGAAGGACTTGTACCTTTTGCTGTGTATTGATGATGCCCTCTGACGTCTTGGAGGCTCTAAGTTCTTCTCCGCAATGAATCTGGCATCTGGATACTGGCAAGCTGACCCATTGCCCAAGGATTGCCAAAAAGCCGCGCTCATTACATCTAAAGGGCTCTTTGAACCCACTTGTATGCTCCAAGGACTCTGCAATGCCCCTGGCCACCTTCCAAAGGGTCATGGACACCATCCTCCGTGACTTGAAGTTGTCATGCGTCCTAGTGTACTTGGATGGCATAACGGTTTTCAATGCTACTTTCACCAATCACCTGGCTCATCTCAAGGAGGTGTTCATAAAGATTTGAGAAGCTGGCCTTAAGCTAAAACCTTCCAAGTGCTCCTTCTTCAAAGAACGTCTTGAATTATTGGGCCATGAAGTAACCCGGACAGGGATTTGCCCAATGACTAAGAAGGTTGAAGCCATGACAAAAAGCTTCCGCCCACCAACCTGCAAGAGGTACAAGTCTTTCTAGGGATGATGGGCTACTATAGACAGTTTATCCCTGACTTTGCCAATACTAGTGAATCTCTATTCCAGCTGTTACATAATGTCCCTTTTGAATGGACCGCCAGTCAGCAGCAAGCCATTGAGACCCTTAATCAAAAACTCAAAGAGGCGTCAATCCTAGTATATCCTGACTACAATAAGAATTTATCCTGTACACTGACTCTAGCAATCTAGCTATTGGAGTCATTCTGGCGCAACTGGACAATGAGGGTGTAGACCATCCTGTGGCTTAAACTTCCTGCATGCTAAACAAGCATGAAAGAATTATAGTGTCACAGAGAAGGAGTGTCTTGCTGTGTTGCATGAAGTCAAACAGTTTTGTCACTACGTATATGGTACCACTTCACAGTTATCACTGACCATGCTTTGCTTAAGAGGTTACAACAGCTTAAGGAGCCTGAAGGGCGCCTAGCTAGATGGGCTCTACATCTGCAAAGATACAATTTTACTGTGCTCCATTGCCCTGGGATTCAACACCAGAACGCTGATGGGCTCTCCAGAATGCCCATTCTTGCTTTGCATCCTGCAGAGGCTGACCAGTTATACAAAATAATTGGGCACCCTTCTTCTTGGGAAAGTGAGACAGAAGAAGTACAGCTGGCCTTGTCCAAGCTATCCAAAAATACCCTCATATGTGATAACCAGCTCTTCAAAAAGGTACATGACTAGTATCTGCCTTATGTACAACCCAGTTTTTGCCTCTCATTGGTGTTGCAAGCTCATAAAGAGACTGGGCATGGAGGCATTGCCAAGACCTTTGACTGGCTTCAGAAGAACTAATTATGGGAGAACCTTTGCTTGCTGATCCCAGACGTCATAGCTAGCTGCCACAACTGCCAGCTGCAGAGGCCTTGATCTGCTGCCCACAAGTTCAAATTAGTTCCCCCGCAACATGCCTTTCACACTGTCATCATTGACGCAGTAGGTCCTCTCCCCCGCTCACGTTCTGGGTGTTGCTTTATTCTGATTGCTGTTGATCACTTCAGCAAGTGGGGCAGTTGAGTGTGCAAATTCAACACTGGTCTCTATCATGAGGAAGCTCACCTACTCTGATGCTGCCAACTGGGACTTATACTTACCTGCCGCTCTCTTTGCCTACCGCCTTAGCAAACATTGTGTCACTGGGTACTCCCCTTTTGCTATGCTGTATGGGAAAGAGATTACTACCTTATTGCTCTTGGGGGGCCCCTTCTTACCTTGGATAAGTCCATGAATCCTGACAACCACATTAAGGATCTAGTCAACCGCATAATTGATATACAGGCTACAGCCTACAGCCTACACTTCCGCATATAAGACTAAAATGCTTGAGCTCTCTCCCAACAATGCTGGACGCTCCTCCCTGCCTGAGTTTGATGTTGGCAACCACATACTTTACTACTAACACAGAGTAGGTGGGCGTGCACATAAGTTAGACTCTCTGTGGATTGGCCCTTTAGAAGTGACCTTAAACAGGGGTCTGAATACACGGTAAAGCTCCTCTCCAGTGGCCGTCCTTTTGCTCAAGTGCACGCAAAGCTCCTTCATAAATACTACCCTCCTAAGGCCAATCTAGGGGAGGGTAATGTCGTGAATACCGCTATTCATCATATATTACTTTTGCCTTTGGTGGGCTATTTCAAAGGCAAATCTCTTGCTTTTGCTTTTGCCTCTCAAAATGAGTTGATGTCTGAATCAGAAAATACAATTGTTTGGTTTCTTGACTCTGCAGCAACTCACTTGCCCCATTAATGCTGGTGGCAAGTGATCCTAACGTCCTGGTAGTGTTTCTGGTATTCCTAACCATATATATTCCATTTCACATTCACCAATAAAAATTAAGTTCTATTCACATTTTTATCTTTGTGTCTTCTGTACTTCCACGCCTCTCTCTAGCCACAACTAGTAGAGATTATCCTTCCAGGGCTGCAAGGTAAACACATAGCCTTCCCTGTCATCTAACCAAGACTTAGTACAAATCCAATCCTAAGGTTAGGATTTCCCGTTGTGTGTCTGTGCCGCGCCTCAGAACACAACAGTTGTGCCACAGTAATTAATCTGATGGTACTCCTTGACGGTTTGAAGAAAATCAAGGAATGTCCTGCTATTATGGGAACCCTTGATCATCTGACACTGGTCTATCCTGCGAGAACCAAGAAGCGCTATCATGGAATAGGTCTGGGAACAGACAGTTGCACAATGTACTACACCATCCTTGGACACCTTCTTGACCCACCCATGCCTAGACCTGAGTTAGGAGGAAAACAATGATTCATCTATGTAAAAGAACTGTATGTTACCAAGTCTGCTTTAGAGCAAGATAGGTTTTGGCATAAATGTGTTTATCCTTAATGGTCTTCTTGCTGTTCCTATTGTACAGAGAAACCCCCAGTACTTTCCATAAGAAGCCCAAATTAATCATTGCTTTGTAGACAAGGGTTTTAGAAACAGAAAGCCCAAACTCTGTGGCAAGCATTGATTGGACAGCAAGTGAGTCCAGGTGGCAATCCTTGGTAACCCACTGCTTGATTGCATTGATATGAACGGGCTGAAATAGTTTGAGCTGCTGCTTAGTCTTGGTGGATTTGACAATTTTCCTGGTGTTGCCATACTTTTTGTTGATGTTACCAATGTATCTGGCTGTGACACCAAATTGGGATACAATATCCCAAACTTCCATTCCCCTGTTCAAGCAGTTGAGGAGAGCTTCACGTTCACTATCTTTCAACTGAAGCTGGCCCTTGACAGGTACCACGGCATCCTGACTAGCAGAATTGACACAGATGTGAGGACCTTTGTGTAGAAGGAGGGATTATGCTTGGTTGCGCTGGCACCGTCAATGGTAACATACAATACAGGAGCAGATGGCTTTTTGGTTGTGGTCAATGGCTCATAGGTGGTGTCAAAGACGCAGGGCAAAAAGTGGCAACTCTTGGATTTAGAGTGCGGGGCCAGGTGACAACTGGGTACACAATGGAGGTGTAAGTAACCTCAGAATTCCTGGTGACCCTGGTGTAGAAGACTTTGGTGGCAGGCCTTGAGAGCGGCTTCTGTCTTGGATTCAGGCTGGTTGATTGGGCTTGGAATGCAGAAGGTGGTTAACTGGCTATGACGCCTTGGGAAGCCTGTGTGTTGGCATGACTCCCCTTGAGTTGGGTTCAGGGTCTGTTCTTGGACCCTTTGGGACACCCTTGTGGACAGGCTGCTCCGCAGGCTGGTGCAGGAGCAGGTTGAGAATGTAATTGTATGTCCATAAAAATAAAATAGAAATATATATTTTATATTAAATATGTATTTATTTAGATTTTAGGGTTATTTTTGAGTAGCTGTTTTCTCTTGATTTAGCCTTGAATTGTAACGGAATTTCTATATCTGTGCTTTGAAGTGTATAATATTGTATCCTTTCTGGGTTTGAATAATTTTAAAGTTCAATCACTCTTTATGTCTAAACATAGTTATTGAGATTGAATTTTTATTTTTATTTTTATTTTAGTTGTGGTAGAGCTTCTTGATTTGGTTTGATTTGTCCTAGTTTCTTACTGTACATCAATTTGGATTCCAGTTCCTGCAATTAATATATGAGTCTACTAGTGGCATTCAAAAGTGATTTGAAATTTGTCTCATAGATTTGACAATCCTGAAATTTTAAAAAACATAGTAAACTTAATGAAAATGGTTTATGGATTTGAACACTTCAAATCTGATTCCAGTTAATTCATTCTGTCCATTGAAAATATGCAGTTTGAATTAGAATTTTCAAAGTGTCTATGAGTTCCCACATTTTAAAAAATTCAAATAAAAATATAACAAAATTAATTTAATTAAAAAGGCCATCCTGCAAAATTGATTCAAAATTTGGACAAGGATTTGAAAATCCCGCATTTTTACATTTAGGTTTTGAATTTACAGTATACTAGACAATGAAGAGAGTTTCAAGCCTAGAGAGGTAAGGAGTTTTTAATATACATTTTGCATTTTATGTCAATAGTTACATTTCAATACTATTATTGAAAACCCAGGAATCAAACCCTGGTCCCCATGGAGCACTTTGTACCAACCAGGATGAACAGGGGCCCGCCAACCTGCCCAGTTGCAGACTTAAATTGACAAAATTCCCCACAACCCTCCAGATTAGTGAGGGAGATTCTCTGTATGGAGATCAGATTACCACCAAATGTGTGCCACCCAGAATCCAGACCTATTCAAAGGGTTTTGCTTGCCAAAAAGAGATTAAAACAAGATCTGTTATTGACCCCACTAATAAGCACCAGCAGCTGCAAACTCCCAGTCTAAAATTAGCAATACAATTGGATGACTCAGATAACAGAAGCAATGGAACAAAGCCTTGTCACTACTGTTTGTTGCAGCTAGTCAAACCAGAATTTTCTGCCCTCAAAATTCTGCCCTAATGCCCAAAGCTTGCCAGCAAATTGCCTGTGGATCTGAAGTCCGCAAAAATTAAAGAAGCAAAAACTGATGGTATAAAAACCCTGACAGTATAGGGATGGCAGTATTGTCATTCTGAGAATAAAGTTAAATGAACCTTTGGTTCACACAAATTCTACCTTATCTAGTTCTAGTATTTTACCATCTTGACTCAAGCCCCTCAGGCACACAGGCTCCCACCACTTCCACCAACCAACCTGTGGCCCCTCTGCTTGTGCTATACTGTCCTCCTGGATCACCCTTTAGACCTGTAGATTTTACCAAGTACCCTCTAAATCCTTCCTACTCCAATTTTAAACTGGATATTATACTTTTTGCTGACCTCATGACAAGAGCTAGAGTTATCAAAACTATTTGTTGTGATGAAAAGTAGTATGTCAGGCCGCCCAGATTGTTCTAAGAAAAATAACTATCTGTCTGCTTACCAGGTACCAATAATCTCTATCTCTGACTCCACAACCTGACTGTCTATTAGAACCAGCCACTACTGACACCACATCCACCCAGCTGTTTGAAGTACTCTACATTACTCTCACAGGCTTGGTGGATTCAATGGTGCCAAACTCTAGTTCCTGGTCCTTGCCTGGGTGATCCCTTTTTTATGTTATCAAATTAGTGCTTATATTATAGTGGTCTCTTCCTATTGGTCTGGTAGTTCCTCCACTCTTGTCATCTGATGCCTCTATCCATGCCTGGCTTCCTGACACTCTATGACTTGGGATGACAGTAGGGTAGTCCTCAAGTGCTATCAAATAAGGATAAAGAAAGTACCCAGAGATGGTAATAATGAGACAGTGAGAGTATGCCTAGACCAGATGGGGTTCTCTTAGAAGGGGATTACTCTGATCCAGTATTACCCTTCCAGAAGGCCAACTTGGGGAATAATACAATTAATGGCCCCTGTGACAATTGAGTGCTGAAGCAGCAATGAAATCCTTATAACAGCTGGGATAATCAAGCTAGGTTACTCTTGCCTCTACTAAAAGAGCTTAATAGGTTCTCTGCCTATTCTTATAGGTGATTTTAAGATAGAGTTTTCTCACCACTGTTCAAGCATAGGGTGCCTGAAGTGACCTGCATTCCAGCTTTCCAGGAAGCAAATTTTCTTATGTTTCAAAATTCTAAGCTAACTATTTGTGGAGAAAAATGAAGAGAAAAAGTAGTCAGAAGAGAGTGTTTTCTTGCCTTTGAAAGCCTCAGTTAAAGGCACTATGGTGGCTAAATAGTAAGAGAAAAGCAGGGCAGAGGACATATTTAGTGACTAGAGAAGAGCCCAGATGAAAGCCATCTGCTTATATTCAAAAGAGAAAATGAAAGGTAACGAGAAAGATAAAGATCAAAGAGGTGTAATAATTTAAAATAACTAAAGAAGTAAAAAGAAATAAAGAATAAATAAAATTAGGAGAAAAAATAAAGTTTTTTATTTCAGATGATAGATAAGAAAGCAGGGAAGATTTTGAGCTTGAACAGGGTCCTGGTTAACGCTTTAGTGCACAAAGTGTTGACGTTTCAAAAAACTTAGCGGTGGAAATTCATTTCCTATTTGGATTATGGTGGATCTTTAAAAATATTCAAGTTTTTTGCTCTGCATTAATTGGTTGAGTTGTGGCATGTTTCCTGATGAATTTAATTGGTTGGAAGCCAAAAGCCTAAATTATTAAGAAGAAAATAGCAAATCAATATTTTAACTTTTAAGGAAGTAAGTGTGAAAGCTTATGTTGTGTTTGGCTCCTGGGGACAACATCCAGGAGGACACAGCAGGAAATCTTTATAACAAAAGATTTGAGGTTCAAAGCTAGCCTTAGGTTAGCCTTCAGGGCAAAATTAGGGGATGTTCCTTAATTTCCTGAAATACAAGATGAAAAAGTCCTTTTGGCAGAAAGGACAGGAAAAGCTTGAAGAATATTAAAGCCAACACAAATGTGGATAAACTTGTTTTTATTAGGAGCAATGATTCTACTTTAAATAGTTGACAAGAGACGGTGATCACTCAATAGGAAGACAGAGTGGCTGAGGGGGTCACGTTGGGATGAGGTCATACCAAGATCAACCACAGACAGGTACAATAATCTGGAATGGGTGGACATTGGACCAGACCCATTTGCAGAGGGCAAGGAATTTCCAAAATCAAAATCAAACCCAGCCAAATCTTTGCAGCTATCAATGTTTGAAGGCCATATTGAAATAGCATTAATGGCGCAATTTAAGACATCTCCCCCTCAAGATTGGAACCAGGGAGTTGATATTTGCGGAGGAAGTTGGAATGAACTCAGGAAAAAGGGCGGCCAGATGACAGCAGCTTCATGGTATACTTGACGCCCTTCTTGAAGGTGACTTCATAAGGTCTAACCCAGAGGGAGTCAAGCTTATGGGCTCTGCATCCAGTACAATTCTGATAGTAGAGGATTAGGTCACCTACTTGGTACTCAGGGAGAGAGGCTCTAGAAGCATTGGAAGGCAAGAGTTCTAAAGTCTTGACTTTATAGGTAGTTGAATATGCTGTAGCTTGAATGTCAATGATACAATTAGTCAAGTCTTTGACATGCGCTTCAGGATTGGCAGACGCATCAACTTTGATCAAAGGGAGTCCCAAGATTGAGGAAGTGTTGGCTTCAGCCCATACAGTATGGCAATGGGAGACTGGCCAGTCACTTAGTGTTTACTGAGTCAATACACAAAGAGAGCAGTAGGGAGGAACATATCCCAATTGGCGGCATCAGAGAGAGAGAGTTTCCTCATAATGAATACAAGGGAGGAATTTTCTTGTTCAACAGTCTCATTGGTTGACAAATTATATGGCGCAGAAAAGGATTGATGAGTGCCCATAGCCTCTACAATAGATGTTATGAGGCAATCATTAAAGTTGGTGCAATTGTCAGAAATCAGGACTTGAGGGCAGCCAAGTTGGTAGAATATATCTTGCAACAATAAATTAGCAGTGGTCTTGGCAGTTATAGCTTTTGTAGCTCTGGCTTTAATCCATTTAATAAAATGGTCTACAGCTACCAAGATAAATTGACACCTAGACCTAGAGCAAGGGAGAGGCCCAACAGCATCAATACTCCCAGTGTGGAAGGCATGCTTAGGGGGGATGAGCTTGAACTGATGTTGGGATGGCTGAGGGTGTTGGAGTTGACAGGAGTGACAGGATACAAGGACGTCAGGAATTAGGAGGCGCATGTTTTCCCAATAGAAGTTCTTGCACAACCATTCATGAGTTTTTGCTATACATCCATTCCCAGTATTAATACAAGCTTGGAGAATAATAACTATCCTCATACTAGGGCAAACGTAGGGCAGGTAAGCATTGTTGACTTTCTTGAAGAGTTGTAGATCTCAAATTATAGTATCATTGGATAAGGTCTGTAATGCCAATTGCATGTCTTCTGGCTCAGTGGTCCAGTAATCATAGCGCCCTATTAATTCATGTTATCAATTGGCATCTGCAGGATGGATAGCTAATGTAGGCATCCTTGAAAATCCATCAGTGTTCTGATGTTGCACACCAGGACAGTGTACCACAGTGAAATCATATCCCTGTAAGCGCAGAGCTCAACATACTAATTAACCTTTAGGCTCTTTTAATTATTGCAGCCATTTAAGAGATGAATAGTCTGTGACTACATTAAATTGAGCCCTGTAAATGTAGTGCTGGCTTTTATTTCACCGCATGTAAAACTGCTAGGCATTCTTTTTTGGTGACGCTATAGTTCTTCTTGTGTTTGTTGAGGACTCACAAAGAGAAGGCCACGGGTCAATCCACACCCTAATTGTCAAGCTGAGCTAATATGGCACCCACAGTTACTCCACTGGTGTCAGTGTACAAGATCAACTCCTTATCATAATCAGGATAGATCAGGATGGGTGCCACTTTGAGTTTATCCTTTAGCTCTTCAAAGGATTGCTGTTGGTTGTCAGTCCATTTAAAGGGCACATTACAAAGGAGCTGGACAAGAGGTTTGCTCAATTCAGCAAAGTCAGGGATGAACTGGCAATATTACCCTATCATATCAAAAAATACTTGGACCTCCTGTAGATTTTTGGGAGGCAGCATCTTGTCAATGGCTTCCACCTTATTATTCATGGGGTTTATTCCAGTATGGGTGACATCATGGCCCAAGAATTTGAGTTGCTCTTTAAAGAAGGAGCACTTGGAGGGTTTTAGCTTTAAGCCAGCTTCTTGAATCTTGATGAAGACAGCCTTGAGATATTCCAAATGGCTGGTAAAGGTAGAGCTTAACACAGGGATATCATCAAGATATACTAGGACACAGGAGAGCTTCAGATCTTGTAGAATAGACTCCAAATCTCTTTGAAACGTAGCCGGGCATTGCAGAGTCTTTGGGGCATCTGAGTAGGTTTTTAGAGGCCTTCCAAAGTGACGAGGGCAGCCTTTTCCTGGTCTTCTGGATACAAGTCAATCTGCCAGTAGCCTGAAGCTAAGTCCATAGTGGAGAAGAATTCTGAGCCTCCCAATTGTCTGAGAGCATCATCAATCCTAGGCAAAGGGTATGAGTCCTTTTTTGTAAGCAAGTTTAGGCAGTGGTAATCCATCACAATGTGGTGGCCTCTGTCCTTCTTCTTGAGGATAAATAAAGGAGAGACCCAAGGTCTCTGAGAGGTATCCAATATTCCAGCATCCAAGAGTTGTTTAAGCTCATTAGAAACCTGGACGTCCTCTAGCCTACTGTGGCGGTAAGGCTTGACACAAAAGGGCAGTGCATCACCTGTGTCTATCTGATGGATGACCCCCTTGGCTAGGCCATAGTCTGTAGGTCCAGAGACAAAGATATTGTTAAACTGATTTAGCAATTCCAGTACATCTTTTTGTTGGATGGGTGACAGTTGTGGTAAATTGGCAGCGGTGAACAGGGAGAGAGCCTGAGGGTATTTTTTAGGCAGATTAAAGTCACTGAAGGTTCCAAAAGGGTAGAGGGATACCACCTGTTCTGCTCCTAATATGCAACCATACCCAAAAACTTGACCCCAAGATAACTGCATAGGCAAAGCGGTCAGGTTATCTAGCAACAGCTTTATAGGTTTTTTATTAGTTCAATATAAGATCCCTGGGCATAATTGAGGCTCCTTGTGGCTTAGAGGTTCAGGAGAATATAGCTCCAGAAATGACTTTTCAGGCAGTTTTTAAGATATCTGAGAGTCTGTAATCACTTGAGAGCCTGTAGGGATAGTGACAGCCGCAGGAGCAAAAAGAGGCACACCTTCCTCTTCAGGACAGAAAGGAGGAGGGGAATGCATATTGGAGGAATGAGTTCTGTACTTGAGCAAGAAGATACCTGTGGGGTATTCAAGCACACAAGTCTTAAGGCGTTTTCCCAGAAGGTGTGGAGATTCTTCAAAAATCAAAGGGACCTTGTATCCTAAGAGTGATAGTTATCCATATTGAAGGTTTACAATTCCATTATTTTCTCAGAAGAATTGTGTACCAACTAGGAGATCATAGCTTTTGTTCTCTAGGACAAAAGCGGGAGATGCAATGAGGAGTTTCCTAAACCTCATTGGCAGAGCAGAGTAGGCACCAATGGCTTGGGTTTGAGCCATGCCAGCAGTACCATAGGATTGAGTGTAATTGAGGCCAGGAGCCAGCTTAAGCTTCTTCATTAGCATGGATGATACCACGTTGACTGGGGAACCTGTATCTGGAATTGTCTTGATATTAACCTTTTGGATTGACACTTTCACACAGGTAGTATCTTTCTTAAAGGGGGGTAAGAAAGCCAGAACGTCTTGTGCATCTTTCAAATCTTTCTCTAATTTGGCTAACATGCATTGTAAGGCAGGAATTTCTTTATACACAGTCTGCAAAGGGAGAGATATGGTCACATTCTGAAAGAGAGCTTCTGCTAGTTCAGCAGCTTCTTCAGAAGAGCCCACCAAGACAGGGGGTCAATGTGCCTGGGCTAGGTAAGAGAGAGCTACCATGGTCTTGGCTTCACTTGTAGGTGGACAAGTGGTATTTGTGGTTCTTCTGGAACAAAGCTTGTAAGGGACTGACACAGTTTCCAGGACAGCCAACACAAAGTAGCCATAACTATCTGATTCATTGCAGTTAGAATCTTCAGGTTCAGAATCACTAGAAAGATTGTGGAACAGGGGGAGGATAGTTGGGCTAGCCAAAGAGGGAGATTCCTTGTCAGAGGGAGGATCAGGAGGAGACAGGAGAGATTGGTCAGCAGAGAGTGTCTCTGCCTCTAAGCTGACCTCACTTTTCCCGCCTTCTCCTTTGGGTTGCAACTCTCTACCCAAGGGTTAGTGCAGATATGTGAGTGGTGTCTTATTTGGTCACAGTTATGACATCCTTGCCTTTTAGACTGCCCACTTGAGCCTAGGGTCATAATGCGTTGAGTACAGGAGGTGATTCCTGCATTACTAGCCTTATTATCACAGACTATAGTGCCTCCATAGGTCAGTTACATGTCTTGCAGAAGAGTCTTGATACTCTTCATGGACGTAAGAGAATATTTGTGTGCCTTAAAGTGCAGGCACAGGAGCTGGTTCACCCTCAAAGCGTTCAAACATGCTGTGTAAGCTTAACAGGGCATTAACTGACAACTGGTGATTAACTGTTGCCCTTCAATGTAGAAACAATTGGCAAACTCAGCCAAGTTTTCTTTGGGTTTAAATTTGATACTCATAAATGCATCCTTTTTGACTTCCAGGCTGAGATTTCCTCTGAATTCTTCAATTAAAAGTTGCTTCATGTCCTCTCAAGTGACAATGGAAGGGAGTTTGAAAACCACAACTTCTTGGCATGTAGGATGCAGAAAGGTAAGAATATGTTCCTTTTTAGTTTGTCAGTAGTCCTATGCATTGTAGTCTTGTAAATTGTCAGAAAGGCAGCAATGTAGAGGTTTTAGGGTCAAATATCTGTTTGAATGAAGGCTTATAATTGGGTCAATGAACAATGAGGTGGATTGGCTGTTGTCACCTGGGTTGAGGACGTTAATGTGAGGATTGCCCTCAAACTCAGATTCTACAGCAGGTTGTTTATCCCAAAGAATTTTAAAGCTCTCTTCCAGGGTGTTTATTATAGAGCTGTTTTGTCCACTGATATCCCTGGCATTAGATGCAGCAGCTCCAAATTCATCAATCCTAATCTGTTGCACTACTAGTGTACCAGTAATCCCATTGATACAAGTGTCTAGGGAAGTTTTTTGTGCAGTCAAAGGGGTAACCTGTCTATTTATTATTCCGTCAAGCAAGAGAGATTCTGTACCTTCCTTTCCAGTGCATCCTGCCTATCTACAATGTCATTTGTAACTTCCGCTAGCTGATCCAAGGCAAGAGCACAATTGACCTGGGGTTGACCTTCCAAGCCAGGGCAACACCCATGATTGACATGGTTTGGGTTATCAGTGACCTCAGCCTCCCTTTTGCCATCAGATTCAGAGGATGAATAATCAGGGTCAGAGAGGTGTTGTCTTAAATACTCAATCTCACCTTGCAGGGTAGCTATTTGATTGGTTAGCAAGGCAATACAAGGGTGGGGGTAGGCTCTACTGGTGGAGGGTTTGGAACAGAGGCTTGTTGTCAATTAGTGGCTTTTAGTTCAGCTATGGCTTCCCATACCTTAGCTTCAAAGGCAGACAGGACCTCAACAGAAGGAGCAGGAGGAGTCACTTCAATGGAAGCTACTCTATTGTCAACGTAGCTTTGAACCTGATACAGAGTGTCTTCTAGTGTGGCCTTATCCAGACCATATTGCTGGCGCAGATGTTGGCCCAAATTATTTATATGGGTCCCAACCCACTCAAGTTGTGAATTTGAATGCTCTCAAAATTGATTGAGATTGTTAACTAGGGTCTAAAAATCCTGACAATACTTTAGGAGGGTTGCTTCTATCTGCCCACACCACGTAGCTTGGTGATCATCCAGTTTGCACAGTTGATCCTTGATATAACCAGGGTACAAGGAGCAAAGAGAGTTCAGGGACAAGGTCAAGAACTTCTATGAAGCCAGAGAGTTGCGCTGGTTATCTGAAATACAAGCAAAGAGGCTATGAGACTATTCTTGATAGGCCATATTTTGTGCATGGTTGTTGGAGATAGCAGTGGCTACAGCAGTCAAAAGCTGGTTCTGAGATCCTAATGCAAGTTGATGGTAAACCAGGGCGGATTGGATAAATTGCTTAACTAACACACCAATGGTCTCCATCAACTCCACCACCACGTGGGGAAGACCAAACTCCAAGAGGAAAGAGTAAAGGTCTTTGGAAGCATACCCAGGACAGAGACCAGGGATAGGTGTGGGGGGGGGGAAAAAAAAAAGGGAATTCCCCCCCAAAAAAATTGAAAAATTTAAAATTTTTTTATTTTAATTAAAAAGGAAGGTACATTGCCACAGGGCCTGTGTGGAGGAGGAAGCATGTGGTGGCACAAGCTTGCTCATAATTGAGAGAGAAAGCTGGAAGAGGGGCCCACATTGCCCAGGAGACAACACCATTACCATGGGATTTGAGGAGGTATTGGTGATATCTTCTTCTAGAGGTGAACTAGAAACTTAGGGTTGTTCAGGTTCTTTGGAAACAAAGGGATCAGAAAATGTGCAGGGGAACAGAATAATTAAGGGACTTGCAGCCACTGTAGTGAGCACCATTTTTTTGTGTTTGGCTCCTGGGTATAACATCCAGAAGGACATACAGGAAATCTTTATAACAAAAGATTTGAGGTTCAAAGCTAGCCTTGGGTTAGCCTTCAGGGCAAAATTAAGGGCATGTTTCTTAATTTCCTAGAATACAAGATGAGAAATTCATTTTGGCAAAAAGGAAAGGAAAAAGCTTGAAGAATATTAAAGTCAACACAAATGTGGATAAACTTGTTTTTATTAGGAGCAATGATTCTACTTAAATAATAGACAGGGGGCAATGATCACCCATTAGGTAGACTGAATGGTTGAGGGAGTCACATTGGGATGAGTTAATACCAGGAGCAGATAAGGACAAGTATGGTATTCCAGAATGTGTAGACATTGTAATAGACCCATTTACAGAAGGCAAGGAATTTTCAAAATCAAAGACAACCCCAATAAAATCTTCACACATATCACTATTCAAAGGCCATATCATAATGCCATTAATGGCGCAATTTACAACAGCTTATTTTATTATAGGAAAAGTGAGCACCAATAGTTTAAGCTTTTGAAGAAAGCCGTTATAAAGGCGCAAATGTTGGGCTTAAGGCACTATAAGTTGGAAGTTAGATGGAAAGTTAATGGGTTTTTTGGAAATCTTTTGGTTGAAAGCGTGAGCTTTGTTGGGTGCTGGATCTGCATATTGATAGTTACACTTCTGGGTAGTTTGGATTAATCCATATGTCTTCTGAAGTGTTCAGAAGTCTTTTTTGAAGGAGTATTTAGTCAAAAAAACTCCAAAACTGTGGCAAATTGGAAGGTTTTCAAGAGTAAATGGAGAAGATTATAGTAAGAGCAAGAGCTTGTGCAAGTGTAAGTGCAAAGCATGAAAGAGACAAAAAATCAAGGTATATCACAAAATTTTCTAAGGAGATCTTCCTTCTGTTCTAATAAAGACTTTTTTGACCTATATTCTCTCTTTTGGAATCATTGAAGGATTCATTTTTGTCTTTTTTATAGAACTAGTGTCAAAGAGCTGTATGAACAAGTATTCTGGCTGTTGCCAACACAAGTAACATCTGGCCATTGCCTGGTTTGGTGTCAATCCAATATTTGGTTTTGTTGAAACAGAAGGCTTGACCTGCCAGCAAGGTTTCAAGTAAGCGGGTTTGTGACCCGCAATCCAATTATCCGGTCACTTGAAGCCAGACTAGGAAGTTGACTCAAATTTACAAATCCAACAATATGAACAAATGATGATCCCTTACAATGAATAGCTTTTTTGGCGCTTGACTCATTACCAGGATCAAGCCACCCCCTTCACCATCCAACTGTGTGACCAACACAATCATGTTCCTGTTATCCATTAATTTACAATAACTATATAATCACTATCTCCCAATAAAGATTATTATCTATTTTCTAAATATTTTTTCCCTTGTTACTCTGCTAAAACAGCACAGTTACAACAGTTTGACATTCCTTAAATGTCAGCAAATCAATATCTCATGACATGCTCAGATATCCAGCTATCCAAAACCAACTTACACATGACCTCCAATATATTTAATCCAACTTGAGTCCCCGCCATAGTGCACACAATATATAAGCCTGAAATATTATCCAATAAATCACCCTTCTACTCTAAACCTATCTTGTAAGCTTCCCCAGAAGTTACTCCTCATCACTGGTAACAGGTACAGTTTTTCTTGACTATGCTTATGAAAGAGAAAATAATTGAACAGAACCTTCTCACCTTTGCCCACGTACTAAATCAGGCTACATCCCAAGACACCTGGAAGATGTACTTCTACGCCTACAACATTGACAAAGATATACCAAGTGGATACACTGAATTTGAAGGACTGGTCATTCCCAATGCATGAACCATGATAATTCAGTATATTTGCTCTCTACAACCACAAACAAATCCATACTGCCTATCACAGGCAAAATCAACAACACCAAGTGCATTGTTATTAAAAAATCTTTGGCAAAAACAAAGAAAATGTTATAAACTAGCTGGACCACTCAGCTTCAAAACTTTGCGCCAGCAGCATTCCCCACAAAAAATGGGTCCAGGAAGCCAGCAAACGCCTGTAAAAGGCTGCAGCTAACTGGTTTGCTACTTGTGTTGGCTTGAGAACCAACAATCAGTATGACAACTGGGAAGAGTTCAAAGCCAAAATCACCCAAAACTTCTGTGTCAATGAATATCTCCAAGACATTGCAATACAGCTCAGCAATCTTCCCCAGAAGACTACTATCACAGCCTATGCCAATGAATTTGAAGAGATATGTTGTAAGATCTAAACCCCAGCACAAGCTGATAACGTGAACACAAGAGCCTCATTCATCAACAGAATTAAACCCTCAGTTTCTGCCCCTATCTGCCCAGAGTTCAACACATCCATGTCTGCTCTCATTGCAGAAGCCAAGCGCGCAGAGAAATATGCAAATATGGAATATGCAGAGCACAACAGCAACCACTCCTCCAATGGCAACAGAAGAGATAGCTCCAATGGAAACAAACGCCAAAAAAAACTAACCATACCAGTAACAATGGCAACTCTAATTTAAACAATAGCAATAGCAGCCAGAGTGCAAATTGCTCCTGTCCCAAAAAGCAGACACCGCCAAAGTTAACAACGCTGAAGTAGCAATCTGCTATGAATCTGACCCCACATTCTCTGAAATTGAAGGTCTTTAAACAGAGGAACAGGGAAAAGAGGAGGGGAACAGGCTTAAGTGCCCCTGTCTCTCCCCAAACCATTAAGAAATTGTACCAAGGGACAAACTTTTCTGTACACATCATATATGTCCCACAAAATTCTATCTTTATGAACTTAAAACCTAAATATTGCTCACAACTTTTTGTCTACTCATGCACTTATAATTCACATACACACAAAAAAATATTTTGAATCTGGTGCTTAACACAATATGATAAGCAAACCATTTGTAATCAAGTACAAAATACCAGTTGTCAAATCCAGCTTCAAATATGCCAGAATGGCAGACAAATCAAAAGTTTTACTTAAAGTCAAAACAACTCCCTTCATAATTGATCTACAAGGCATAAAAACGTCTATTAAAGGACATGTCAGGATCAACATAAACTATGAAATTGTAGCAGGTATGGACTGGTTCACCTGAGTGAATCCCAGTGTATGTTGGAAAACAAAAACCATGACTATGAAACACAATGGAGTCAATTTCAACATTCTTAAAGAACCTAACAATCTCATCCTAAGAGACACAGTATTTGTCCAAGTCATAAATCAAGACAACTAAAAACATCTAACCAAAGACAGTACCCTTCACATAATGAGGTACACCAAATTTAATAACATACAAACACAAAAATACAATCCCCAGAGCTTGCAGCACTCCTAAATTAATATGTTCACATATTCAAGGAAGAACTAACAGATCTACCCCCTGAACAGAAGGTCAAACATGGCATTGATCTATGCAAGGACATGCCCAAACCCGCACTTCTCTACATACTCTCCCCCATGAAAACACAAACCCTCAAAATTCATATTGAGGAAAACATGGCCAAGTGTTATTCACCCATCTGAATCCCCGTGGGGGAAGCAGTTTTCTTCATAAAGAAAAAAAAGGCTCACTCTTTCTGGTAAAAAACTACAGGGCTCTAAATGCAAGCACATTAAAAAATAAATAACCCCTTCCACTTATAGAGGATCTATTTTCAAGGCTCTCTGGAGCCAAAATTTTCTTCAAAATTGACCTCACCTCAGGTTATAACCAAGTAGAATTAAAAGAAAAAGACATACCAAAAACTTCATTCCAAACACAATTTAGATCCTTTGAGTGTAGAATAATGAACTTTGGGATGATACCTTTCTTTATCAGCTCAATCCCACTTTTTGGAATTAAGAATTTAAAAGCAAGTGATAAGCGCATAAGAGTCTGAGTTTAAACAAGGCTTTTATTAAGAAGAAAGGTATGACCAACAACAACACTAGATCCTGGGCCAAGGTGGTCCAAGGTCACAAGCGCCCTGTCAAGGACCAACTGGCATACTTTGCCAGAACCATCAATAAGGGACCCTTTGTGCCATCTGAAGGGTGGCTCAAGTTCATCACTTCTGAGCACTGGTTTCAGGACATCACCAGAGCCCTCCCCAAGTCCTCTGTCCCTCATGGAATTAGAGTCAACTTTGGAGGCAACCCCACCAAGTTCCAGGAGGCGGTCAAAGCAATTGCCACAGCGTATCAAAAGTTGGTGTCC